>JALXJV020000017.1:2340148-2734710 GCA_024633595.2 Lepomis macrochirus | reverse complement strand
GTCCCAAAATAGCCTCCAAATTCAAAATGGCCGACTTCCTGTTGAGATTAGAGGAGTGGGTCCAAGAGGCTTTTTTGTACGTCTGGACATGATAGATATACCACAGAAATTCCGTCAACTGTAGGTTAAACGTGGGCGGGGCTGCTTCGTTAAAGTGTCACTTCCTGTCGCCAGCAGGTGGCGCTATGACTGTGGGTGAATGTCGGCATGTACTTGTGTTCAGGGCGGGACTCTTGTCAAACGTGTAAAATTTCGAAGCAGATTGAGCATGTACACTGAAGTTACTCCAACTTCCTGTTTCATGGCTGAATCATCGACGCCACGGACACGCCATCGCATCGAAAAACGCGCAGATAGCACAACTTTACATCTTCAATGCCTTGAGAAGGCACAGCAGAAATTTGAAGTCGATCGGACTAAATCCCTAGGAGGAGTTCGTTAAAGTACGGATGTGCAAATCGTCCCAAAATGGCCACCAAATTCAAAATGGCGGACTTCCTGTCGACTTGAGGGTATGGGTTCTTGAGGCTTTTTTGTGCGTCTTGATATGATACACGTCCCCACCAAATTTCGTGCATGTAGGTCGAACGGGGACGAGGGGCTAACGTTTTCTAATTTTCTAGGTGGCGCTAGCGAGCCATTTTGCCACACCCGTCCGCGAAACAAACAAAATACGAAATTTTTCACCAGTCCTGACACGCGTGCCAAATTTGGTGAGTTTTCGAGCATGTTGAGGCCTCTGAAAAATGAGCTTACTTTGCAGAAAAAAAATAAAGAAAAAAAAAAAATTAAAGCTGCAAGCAGCGATGATGCGGGCCCCTCGCACCTGTAAGCGCCGTCTGTAGCGTGATGCGTGACCGCGTTGCATATTCTGGAGGTCTGCCGATAGCGGCTGAGCATTTTCTACGCGATTCGGAAGTTGCATGAAGGTTTTGTACCTCAATTCGTGTTGCCAGCAGGTGGCACTATCACTGTGGGTGAATGTTGGCATGTAAATGTGTTCAGGGTAGGGCTGTTATTAAACATGTAAAATTTCGTATAGATCTGAGCATGTACAGTGAAGTTACAGCCACTTCCTGTTTCATGGCGAAGACTTGATCTTTGACGCCACGCCACGGACACGCCGATTGCCGAAAATGCGCAGATAGCACAACTTTTCATCGTCAATGCCTTTAGAAGGCACAGCAGACGTCTGAAAGCGATCCGACTAAATCCCTAGGAGCAGGTTCGTTAAAATACGGAGTGTGTAATCGTCCCAAAATGGTCGCGACAAATCAAAATGGCCGACATCCTGTCGGGTTTAGGGCATGGCTCCAAGAGGCTTTTTTTGTACCTGTGGACATGCTACATGTACCACAGAAATTTCATACATGTAGGTCAAACGTGCGCGGCGGGGCTGCTTCGTTAAAGGTCACTTCCTGTTGCCAGCAGGTGGCGCTATGACTGGGGGTGAATGTCAGCATGTAGATTTGTTCAGGGCGGGACTCTTGTCAAGCGCGTAAAATTTCGTGCAGATCTGAGCATGGACAGCCAAGTTATTTCAACTTCCTGCTTCATGGCGAATCATCGACGCCACGGACACGCCCATGGACGATAACGCGCAGATAGCACAACTTTACATCGTCAATGCCTTTAGAAGACACAGCAGAAATTTGACAGTCGATCCGACTAAATCCCTAGGAGGAGTTAATTAAAATACAGGGTGTGTAAATCACCAAAACTTTGCCATAAAATTCAAAATGGCCGACTTCCTGTTGAGTTTAGGGCATCGCTCCAAGAGGCTTTTTTGTGCGTCTGGACATGATACATGACCCCATAAAATTTCCTGCACGTAGATCAAACGTGCGGCGGGGCTGCTTCGTTAAAGGTGACTTCCTGCTGCCAGCAGGTGGCGCTATGACTGTGGGTAAATGTCAGCATGTACATTTGTTCAGGGCGGGACTCTTGTCAAAGCGTGCAAAATTTTGTCCAGATCTGAGCATGTACAGTGAAGTTATAACAACTTCCTGTTTCATGGCTGAATCATCGACGCCACAGACACGCCCATCGACGAAAACGCGCAGATAGCACAACTTTTCATCGTCAATGCCTTTAGAAGGCACAGCAGAAATTTGAAGTCGATCCGACTAAATCCCTAGGAGGAGTTAGTTAAAGTATGGAGTGTGTAAATTGTCCCAAAATGGCCGCCAAATGCAAAATGGCGGACTTCCTGTCGAGTTTAGGGTATGGGTTCTTGAGGCTTTTTTGTGCGTCTTGATATGATACACGTCCCCACCAAATTTCGTGCATGTAGGTCGAACGTGGATGAGGGGCTAATTTTTCTAATTTTCTAGGTGGCGCTTAGCGAGCCAATTTGCCCCGCCATCCACGAAACCCACAAAATACTGAAATTTTTCACCAGTCCTGACATGCGCTGCCAAATTTGGTGAGTTTTCGAGCATGTTGCGGCCGCGAAAATTGAGCTTACTTTGCAGAAAAATAATAATAAAGAAAAAAAAAAAAAAATAATAAAGCTGCAAGCAGCGATGGATGGACCCTCGCACTACGTGGCGCTGTCGGGGCATGTGGCATGTGGTGTTTCATATTCTGGAGCTCTGCCAGTGTGGCTGTGCATTTGCTACTGCGATTCGGACGTTGCATGAAGGTTTTGTAACTCACTTCCTGTTGCCAGCAGGTGGCGCAATGACTGGGGTGAATGTCGACATGTAGATTTGTTCAGTGCGGGACTCTTATCAAGCATGTAAAATTTCATGCAGATCTGAGCATGTACACTGGAGTTACAAGCACTTCCTGTGTCATGGCTGAAGAATTGATGTTTGACGCCACGCCACGGACACGCCGATTGACGAAAGCACGCAGATAGCACAACTTTTCATCGTCAATGCCTTTAGAAGGCACAGCAGAAATTTGAAGTCGGTCCGACTAAATCCCTAGGGACGAAGTTCGTCAAAGTATGGAGTGTGTAACTCGTCCCAAAATGGCCGCCTAAATCAAAATGGCCGACTTCCTGTTAAGATTAGGAGTGGTCCAAGAGGCTTTTTGTGCGCCTGGAAATGATACATGTGCCACAGAAATTACGCACATGTAGGTCAAACGTCGCGGTGGGTGCTGCTTCGTTAAAGGTCACTTCCTGTTGCCAGCAGGTGGCGCTATGACTGTGAGCTGAATGTCGGCATGTAGATTTGTTGAGGGCGGGACTCTTGTCAAACGTGTAAAATTAAGAGCAGATCTGAGCATGTACAGCAAAGTTACTACAACTTCGTGTTTCATGGCTGAATCGTCGACGCCACGGACACGCCTTTGACCGAAAATGCGCAGATAGCACAACTTTACATCGTCAATGCCTTTAGAAGGCACAGCAGAAATCTGAAATCGATCGGACTAAATCCCTAGGAGGAGTTAGTTAAAATACAGAGTGTGTAAATCATCTAAAATGGGCGCCAATTCAAAATGGCGGACTTCCTGTTGAGATTAGAGGAGTGATCCAAGAGGCTTTTTTGTGCGCCTGGACATGATAGATATACCACAGAAATTCTATAACTGTAGGTTAAACGTGGCGCAGGGGCTGCTAAGTTAAACGTCACTTCCTGTTGCCAGCAGGTGGCGCTATGACTGGGGTGAATGTCGGCATGTACATGTGTTCAGGGCGGGACTCTTGTCAAGCGTGCAAAATTTCGTGCGGATCTGAGCTTGTGCAGCCAAGTTACTACAACTTCCTGTTTCATGGCGAATCATCAACGCACACGGACACGCTCATTGATCGAAAATACGCAGATAGCACAACTTTTCATCATCAATGCCTTTAGAAGGCACAGCAGAAATTTGATGTCGATCCGCCGTAACTCCCTAGGAGGAGTTAGTTAAAGTAAGGAGTGTGTAAATCATGCAAAAATGGCGGCAAAATTCAAAATGGGCGACTTCCTGTTGGGTTTAGGGCATTGCTCCAAGAGGCATTTTGTACCTGTTGACATGATACATGTCCCCCAAAAATTTCGATGGCGTGTAGATAAAGCGTGCGGCGGGGCTGCTTCGTTAAAGGTCACTTCCTGTCGCCAGCAGGTGGCGCTATGACTCGCGGGTAAATGTCCGCATGTAGATTGGTTCAGGGCGGGACTCTTGTCAATAGTGTCAAATTTCGTGCAGATCTGAGCATGTACAGCCAAGTTACAACAACTTCCTGTTTCATGGCGTAATCATCGACGCCACGGACACGTCCATTGACGAAAACGCGCAGAGAGCACAACTTTTCATCGTCAATGCCTTTAGAAGGCACAGCAGAAATTTGAAGTCGATCCGACTAAATCCCTAGGAGGAGTTCGTTAAAGTACAAAGTGTGCAAATTGTCCCAAAATGGCCACCAAATTCAAAATGGCGGACTTCCTGTGGAGTTTAGGGTATGGGTTCTTGAGGCTTTTTGTGCGTCTTGATATGATACACGTCCCCACCAAATTTCGTGCATGTAGGTCGAACGTGGATCGAGGGGCTAATTTTTTCTAATTTTGTAGGTGGCGTAGCGAGCCATTTTTCGACGCTCGTCCGCTGAAACCCACAAAATACGAAATTTTTCACCAGTCCTGACACGCGTGCCAAATTTGGTGAGTTTTCGAGCATGTTAGCGCCGCTGAAAAATGAGCTTACTTTGCAGAAAAAAAGAAAGAAAAAAAAAAATAATCCTAACAGCTTCAATAGGGTCCCTCGCGACGCTTCGTGCTCGGCCCTAAAAATAATCCTTACAATTTCAATAGGGTCCTCGCGACGGTTCGTTGCTCGGGCCCTAATAATCCTAACAGTTTCAATAGGGTCCTCGCGACGCTTCGTGACTCGGGCCCTAAAATAATCCTTACAATTTCAATAGGGTCGCTTCGCGACGTTTTCGTGCTCGGGCCCTAAAAAGAAAAAAAAAAATAATCCTTACATTTCAATAGGGTCCTCGCATACGGTTCGTGCTCGGGCCCTAAAAAAAATAATAATCCTAACAGTTTCAATAGGGTCCTTCGCGACGCTTCGTGCTCGGGCCCTAATTAAAGCTGCAAGCAGCGATGGTACTGGCCCTCGCATCATGTGGCGCTCAGTCGAGTGTGAGCAAGTCGCTGTTGCCTATTGTGGACCCCTGCCTGTGCAGCTCTGAATTTGCTACTGCTTCAGACATTGCATGAAGGTTTTGTACCTCACGTCCTGTTGCCAGCAGGTGGCGCTATGACTGTGGGTGAATGTGGGCATGTACATGTGTTCAGGGCGGGACTCTTATTGAACATGTAAAATTTCGGTACAGATCTGAGCATGTACACTGAAGGTACAACCACTTCCTGTTTCATGGCGATGAGTTGATCTTTGACGGCACGCCACGGACACACCCATTGACGAAAATGCACAGATAGCACAACTTTTCAGCGTCAATGCCTTTAGAAGGTACAGCAGAAATTTGAAGTCGATCCGCCTAACTCCCTAGGAGGAGTTTGTTAAAGTAGGGAGTGTGCAAATCGTCCCAAAATAGCCATAAAATTCAAAATGGCCGACTTCCTGTTGCGTTTAGGACATCGCTCCAAGAGGCTTTTGGTGCGTCTGGACATAATACACGTGCCACAGAAATTTCGTACATGTAGGTAAAACGTCGTGGCGAGGACTGCTTTGTTAAATGTCACTTCCTGTTGCCAGCAGGTGGCGCTATGACTGCGGGTAAATGTCGTCATGTACATGTGTTCAGGGCGGGACTCTTGTCAAACGTGCAAAATTTCGTGCAGATCTGAGCATGTAAAGCCACGCTACTACAACTTCCTGTTTCATGGCGAATCATCGATGCCACGGACACGCCCATTGACGAAACCGCGCAGATAGCACAACTTTTCATCGTCAATGCCTTTAGAAGGCACAGCAGAAATTTGAAGTCGATCCGACTAAATCCCTAGGAGGAGTTAGTTAAAGTACGGAGTGTGTATATCACCAAGAAATTGACATTAAATTCAAAATGGCGGACTTCCTGTTGGGTTTAGGGCATGGCTCCAAGAGGCTTTTTTGTGCGTCTGGACATGATACATGTGGCACAGAAATTTCGTACATGTAGGTAAAACGTGCGGCGGGGGCTACTTCATTAAAGTTCACTTCCTGTTGCCAGAAGGTGGCGCTATGACTGGGGGTGAATGTCGGCATGTAGATTTGTTCAGGGTGGGACTCTTGTCAAACGTGCAAAATTTCGTGGAGATCTGAGCATGTACAGCCAAGTTACTACAACTTCCTGTTTCATGGCGAATCATCGACGCCACGGACACGCCTATCGGCGAAAAACGTGCAGATAGCACAACTTTTCATCGTCAATGCCTTGAGAAGGCACAGCAGAAATTTGAGGTCGATCCGACTAAATCCCTAGGAGGAGTTCGTTAAAGTACGGACTGTGCGAATCGTCCCAAAATGGCGGCCAAATTCAAAATGGCGGACTTCCTGTGGAGTTTAGGGTATGGGTTCTTGAGGCTTTTTTGTGCGCCTTGATATGATACATGTCCCCACCAAATTTCGTCCATGTAGGTCGAACGGGACGAGGGCTAATTTTTTCTAATTTTCTAGGTGGCGCTAGCGAGCCATTTTGCCCCGCCCATCCGCGAAACCCACAAAATACGAAATTTTTCACCAGTCCTGACATGCGTGCCAAATTTGGTGAGTTTTCGAGCATGTTGCGGCCGCGAAAATGGGGCTTACTTTGCAGAAAAATAATAATAATAAAGAAAAAAAAATAAAATAATCCTAACAGTTTCAATAGGGTCCTTCGCGACGCTTCGCGCTCGGCCCTAATTAAAGCTGCAAGCAGCGATGGACGGACCCTCGCGACCTGTAGCGTCGGGGTGTGATACTGCCGCGTTGCATATTCTGGAGCTTCGGCCGGTGCATCTATGCATTTGCTACGCAATTTGTACGTTGCATGAAGGTTTTGTACCACACTTCCTGTTGCCAGCAGGTGGCGCTATGACTGTGGGTGAATGTCGGCATGTAGATCTGTTCAAGGCGGGACTCTTGTCCAAGCGTGTAAAATTTCGTGCAGATCTGAGCATCTACAGTGAAGTTACAACCACATCCTGTGTCATGGCTGAAGAGTTGATCTTTAACGCCACGCCACAGACACTGCCATTGATCTAAAACTTCGCAGATAGCACAACTTTTAGTCGTCAATGCCCTTAGAAGGCACAGCAGAAATTTGAAATCAATCCGACTGAAACCCTAGGAGGAGTTAGTTAAAGTACGTAGTGTGTAAATCACCAAATACTTGACGTAATATTCAAAATGGCCGACTTCCTGTTGGGTTTGGGGCATTGCTCCAAGAGGCTTTTGTGCGTCTTGACATGATAGATGTGCCACAGAAATTTCGTACATGTAGGTAAAACGTGCAGCGGGGCTGCTTCGTTAAAGGTGACTTCCTGTTGCCAGCAGGTGGCGCTATGACTGGTGGTGAATGTCAGCATGTAGATTTGTTCAGGGCGGGAGTCTTGTCACAGCGTGTAAAATTTCGTGCAGATCTGAGCATGGACAGGCAAGTTACAGCAACTTCCTGTTTCATGGCGAATCATCGACGCCACGGACACGTCCATCGCAGTCTAAAACGCGCAGATAGCACAACTTTACATCGTCAATGCCTTTAGAAGGCACAGCAGAAATGTGAAGTCGATCCGACTAAATCCCTAGGAGGAGTTCGTTAAAGTACGGAGTGTGTAAATCGTCCCAAAATAGCCTCCAAATTCAAAATGGCCGACTTCCTGTTGAGATTAGAGGAGTGGTCCAAGAGGCTTTTTTGTACGTCTGGACATGATAGATATACCACAGAAATTCCGTAACTGTAGGTTAAACGTGGGGCGGGGGCTGCTTCGTTAAAGGTCACTTCCTGTCGCCAGCAGGTGGCGCTATGACTGTGGGTAAATGTCGGCATGTACTTGTGTTCAGGGCGGGACTCTTGTCAAACGTGTAAAATTTCGAGCAGATTGAGCATGTACACTGAAGTTACTCCAACTTCCTGTTTCATGGCGAATCATCGACGCCTACGGACACGTCCATCGATCGAAAACGCGCAGATAGCACAACTTTACATCTTCAATGCCTTGAGAAGGCACAGCAGAAATTTGAAGTCGATCGGACTGAATCCCTAGGAGGAGTTCGTTAAAGTACGGAGTGTGCAAATCGTCCCAAAATGGCCACCAAATTCAAAATGGCGGACTTCCTGTCGAGCTTGAGGGTATGGGTTCTTGAGGCTTTTTTTGTGCGTCTTGATATGATACACGTCCCCACCAAATTTCGTGCATGTAGGTCGAACGGGGACGAGGGCTAACTTTTTCTAATTTTCTAGGTGGCGCTAGCGAGCCATTTTGCCACACCCGTCCGCGAAACCAACAAAATACTGAAATTTTTCACCAGTCCTGACACGCGTGCCAAATTTGGTGAGTTTTCGAGCATGTTGAGGCCTCAAAAATGAGGCTTACTTTGCAGAAAAATAAAGAAAAAAAAAAATTAAAGCTGCAAGCAGCGATGGATGGCCCTCGCACCTGTAGCGCTGCGGGTGTGAGCGGTCAGCGTAGCCTATTATGGACCTCCTGCCAGTGCGGCAGTGAATTTTCTATGCGATCGGACGCTGCATGAAGGTTTTGTAACTCACTTCCTGTTGCCAGTGGGTGGCGCTATGACTGTGGGTGAATGTCTGCATGTATATGAGTTCAGGGCGGGATTCTTATCCTACATGGAAAGTTTGGTGCAGATGTGAGCATGTACAGTGAAGTTACTACCACTTCCTGTGTCATGGCGAAGACTTGATCTTTGACGCCACGCCACGGACACGCCCATTGACGAAAACGCGCAGATAGCACAACTTTTCATCGTCAATGCCATTAGAAGGAACAGCAGAAATTTGAAGTCGATCCGACTAAATCCCTAGGAGGAGTTCGTCGAAATACGGAGCGTGTAAATCATCCAAAAATTGCCGTAAAATTCAAAATGGCCGACTTCCTGTTGAGTTTAGGGCATCGCTCCAAGAGGCTTTTTTGTGCGTCCGGACATGATATATGTCCCCCAAAAATTCCGTGCATGTAGGTCAAACGTCGCGGCGGGGCTGCTTCGTTAAACGTCCCTTCCTGTTGCCAGCAGGTGGCGCTTATGACTGTGGTTGAATGTCGGCATGTACACGTGTTCAGGGCGGGACTCTTGTCAAACATGCAAAATTTTGTGCAGATCTGAGCATGTACAGCCAAGTTACTACAACTTCCTGTTTCATGGCGATTCATCGACGCCATCGGACACGCCTCATCGACAAAACGCCGCAGATAGCACAACTTTTCATCGTCAATGCCTTTAGAAGGTACAGCAGAAATTTGAGGTCGATCCGACTAAATCCCTAGGAGGAGTTCGTTAAAGTACGGATTGTGCGAATCGTCCCAAAATGTCCGCCAAATTCAAAATGGCGGACTTCCTGTCGAGTTTAGGGTATGGGTTCTTGAGGCTTTTTTGTGCGTCTTGATATGATACACGTCCCCACCAAATTTCGTGCATGTAGGTCGAACGTGGACGAGGGGCTAATTTTTTCTAATTTTCTAGGTGGCGCTAGCGAGCCATTTTGCCACGCCCATCCGCGAAACCCACAAAATACGAAATTTTTCACCAGTCCTGACATGCGTGCCAAATTTGGTGAGTTTTTGAGCATGTTGCGGCCGCGAAAATGGGGCTTACTTTGCAGAAAAATAATAATAATAAAGAAAAATTAAAGCTGCAAGCAGCGATGAGCGGCCCTACGCACCTGTAGCTGCGTCGGGTGTGATGAGCTGGTCGGCGTTGCATATTAGTGGAGCCCTGCCTGCGTCGTGGCTGTGAATTTTCTATGCGCTCGGAGGTCGCATGAAGGTTTTGTACCTGACTTCCTGTTGCCAGCAGGTGGCGCTATGACTGGGGGTGAATGTCAGCATGTACATGTGTTAAGGGCGGGACTGTTATTAAATGTGTAAAATTTCGTACAGATCTGAGCATCTACAGTGAAGTTACAACCACTTCCTGTGTCATGGCGACGACTTGATCTTTGACGCAACGCCACGGACACGCCCATTGGACTAACAACGCGCAAATAGCACAACTTTACATCATCAATGCCTTTAGAAGGCACAGCAGAAAATTGAAGTCTGCCGGACTAAATCCCTAGGAGGAGTTAGTTAAAGTACAGAGTGTGTAAATCATCCAAAATGGCGCACAATTCAAAATGGCCGACTTCCTGTCGGGTTTAGGGCATCGCTCAAGAGGCTTTTGTGCGTCTGGACATGATCCATGTGCCACAGAAATTTCGTACATATAGGTAAAACGTCGCGTGCGGGGCTGCTTCGTTAAAGGTCACTTCCTGTTGCCAGCAGGTGGCGCTATGACTGTGGGTGAATGTCGGCATGTACACATGTTCAGGGCTGGGCTCTTGAATAACGTGCAAAATTTCGTGCAGATCTGAGCATATACAGCCAAGTTGCAACAACTTCCTGTTTCGTGGCGAATCATCGACGCCACCGGACACGCTCATTGACTAAAAGCGCAGATAGCACAACTTTACATCGTCAATGCCTTTAGAAGGCACAGCAGAAATTTGAAGTCGATCCGACTAAATCCCTAGGAGGAGTTCGTTAAAGTACGCAGTGTGTAAATCGTGCCGAAATGGCGGCCAAATTCAAAATGGCGGACTTCCTGTCGAGTTTAGGGCATCGCTCCAAGAGGCTTTTGTGCGTCTGGACATGATACATGTGACACAGAAATTTCATACATGTAGGTCAAGCGTGCGGCTGGGGCTGCTTCGTTAAAGGTCACTTCCTGTTGCCAGCAGGTGGCGCTATGACTGGGGGTGAATGCCGGCATGTACATGTGTTCAGGGTGGGACTCTTATTAAGCGTGTAAAATTTTGTGCAGATCTGAGCATATACACTGAAGTTACAACAACTTCCTGTTTCATGGCGTAATCATCGACGCCACGGACACGCCTAATGGCGAAAACACGCAGATAGCACAACTTTACATCGTCAATGCCTTCAGAAGGCACAGCAGAAATTCTAAGTCGATCCGACTAAATCCCTAGGAGGAGTTCGTTAAAAGTACAGAGTGTGTAAATCATCCAAAATGGCCGCACAATTCAAAATGGCCGACTTCCTGTCGGGTTTAGGGCATCGCTCCAAGAGGCTTTTGTGCGTCTGGACATGATCCATGTGCCACAGAAATTTCAGTACATATAGGTAAAAGCGTCGTGGCGGGGCTGCTTCGTTAAAGGTCACTTCCTGTTGCCAGCAGGTGGCGCTATGACTGTGGGTGAATGTCGGCATGTACACATGTTCAGGGCTGGGCTCTTGAATAACGTGCAAAATTTCGTGCAGATCTGAGCATATACAGCCAAGTTGCAACAACTTCCTGTTTCGTGGCTGAATCATCGACGCATACGGACACGCCATTGACGACAACAGCGCAGATAGCACAACTTTACATCGTCAATGCCTTTAGAAGGCACAGCAGAAATTTGAAGTCGATCCGACTAAATCCCTAGGAGGAGTTCGTTAAAGTGCGCAGTGTGTAAATCGTGCGAAATGGCGGCCAAATTCAAAATGGCGGACTTCCTGTCGAGTTTAGGGCATCGCTCCAAGAGGCTTTTTTGTGCGTCTGGACATGATACATGTGACACAGAAATTTCATACATGTAGGTCAAGCGTCGCGGCTGGGGCTGCTTCGTTAAAGGTCACTTCCTGTTGCCAGCAGGTGGCTATGACTGGGGGTGAATGCCGGCATGTACATGTGTTCAGGGTGGGACTCTTATTAAGCGTGTAAAATTTTTTGCAGATCTGAGCATATACACTGAAGTTACAACAACTTCCTGTTTCATGGCGAATCATCGGCGCCACCGGACACGCTCAATGACGAAAACACGCAGATAGCACAACTTTACATCGTCAATGCCTTCAGAAGGCACAGCAGAAATTCTAAGTCGATCCGACTAAATCCCTAGGAGGAGTTCGTTAAAAGTACGGAGTGTGTAAATCACCAAAACTTTGCCCTAAAATTCAAAATGGCCGACTTCCTGTTGAGTTTAGGGCATCGCTCCAAGAGGCTTTTTGTGCGTCTGGACATGGTAGATGTACCACAGAATTTTCATACATGTAGGTCAAACGTGTGGCGGGGCTGCTTCGTTTAAGGTCACTTCCTGTTGCCAGCAGGTGGCGCTATGACTATGGTTGAATGTTGGCATGTACATTTGTTCAGGGCGGGACTCTTGTCAAATGTACAAAATTTGGTGCAGATCTGAGCATTTATAGCGAAGTTACCACAACTTCCTGTTTCATGGCTGAATTGTCGACCGGCACGGACACGCTCCATTGACGAACAGCGCAGATAGCACAACTTTACATCGTCAATGCCTTGAGAAGGCACAGCAGAAATTTGAAGTCGATCCGACTAAATCCCTAGGAGGAGTTCGTTAAAGTCACGAAGTGTGCAAATCGTCCCAAAATGGCCACCAAATTCAAAATGGCGGACTTCCTGTCGAGTTTAGGGTATGGGTTCTTGAGGCTTTTTTTGTGCGTCTTGATATGATACACGTCCCCACCAAATTTCGTGCATGTAGGTCGAACGGGGACGAGGGGCTAATTTTTTCTAATTTTCTAGGTGGCGCTAGCGAGCCATTTTGCCCCGCCCATCCGCGAAACCTACAAAATACGAAATTTTTCACCAGTCCTGACACGCGTGCCAAATTTGGTGAGTTTTCGAGCATGTTGCGGCCGCGAAAAATGAGCTTACTTTGCAGAAAAATAATAATAATAAAGAAAAAAAAAAAAAAATTAAAGCTGCAAGCAGCGATGGGCGGGCCCTCGCACCTGTAGCGCGTCGGGTTGTGATGCGTCCGCGTTGCGATGCGTCCGCGTTGCATATTCTGGAGCTCGGCCGGTGCATCTGTGCATTTGCAGCGCGATTCGGACGTTGCATGAAGGTTTTGTACCTCACTTCCTGTTGCCAGCAGGTGGCGCTATGACTGTGGGTGAAAGTCGGCATGTACATGTGTTCAGGGCGGGACTGTCAAGCTACATGTAAAATTTCATGCAGATCTGAGAATGTACAGCCAAGTTATAACAACTTCCTGTTTCATGGCGAATCATCGACGCCACAGACACGCCCATTGATGAAAACGCGCAGATAGCACAACTTTTCATCGTCAATGCCTTTAGAAGGCACAGCAGAAATTTGAAGTCGATCCGACTACATCCCTAGGAGGAGTTAGTTAAAGTACAGAGTGTGTAAATCGTCCTAAAATGGCAGCCAAAATCAAAATGGCGGACTTCCTGTCGAGTTTAGGGTATGGGTTCTTGAGGCTTTTTTGTGCGTCTTGATATGATACACGTCCCCACCAAATTTCGTGCCTGTAGGTCGAACGTGGACGAGGGGCTAATTTTTTCCAATTTTCTAGGTGGCGCTAGCGAGCCATTTTGCCCCGCCCATCCGCGAAACCCACAAAATACGAAATTTTTCACCAGTCCTGACATGCGTGCCAAATTTGGTGAGTTTTCGAGCATGTTGCGGCCGCGAAAATTGAGCTTACTTTGCAGAAAAATAATAATAATAATAATTAAAGCTGCAAGCAGCGATGGACGGGCCCTCGCACACGTAGCGCGTCGGGGTGTGAGCCGGTCGCGGTGCCTATTGTGGACCCCTGCCTGTGCGGCTGTGAATTTTCTATGCGCTTCGGACGTTGCATGAAGGTTTGGTACCTCACTTCCTGTTGCCAGCAGGTGGCACTATGACTGTAGGTGAATGTCGGCATGTAGATCTGTTCAGGGCGGGACTCTTGTAAAGCGTGTAAAGTTTCGTACAGATATGAGCATGTACACTGAAGTTACAACAACTTCCTGTGTCATGGCGAAGAATAGAGCTTTGACGCCATGCCACGGACACGCCGATTCGCAACAGCGCAGATAGCACAACTTTTCATTGTCAATGTCTTTAGAAGGCACAGCAGAAATGTGAAGTTGATTCGACTATATCTCTAGGGCGAGTTAGTTAAAATAGGGAGTGAGTAAATCATCCAAAATGGCCACAAAATAAAATGGCCGACTTCCTGTTGAGTTTAGGGCGTCAGCTCCAAGAGGCTTTTGTGCATCTGGACATGATACATGTACCCCAGAAATTTCGTACATGTAGGTCAAGCGTGCGGCGGGTGCTGCTTCGTTAAAGGTCACTTCCTGTTACCAGCAGGTGGCTATGACTGGGGGTGAATGTCGGCATGTAGATTTGTTCAGGGCGTGACTCTTGTCAAGCGTGCAAAATTTGGTGCAGATCTGAGCATGTACAGCTAAATTACAACAACTTCCTGTTTCATGGCCGAATCGATGAGCATCACGGACACATCCATCGGCGAAAACGCGCAGATAGCACAACTTTACATCTTCAATGCCTTGAGAAGTTACAGCAGAAATTTGAAGTTGATCCAACTAAACCCCTAGGAGGAGTTCGTCAAAATCATGAAGTGTGCAAATCGTCCCAAAATGGCCACCAAATTCAAAATGGCGGACGTCCTTTTGGGTTTAGGGCATTGCTCCAAGAGGCTTTTGTACGTCTTGACATGATACATGTCCCCAAAATTTCGTGCCTGTAGATAAAGCGTCGTGGCGGGGCTGCTTCGTTAAAGGTCACTTCCTGTCACCAGCAGGTGGCGCTATGACTCGCGGGTAAATGTCGGCATGGAGATTTGTTCAGGGCGAGACTCTTGTCAATAGTGCCAAATTTCCTGCAGATCTGAGCATGTACAGCCAAGTTACAACAACTTCCTGTTTCATGGCGAATCATCGGCGCTACGGACACGCCCATTGACGAAAACGCACAGATAGCACAACTTTACATCGTCAATGCCTTTAGAAGGCACAGCAGGAATTTGAAGTCGATCCGACTTAATCCCTAGGAGGAGTTACGTTAAAGTACGGAGTGTGCGAATCGTCCCAAAATGGCGGCCAAATTCAAAATGGCGGACTTCCTGTCGAGTTTAGGGTATGGGTTCTTGAGGCTTTTTTGTGCGTCTTGATATGACACACGTCCCCACCAAATTTCGTCCATGTAGGTCGAGCGTGGATGAGGGCTAATTTTTTCTAATTTTCTAGGTGGCTAGCGAGCCATTTTGCCCGCTCCATCCGCGAAACCCACAAAATACGAAATTTTCACCAGTCCTGACCGCGTGTGCCAAATTTGGTGAGTTTTCGAGCATGTTGCGACCCACGAAAATGGGGCTTACTTTGCAGAAAAATAATAAAGAAAAAAAAAAAAAAATAATCCTAACAGTTTCAATAGGGTCCTCGCACCGTTAGTGCTTTCGGGCCCTAATAAAAGAAAAAAAAATAATCCTAACAGTTTCAATAGGGTCCTTCGCGCGTTTAGTGCTTTCGGGCCCTAAAAAAAAAATTAAAGCTGCAAGCAGCGATGGTAGACCCTCGCACATGTAGAGGCGTCGGGGTGTGAGGCGGTCGAGTTGCCTATTGTGGACCCCTGCCTGTGCAACTGTGAATTTTATGCAGCCGGATGCTGCATGAAGGTGTTGTACCTTACTTCCTGTTGCCAGCAGGTGGCGCTATGACTGCTTTTAATGTCGGCATGTACATGTGTTGAGGGCGGGACTCTTGTGAAACATGTAAAATCTCATACAGATCTGAGCAGCTACAGTGAAGTTACAACCACTTCCTGTTTCATGGGAAAGAGTTGACCTTTGGCCATGCATACGGACATGCCCATTGGCCAGCAGCGCAGATAGCACAACTTGTCATCCTCAATGCCTTTAGAAGGCACAGCAGAAATTTGAAGTCGATCTGACAATATCTCTAGGAGGAGATAGTTAAAGTACACAGTGTGTAAATCACCAAAACTTTGCCATAAAATTCAAAATGGCCGACTTCCTGTTGGGTTTAGGGCATGCGCTCCAAGAGGCTTTTGTGCGACTGGACATGATACATAAGCCACAGAAATTTTGAACATGTAGGTCAAACATGTGGCGGAGGCTGCTTCGTTAAAGGTCACAACAAGGTCACTTCCTGTTGCCAGCAGGTGGCACTATGACTGTGGGTAAATGTCGGCATGTACATGTGTCCAGGGCGGGACTCTTGTCAAGCGTGTAAAATTTCGTGCAGATCTGAGCATGTACAGTGAAGTTAGAACCACTTCCTCTGTCATGGCGAAGACTTGATCTTTGATGCGACGTCCACGGACACGCCCATTGGCGAAAACTCACAGATAGCACAACTTTACATCTTCAATGCCTTCAGAAGCCAAAGCAGAAATTTGAAGTCGATCCGACTCTATCTCTAGGAGGAGTTAGGTGAAAGTACAGAGTGTGTAAGTCACCAAAGCGTTGCCATAAAAATCAAAATGGCCGACTTCCTGTTGAGTTTAGGGAGTGGTCCAAGAGACTTTTGTGCGTCTGGACATAATACACGTTCCACAGAAATTTTATACATGTAGGCCAAGCGTGCGGCGGGGTCTGCTTCGTTAAAGGTCAGTTCCTGTTGCCAGCAGGTGGCGCTATGACTGGGGGTGAATGTCAGCATATAGATTTGTTCAGGACGGGACTCTTGTCAATCGTGTAAAATTTACGTGCAGATCTGAGCATTTACAGCCAAGTTACTACAACTTCCTGTTTCATGGCGAATCATCGGCGCCGCGGACACGCCCATCGGCGAAAACAGCGCAGATAGCACAACTTTACATCATCAATGCCTTTAGAAGGCACAGCAGAAATGTGAAGTCGATCCGACTAAATCCCTAGGAGGAGTTCGTTAAAGTATGGAGTGTACAAATCGTCCCAAAATGGCCACCAAATTCAAAATGGCGGACTTCCTGTCGAGTTTAGGGTATGGGTTCTTGAGGCTTTTGTGCGTCTTGATATGATACCGTCCCCACCAAATTTACGTGCATGTAGGTCAAACGTGGGGCGGGGGCTGCTTCGTTTAAGGTCACTTCCTGTTGCCAGCAGGTGGCGCTATGACTATGGTTGAATGTTGGCATGTACATTTGTTCAGGGCGGGAGTCTTGTGAAATGTACAAAATTTGGTGCAGATCCGAGCATGTATAGCGAAGTTACTACAACTTCCTGTTTCATGGCGAATCGTCGGCGCTACGGACACGCCATCGGCGAAAACGCACAGATAGCACAACTTTTCATCGTCAATGCCTTTAGAAGGCACAGCAGAAATTTGAAGTCGATCCGACTAAATCCCTAGGAGGAGTTCGTTAAAGTGCGGAGTGTGCAAATCGTCCCAAAATGGCCACCAAATTGAAAATGGCGGACTTCCTGTCCAGTTTAGGGTATGGGTTCTTGAGGCTTTTTTGTGCGTCTTGATATGATACGTCCCCACCAAATTTCGTGCATGTAGGTCGAGCGAGGGACGAGGGGCTAATTTTTCTAATTTTCTAGGTGGGCTGGCGAGCCATTTTGCCACGCCCGTCTGCGAAACCCACAAAATACGAAATTTTTCACCAGTCCTGACATGCGTGCCAAATTTGGTGAGTTTTCGAGCATGTTGCGGCCGCGAAAAATGAGCTTACTTTGCAGAAAAATAATAATAATAAAGAAAAAAAAAAAATTAAAGCTGCAAGCAGCGATGGGCGGGCCCTCGCACCTGTTAGCGCGTCGGGGTGTGATGCGGCCGCGTTGCATATTCTGGAGGTCTGCCGGTGCGGCTGAGCATTTTCTACGCGATTCGGAAGTTGCATGAAGGTTTTGTACCTCACTTCCTGTTGCCAGCAGGTGGCTATCACTGTGGGTGAATGTTAGCATGTAAATGTGTTCAGGGCAGGGCTGTTATTAAACATGTAAAATTTCGGTACAGATCTGAGCATGTACAGTGAAGTTACAGCCACTTCCTGTGTCATGGCGAAGACTTGATCTTTGGCATACGCACACGGACCGCCAATTGATGAAAGCAGCGCAGATAGCACAACTTTTCATCGCCAATGCCTTGAGAAGGCACAGCAGAAATTTGAAGTTGATCCGACTAAATCCCTAGGAGGAGTTTGTTAAAATCACGAGTGTGTAAATCATCCAAAATGGCCGCACAAATCAAAATGGCCGACTTCCTGTCGGGTTTAGGGTATCGCTCAGGAGGCTTTTGTACCTCTGGACATGATACCGTGCCACAGAAATTTTGTAGATGTCGATTGAAGCGTGCAGCGGGGCTGCTTCGTTAAAGGTGACTTCCTGTTGCCAGCAGGTGGCGCTATTACTGGGGGTGAATGTTGGCATGTAGATTTGTTCAGGGCGGGAGTCTTGTGAAGCGTGTAAAATTTTGTGTAGATCTGAGCATGTACAGCCAAGTTACTACAACTTCCTGTTTCATGGCGAATCGTCGGCATACCGGACACATCCATGGGCGATAGCAGCGCAGATAGCACAACTTTACATCGTCAATGCCTTTAGAAGGCACAGCAGAAATTTGAAGTCGATCTGATTCCGTCCCTAGGAGGAGTTAGTTAAAGTACAGAGTGTGTAAATCATCCAATAATGGCGGCAAAATTCAAAATGGCCGACTTCCTGTGGGGTTTAGGGCATCGCTCCAAGAGGCTTTTCTGTACCTCTTGACATGATACATGTCCCCAAAAATTTTGTGCGTGTAGATCAAGCGTCGGCGTGGGGGCTGCTTCGTTAAAGGTCACTTCCTGTCGCCAGCAGGTGGCGCTATGGCTATGGTTGAATGTCGGCATGTACATGTGTTCAGGGCGGGACTCTTGTCAAGCGTGTAAAATTTCGTGCAGATCTGAGCACGTACAGTGAAGTTACAACAACTTCCTGTTTCATGGCGAATCGTCAACGCATACGGACACGTCCAGCGGCGAAAACGCGCAGATAGCACAACTTTTCATCGTCAATGCCTTTAGAAGGCACAGCAGAAATTTGAAGTCGATCCGACTAAATCCCTTGGAGGAGTTCGTTAAAGTCACGGTGTGCAAATCGTCCCAAAATGTCCGCCAAATTCAAAATGGCGGACTTCCTGTCGAAGTTTAGGGTATGGGTTCTTGAGGCTTTTTTGTGCGTCTTGATATGATACCGTCCCCACCAACTTTCGTGCCTGTAGGTTGAATGTGGACGAGGGGCTAATTTTTTCTAATTTTCTAGGTGGCGCTAGCAAACCATTTTGCCCTACCGTCCACGAAACCCACAAAATATGAAATTTTTCACCAGTCCTGACATGCGTGCCAAATTTGGTGAGTTTTCGAGCATGTTGCGACCGCGAAAAATGAGCTTACTTTGCAGAAAAATAATAAAGAAAGAAAAAAATAATCCTAACAGTTTCAATAGGGTCCTCACGCGGTTAGTTGCTCGGGCCTAATTAAAGCTACAAGCAGCGATAGGCGGACCCTCCGCACATGTGACACGTCGAGCGTGAGGCGACAGCGTTGTTTATTATGGAGCTCTGCGGTCGCGGCTGTGCATTTACTACAGGCTTTGGGCGTTGCATGAAGGTTTTGTACCTCACTTCCTGTTGCCAGCAGGTGGCGCTATGACTGTGGGTGAATGTCGGCATTTACATGTGTTCAGGGCGGGACTCTTGTCAAAAGTGTAAAATTTCATGCAGATCTAAGCTTCTACAGTGAAGTTACAACCACTTCCTGTGTCATGGCGAAGAGTTGATCTTTGGCATACGCCACGGACACGCCCATTGACGAAAACGCGCAGATAGCACAACTTTTCATCGTCAATGCCTTTAGAAGGCACAGCAGAAATCTGAAATCGATCCGACTACATCTCTAGGAGGAGTTCGTTAAAATACAGAGTGTGTAAATCGTCCAAAATGGCCACAAAAATAAAATGGCTGACTTCCTGTTTGGTTTCGGGCACTGCTCCAAGAGGCTTTTTTGTGCGTCTGGACATGATAGATATACCACAGAAATTCCGTAACTGTAGGTTAAACGTGGGGTGGGGGCTGCTTCGTTAAAGGTCACTTCCTGTTGCCAGCAGGTGGCGCTATGACTGTGGGTGAATGTTGGCATGTAGATTTGTTGAGGGCGGGACTCTTGTGAAGCGTGTGAAATTTTGTGCAGATCTGAGCATGTACAATGAAGTTACAACAACTTCCTGTTTCATGGCGAATCATCGGCGTCACCGGACACGCCCATTGACAGCAGCGCGCAGATAGCACAACTTTACATCGTCAATGCCTTTAGAAGGCACAGCAGAAATTTGATGTCGATCCAGCGTAACTCCCTAGGAGGAGTTAGTTAAAGTGCGAGTGTGTAAATCATGCAAGAATGGCGCAAAATTCAAAATGGCCGACTTCCTGTTGGGTTTAGGGCATCGCTCCAAGAGGCTTTTGTACCTCTTGACATGATACATGTCCCCAAAAATTTTGTGCGTGTAGATAAAGCGTCGCGGCGGGGGCTGGTTCGTTAAAGGTCACTTCCATTAAGCCAGCAGGTGGCGCTATGACTGCGGGTAAATGTCGGCATGTAGATTTGTTCAGGGTGGGACTCTTGTCAAGCGTGTAAAATTTCGTGCAGATCTGAGCATGTACAGCCAAGTTACAACAACTTCCTGTTTCATGGCGAATCATCGGCGCACACGGACACGCCATTGTCGAGCAGCGCGCAGATAGCACAACTTTTCATCGTCAATGCCTTTAGAAGGCACAGCCGAAATTTGAAGTCGATCCGACTAAATCCCTAGGAGGAGTTAGTTAAAGTACGGAGTGTGTGAATCGATCCCAAAATGGCGGCCAAATTCAAAATGGCGGACTTCCTGTCAAGTTTAGGGTATGGGTTCTTGAGGCTTTTTTGTGCGTCTTGATATGATACACGTCCCCACCGAGTTTCGATGCATGTAGGTCGAGCGTGGACGAGGGGCTAATTTTTCTAATTTTCTAGGTGGCGCTAGCGAGCCATTTTGCCCGCCGTCCGCGAAACCCCCAAAATACGAAATTTTTCACCAGTCCTGACATGCTTGCCAAATTTGGTGAGTTTTCGAGCATGTTGCGACCGCGAAAATTGAGCTTACTTTGCAGAAAAAGAAAGAAAGAAATAAATTAAAGCTGCAAGCAGCGATGGTCGGGCCCTCGCACCTGTAGCGCGTCGGGGTGTGATGCGGCCGCGTTGCATATTCTGGAGCTCCGCCGGTGCGGCTGTGCATTTGCTACGCGATTCGGACGTTGCATGGCCTTCCTGTTGCCAGCAGGTGGCGCTATGACTGTGGCTAAGTGTCGGCATGTACATGTGTTCAGGGCTTGACTATCATCCTACATATAAAGTTTGGTGCAGAAGTGAGCATGTATATTGAAGTTACATACACTTCCTGTGTCATGGCGAAGACTTGATTTTTGACGCCATCGCATACGGACACGTCCATTGACGAACAGCGCAGATAGCACAACTTTTCATCGTCAATGCCTTTAGAAGGCACAGCAGAAATTTGAAGTCGATCCGACTAAATCCCTAGGAGGAGTTAGTTAAAATACAGAGTGTGTAAATCATCCAAAAATTGCCATAAAATTCAAAATGGCCGACTTCCTGTCGAGTTTAGGGCATCGCTCCAAGAGGCTTTTTTGTGCATCTGGATATGATACATGTGCCACAGAAATTTCGTACATGTAGTTCAAACGTGGGGCGGGGGCTTCTTCGTTAAAGGGCACTTCCTGTTGCCAGCAGGTGGCGCTATGACTGTGGGTGAATGTCGGCATGTAGATTTGTTCAGGGCGGGACTGCCATGCTACATGTAAAATTTCGTGCAGATCTGAGCATGTACAGCCAAGTTACTACAACTTCCTGTTTCATGGCGAATCATCGACGCCACGGACACGCCCATTGAAGAAAACGCACAGATAGCACAACTTTACATCGTCAATGCCTTTAGAAGGCACAGCAGAAATTTGAAGTCGATCCGACTACATCCCTAGGAGGAGTTAGTTAAAGTACAGAGTGTGTAAATCGTCCTAAAATGGCAGCCAAAATCAAAATGGCGGACTTCCTGTCGAGTTTAGGGTATGGGTTCTTGAGGCTTTTTTGTGCGTCTTGATATGATACACGTCCCCCCAAAATTTCGTGCGTGTAGATCAAACGTGCGGCGGGGGCTGCTTCGTTAAAGGTCACTTCCTGTCGCCAGCAGGTGGCGCTATGACTGGGGTGAATGTCGGCAGGTAGATTTGTTCAGGGCGGGACTCTTGTCAATAGTGTCAAATTTTGTGCAGATCTGAACATGTACAGCCAAGTTACAACAACTTCCTGTTTCATGGCGAATCATCGACGCCACCGGACACGCCATTGACGAAAACGCGCAGATAGCACAACTTTTAATCGTCAATGCCTTTAGAAGGCACAGCAGAAATTTGAACTCGATCTGATTACATCCCTAGGAGGAGTTAGTTAAAGTACGGAGTGTGTGAATCGTCCCAAAATGGCGGCCAAATTCAAAATGGCGGACTTCCTGTCGAGTTTAGGGTATGGGTTCTTGAGGCTTTTGTGCGTCTTGATATGATACACATCCCCACCAAATTTCGTGAATGTAGGTTGAACGTGGACGAGGGGCTAATTTTTTCTAATTTTCTAGGTGGCGCTAGCGAGCCATTTTGCCCCGCCCGTCCGCGAAACCCACAAAATACGAAATTTTTCACCAGTCCTGACATGCTTGCCAAATTTGGTGAGTTTTCGAGCATGTTGCGGCCGCGAAAAATGGGCTTACTTTGCAGAAAAAGAAAAAGAAAAAAAAAAAAAAATTAAAGCTGCAAGCAGCGATGGGCGGGCCCTCGCACATGTGGCGCGTCGGGGTGTGAGCAAGTCGCGTTGCCTATTGTGGACCCCTGCCTGTGCAGCTCTGAATTTGCTACGCGCTTCAGACATTGCATGAAGGTTTTGTACCTCACGTCCTGTTGCCAGCAGGTGGCGCTATGACTGTGGGTGAATGTGGGCATGTACATGTGTTCAGGGCGGGACTCTTATTGAACATGTAAAATTTCGTACAGATCTGAGCATGTACACTGAAGGTACAACCACTTCCTGTTTCATGGCGATGAGTTGATCTTTGACTGCACGCATACGGACACACCCATTGACGAAAATGCACAGATAGCACAACTTTTCAGCGTCAATGCCTTTAGAAGGTACAGCAGAAATTTGAAGTCGATCCGCCTAACTCCCTAGGAGGAGTTTGTTAAAGTAGGGAGTGTGCAAATCGTCCCAAAATAGCCATAAAATTCAAAATGGCCGACTTCCTGTTGCGTTTAGGACATCGCTCCAGGAGGCTTTTGGTGCGTCTGGACATAATACGCGTGCCACAGAAATTTACGTACATGTAGGTAAAGCGTCGCGGCGGGAACTGCTTTGTTAAATGTCACTTCCTGTTGCCAGCAGGTGGCGCTATGACTCGCGGGTAAATGTCGTCATGTACATGTGTTCAGGGCGGGACTCTTGTCAAGCGTGCAAAATTTCGTGCAGATCTGAGCATGTAAAACCGCGTTACTACAACTTCCTGTTTCATGGCGAATCATCGATGCCACGGACACGCCCATTGACGAAACCGCGCAGATAGCACAACTTTTCATCGTCAATGCCTTTAGAAGGCACAGCAGAAATTTGAAGTCGATCCGACTAAATCCCTAGGAGGAGTTAGTTAAAGTACGGAGTGTGTATATCACCAAGAAATTGACATTAAATTCAAAATGGCGGACTTCCTGTTGGGTTTAGGGCATGGCTCCAAGAGGCTTTTGTGCGTCTGGACATGATACATGTGGCACAGAAATTTCGTACATGTAGGTAAAGCGTGCGGCGGGGGCTACTTCATTAAAGTTCACTTCCTGTTGCCAGAAGGTGGCGCTATGACTGGGGGGTGAATGTCGGCATGTAGATTTGTTCAGGGTGGGACTCTTGTCAAGCGTGCAAAATTTCGTGGAGATCTGAGCATGTACAGCCAAGTTACTACAACTTCCTGTTTCATGGCGAATCATCGACGCCACGGACACGCCATCGGCAAAACGTGCAGATAGCACAACTTTTCATCGTCAATGCCTTGAGAAGGCACAGCAGAAATTTGAGGTCGATCCGACTAAATCCCTAGGAGGAGTTACGTTAAAGTACGGACTGTCGCGAATCGTCCCAAAATGGCGGCCAAATTCAAAATGGCGGACTTCCTGTGGAGTTTAGGGTATGGGTTCTTGAGGCTTTTTTGTGCGTCTTGATATGATACATGTCCCCACCAAATTTCGTCCATGTAGGTCGAACGGGGACGAGGGGCTAATTTTTTCTAATTTTCTAGGTGGCGCTAGCGAGCCATTTTGCCCCGCCCATCCGCGAAACCCACAAAATACGAAATTTTTCACCAGTCCTGACATGCGTGCCAAATTTGGTGAGTTTTCGAGCATGTTGCGGCCGCGAAAATGGGGCTTACTTTGCAGAAAAAATAATAATAATTAAAGCTGCAAGCAGCGATGGGCGGGCCCTCGCACATGTGGCGCGTCGGGGCATGTGGCATGTGGTGTTTCATATTCTGGAGCTCTGCCAGTGTGGCTGTGCATTTGCTTACTGCGATTCGGACGTTGCATGAAGGTTTTGTAACTCACTTCCTGTTGCCAGCAGGTGGCGCAATGACTGGGGGGTGAATGTCGACATGTAGATTTGTTCAGTCGCGGGACTCTTATCAAGCATGTAAAATTTCATGCAGATCTGAGCATGTACACTGGAGTTACAAGCACTTCCTGTGTCATGGCGAAGAATTGATGTTTGATGCCACGCCACGGACACGCCGATTGACGAACACGCAGATAGCACAACTTTTCATCGTCAATGCCTTTAGAAGGCACAACAGAAATTTGAAGTCGGTCCGACTAAATCCCTAGGACGAAGTTCGATCAAAGTATGGAGTGTGTAACTTCGTCCCAAAATGGCCGCCCTAAATCAAAATGGCCGACTTCCTGTTAAGATTAGGGAGTGGTCCAAGAGGCTTTTGTGCGTCTGGAAATGATACATGTGCCACAGAAATTACGTACATGTAGGTCAAGCGTCGCGGTGGGTGCTGCTTCGTTAAAGGTCACTTCCTGTTGCCAGCAGGTGGCGCTATGACTGTGAGCGAATGTCGGCATGTAGATTTGTTGAGGCGGGACTCTTGTCAAGCGTGTAAAATTAAGAGCAGATCTGAGCATGTACAGCAAAGTTACTACAACCGTGTTTCATGGCTGAATCGTCGGCGCCACGGACACGCCCTTATGACGAAAATGCGCAGATAGCACAACTTTACATCGTCAATGCCTTTAGAAGGCACAGCAGAAATCTGAAATCGATCGGGACTAAATCCCTAGGAGGAGTTAGTTAAAATACAGAGTGTGTAAATCATCTAAAATGGTAGCGCTAATTCAAAATGGCGGACTTCCTGTTGAGATTAGAGGAGTGATCCAAGAGGCTTTTGTGCGTCTGGACATGATAGATATACCACAGAAATTCTATAACTGTAGGTTAAACGTGAGCGCAGGGGCTGCTAAGTTAAACGTCACTTCCTGTTGCCAGCAGGTGGCGCTATGACTGGGGGTGAATGTCGGCATGTACATGTGTTCAGGGCGGGACTCTTGTCAAAGCGTGCAAAATTTCGTCGCGGATCTGAGCTTGTGCAGCCAAGTTACTACAACTTCCTGTTTCATGGCGAATCATCAGCGCTACGGACCGCCCATTGAGCGAAAATACGCAGATAGCACAACTTTTCATCATCAATGCCTTTAGAAGGCACAGCAGAAATTTGATGTCGATCCAGCGTAACTCCCTAGGAGGAGTTAGTTAAAGTAAGGAGTGTGTAAATCATGCAAAAATGGCGGCAAAATTCAAAATGGGCGACTTCCTGTTGGGTTTAGGGCATTGCTCCAAGAGGCATTTTGTACCTGTTGACATGATACATGTCCCCAAAAATTTCGATGCGTGTAGATAAAGCGTCGCGGCGGGGGCTGCTTCGTTAAAGGTCACTTCCTGTACGCCAGCAGGTGGCGCTATGACTCGCGGGTAAATGTCCGCATGTAGATTGGTTCAGGGCGGAGTCTTGTCAATAGTGTCAAATTTCGTGCAGATCTGAGCATGTACAGCCAAGTTACAACAACTTCCTGTTTCATGGCGAATCATCGGCGCCACGGACACGCCCATTGACTAACAGCGCAGAGAGCACAACTTTTCATCGTCAATGCCTTTAGAAGGCACAGCAGAAATTTGAAGTCGATCCGACTAAATCCCTAGGAGGAGTTCGTTAAAGTACAAAGTGTGCAAATTGTCCCAAAATGGCCACCAAATTCAAAATGGCGGACTTCCTGTGGAGTTTAGGGTATGGGTTCTTGAGGCTTTTTTGTGCGTCTTGATATGATAACGTCCCCACCAAATTTCGTGCATGTAGGTCAAGCGTGGACGAGGGGCTAATTTTTCTAATTTTGTAGGTGGCGCTAGCGAGCCATTTTCGACGCTCGTCCGCGAAACCCACAAAATACGAAATTTTTCACCAGTCCTGACACGCGTGCCAAATTTGGTGAGTTTTCGAGCATGTTGCGGCCGCGAAAAATGAGCTTACTTTGCAGAAAAAAGAAAGAAAAAAAAAATTAAAGCTGCAAGCAGCGATGGGCGGGCCCTCGCACACGTAGCGCGTCGGGGTGTGAGCCGGTCGCGGTGCCTATTGTGGACCCCTGCCTGTGCGGCTGTGAATTTTCTATGCGCTTCGGACGTTGCATGAAGGTTTGGTACCTCACTTCCTGTTGCCAGCAGGTGGCACTATGACTGTAGGTGAATGTCGGCATGTAGATCTGTTCAGGGCGGGACTCTTGTAAAGCGTGTAAAGTTTCGTACAGATATGAGCATGTACACTGAAGTTACAACAACTTCCTGTGTCATGGCGAAGAATAGAGCTTTGACGCCATGCCACGGACACGCCGATTCACGAAAACGCGCAGATAGCACAACTTTTCATTGTCAATGTCTTTAGAAGGCACAGCAGAAATGTGAAGTTGATTCGACTATATCTCTAGGACGAGTTAGTTAAAATAGGGAGTGAGTAAATCATCCAAAAATGGCCACAAAAATAAAAATGGCCGACTTCCTGTTGAGTTTAGGGCGTCGCTCCAAGAGGCTTTTTTGTGCATCTGGACATGATACATGTACCCCAGAAATTTCGTACATGTAGGTCAAACGTGCGGCGGGTGCTGCTTCGTTAAAGGTCACTTCCTGTTACCAGCAGGTGGCGCTATGACTGGGGGTGAATGTCGGCATGTAGATTTGTTCAGGGCGTGACTCTTGTCAAGCGTGCAAAATTTGGTGCAGATCTGAGCATGTACAGCTAAATTACAACAACTTCCTGTTTCATGGCGAATCGATGAACGCATACGGACACATGCATCGGCAACAACGCGCAGATAGCACAACTTTACATCTTCAATGCCTTGAGAAGTTACAGCAGAAATTTGAAGTTGATCCAACTAAACCCCTAGGAGGAGTTCGTCAAAATACGAAGTGTGCAAATCGTCCCAAAATGGCCACCAAATTCAAAATGGCGGACGTCCTTTTGGGTTTAGGGCATTGCTCCAAGAGGCTTTTTTGTACGTCTTGACATGATACATGTCCCCCAAAAATTTCGTGCCTGTAGATAAAGCGTCGCGTGGGGGCTGCTTCGTTAAAGGTCACTTCCTGTCACCAGCAGGTGGCGCTATGACTGCGGGTAAATGTCGGCATGGAGATTTGTTCAGGGCGAGACTCTTGTCAATAGTGCCAAATTTCCTGCAGATCTGAGCATGTACAGCCAAGTTACAACAACTTCCTGTTTCATGGCGAATCATCGACGCCATCGGACACGCCATTGACGAAACGCACAGATAGCACAACTTTACATCGTCAATGCCTTTAGAAGGCACAGCAGGAATTTGAAGTCGATCCGACTTAATCCCTAGGAGGAGTTCGTTAAAGTACGGAGTGTGCGAATCGTCCCAAAATGGCGGCCAAATTCAAAATGGCGGACTTCCTGTCGAGTTTAGGGTATGGGTTCTTGAGGCTTTTTTGTGCGTCTTGATATGACACACGTCCCCACCAAATTTCGTCCATGTAGGTCGAACGTGGATGAGGGGCTAATTTTTTCTAATTTTCTAGGTGGCGCTAGCGAGCCATTTTGCCCCGCCCATCCGCGAAACCCACAAAATACGAAATTTTTCACCAGTCCTGACACGTGTGCCAAATTTGGTGAGTTTTCGAGCATGTTGCGGCCACGAAAATGGGGCTTACTTTGCAGAAAAATAATAAAGAAAAAAAAAAAAAAAAAATAATCCTAACAGTTTCAATAGGGTCCTCGCACCGTTAGTGCTCGGGCCCTAATAATCCTAACAGTTTCAATAGGGTCCTTCGCACGTTTCGTGCTCGGGCCCTAATAAAGAAAAAAAAAAAAAATTAAAGCTGCAAGCAGCGTTGGCCGGGCCCTCGCACATGTAGCGCGTCAGGGTGTGAGCCGGTCGCGTAGCCTACTGTGGACCCCTGCCTGTGCGGCTGTGAATTTTTTATGCGATTCGGACGCTGCATGAAGGTGTTGTAACTCGCTACCTGTTGCCAGCAGGTGGCGCTATGACTGTGGGTGAATGTCAGCATGTATATCTGTTCAGCTGGGACTGTTGTCAAGCGTGTAAAATTTTGTGCAGATCTGAGCATCTACAGTGAAGTTACAACCACTTCCTGTGTCATGGCGTAAGAGTTGATCTTTGACGCCACGCCACAGACACGTCATTGACATTTATGCGCAGATAGCACAACTTTACATCGTCAATGCCTTTAGAAGGCACAGCAGAAATTTGAAGTCGATCCAACTCTATCTGTAGGAGGAGTTAGTTGAAATACGGAGTGTGTAAATCACCAAAACTTTGCCATAAAATTCAAAATGGCGGACTTCCTGTTGAGTTTAGGGCATCGCTCCAAGAGGCTTTTTTGTGCGTCTGGACATGATAGATGTTCCACAGAATTTTCGTAATTGTAGGTCAAACGTGGGGCGGGGGCTGCTTTGTTTAAGGTCACTTCCTGTTGCCAGCAGGTGGCGCTATGACTATGGTTGAATGTCGGCATGTACATTTGTTCAGGGCAGGAGTCTTGTCAAATGTACAAAATTTGGTGGAGATCTGAGCATGTATAGCGAAGTTACTCCAACTTCCTGTTTCATGGCGTAATCATCGACGCCACAGACACACCTATCAACAAAACGCCGCAGATAGCACAACTTTTCATCGTCAATGCCTTTAGAAGGCACAGCAGAAATTTGATGTCGATCCGCGTAACTCCCTAGGAGGAGTTAGTTAAAGTAAGGAGTGTGTAAATCATGCAAAAATGGCGGCAAAATTCAAAATGGCCGACTTCCTGTTGGGTTTAGGGCATCGCTCCAAGAGGCATTTTTGTACCTGTTGACATGATACATGTCCCCCAAAAATTTCGTGCGTGTAGATAAAACGTGCGGCGGGGGGCTGCTTCGTTAAAGGTCACTTCCTGTCGCCAGCAGGTGGCGCTATGACTGCGGGTAAATGTCCGCATGTAGATTGGTTCAGGGCGGGACTCTTGTCAATAGTGTCAAATTTCGTGCAGATCTGAGCATGTACAGCCAAGTTACAACAACTTCCTGTTTCATGGCGAATCATTGACGCCACGGACACGCCCATTGACGAAAACGCGCAGAGAGCACAACTTTATATCGTCAATGCCTTGAGAAGGCACAGCAGAAATTTGAAGTCGATCCGACTAAATCTCTAGGAGGAGTTCGTTAAAAGTACAAAGTGTGCAAATTGTCCCAAAATTGCCACCAAATTCAAAATGGCGGACTTCCTGTCGAGTTTAGGGTATGGGTTCTTGAGGCTTTTGTGCGTCTTGATATGATACACGTCCCCACCAAATTTCGTGCATGTAGGTCGAACGTGGACGAGGGGCTAATTTTTCTAATTTTGTAGGTGGCGCTAGCGAGCCATTTTTCCACGCCGTCCGCTGAAACCCACAAAATATGAAATTTTTCACCAGTCCTGACACGCGTGCCAAATTTGGTGAGTTTTCGAGCATGTTAGCGCCGCTGAAAAATGAGCTTACTTTGCAGAAAAAAGAAAGAAAAAAAAAAATAATCCTAACAGTTTCAATAGGGTCCTTCACGACGCTTCGTGCTCGGGCCCTAATAATCCTTACAATTTCAATAGGGTCCTTCGCACTGTTAGTGCTCGGGCCCTAATTAAAGCTGCAAGCAGCGCTATGGCCCTCGCACCTGTAACACGTCGAGGTGTGACGCCGCGTTGCATGTTCTCGTGCTCTGCCGATGCGGCTGTGCATTTGCTACGCTGATTCGGACGCTGCATGAAGGTTTTGTTCCTCACTTCCTGTCGCCAGCAGGTGGCGCTATGACTGTTGGTGAATGTCGGCATGTACATGTGTTCAGGGCGGGACTGTTATCCTACATGTAAAGTTTGGTGCAGATGTGAGCATGTACAGTGAAGTTACAACCACTTCCTGTGTCATGGCGAAGAGTTGATCTTTGACGCCATGCCACGGATACATCCATTGACAAAACTCACAGTTAGCACAACTTTTCATCGTCAATGCCTTTAGAAGGCACAGCAGAAATTTGAAGTCGATCCAACTAAATCCCTAGGAGGAGTTTGTTAAAGTACGGAGTGTGTAAATCGTCCCAAAATGGCCGCAAAATTCAAAATGGCCGACTTCCTGTTGGGTTTAGGGCATGGCTCCAAGAGGCTTTTATACTTCTGGACATGATACATGTGCCACAGAAATTTCGTACATGTAGGTCAAATGTGCGGCGGGGCTGCTTCGTTAAAGGTCACTTCCTGTCGCCAGCAGGTGGCGCTATGACTGTGGGTGAATGTTGGCATGTAGATTTGTTCAGGGCGGGACTCTTGTCAAGCGTGCAAAATTTCGTGCAGATCTGAGAATGTACACAGAAGTTAGAACAACTTCCTGTTTCATGGCTTAATCGTCGACGCCATCGGACACTTCCATCGACGAAAACGCGCAGATAGCACAACTTTTCATCGTCAATGCCTTTAGAAGGTACAGCAGAAATTTGAAGTCGATCCGACTAAATCCCTAGGAGGAGTTAGTTAAAGTACGGAGTGTGTAAATCATCCAATAATGGCGGCAAAATTCAAAATGGCCGACTTCCTGTTGGGTTTAGGGTATCGCTCTAAGAGGCTTTTTGTACCTCTTGACATGATACATGTCCCCCAAAATTTCGTGCGTGTAGATCAAACGTGCGGCGGGGGCTGCTTCGTTAAAGGTCACTTCCTGTTGCCAGCAGGTGGCGCTATGACTGGGGGTGAATGTCGGCATGTACATGTGTTCAGGGCAGGACTCTTGTCACACGTGTAACATTTCGTGTAGATCTGAGCATGTACAGCCAAGTTACTACAACTTCCTGTTTCATGGCAAATCATCAACGCCACGGACACGCCCATTGACGAAAACGTCCAGATAGCACAACTTTTCATCGTCAATGCCTTTAGAAGGCACAGCAGAAATTTGAAGTCGATCCGACTAAATCCCTAGGAGGAGTTCGTTAAAGTACGGAGTGTGTAAATCGTCCAAAAATTGACGTAAAATTCAAAATGGCCGACTTCCTGTTGGGTTTAGGGGAGTGGTCCAAGAGGCTTTTTTGTGCGACTCGACTTGATACATGAGCCACAGAAATTTTGAACATATAGGTCAAACGTGGGCCGGGGGCTGCTTCGTTAAAGGTCACTTCCTGTTGCCAGCAGGTGGCGCTATGACTGTGGGTGAATGTCGGCATGTACATGTGTTCAGGGCGGGACTCTTGTCAAACGTGTAAAATTTCGTGCAGATCTGAGCATGTACAGCCAAGTTACTACAACTTCCTGTTTCATGGTGAATCATCGACGCCACGGACACGCCCATTGACGAAAACGCTCAGAGAGCACAACTTTACATCGTCAATGCCTTTGGAAGGCACAGCAGAAATTTGAAGTCGATCTGATTGCATGCCTAGGAGGAGTTAGTTAAAGTACGGAGTGTGTAAATCATCCAAAAATGGACGCACAATTCAAAATGGCCGACTTCCTGTTGAGATTAGAGGAGTGGTCCAAGAGGCTTTTTTGTGCGTCTGGACATGATAGATATACCACAGAAATTGCGTAACTGTAGGTTAAACTTGGGGCGGGGGCTGCTTCGTTAAAGATCACTTCCTGTTGCCAGCAGGTGGCGCTATGGCTGGGGGAGAATGTCGGCATGTAGATTTGTTGAGGGTGGGACTCTTGTCAAGCATGCAAAATTTCGTACGGATCTGAGCATGTGCAGCCAAGTTACTACAACTTCCTGTTTCATGGCGAATCATCGACGCTACGGACACGCCCATTGACGAAAACGTGCAGATAGCACAACTTTACATCTTCAATGCCTTGAGAAGGCACAGCAGAAATTTGAAGTCGATCGGACTAAATCCCTTGGAGGAGTTCGTTAAAGTCACGAGTGTGCAAATCGTCCCAAAATGGCCACAAAATTCAAAATGGCGGACTTCCTGTCGAGTTTAGGGTATGGGTTCTTGAGGCTTTTTTGTGCGTCTTGATATGATACACGTCCCCACCAAATTTCGTGAATGTAGGTCGAACGTGGACGAGGGGCTAATTTTTTCAAATTTTCTAGGTGGCGCTAGCGAGCCATTTTGCCACGCCCATCCGCGAAACCCACAAAATACGAAATTTTTCACCAGTCCTGACATGCGTGCCAAATTTGGTGAGTTTTCGAGCATGTTGCGGCCGCGAAAATGGGGCTTACTTTGCAGAAAAAAAAGAAAGAAAGAAAGAAAGAAAGAAAAAAAATAATCCTAACAGTTTCAATAGGGTCCTTCGCACGTTTCGTGCTCGGGCCCTAATTAAAGCTGCAAGCAGCGATGGTCGGGCCCTCGCACCTGTAGCGCGTCGGGGGGTGAGGCGGCCGCGTTGCATATTCTGGAGCTCTGCCGGTGTGGCTGTTCATTTGCTACGCCGATTCGGACGCTGCATGAAGTTGTTGTACCTAACGTCCTGTTGCCAGCAGGTGGCGCTTATGACTGTGGGTGAATGTCGGCATGTACATGTGTTCAGGGCGGGACTCTTGTCAAACATGTAAAATTTCGTGCAGGTCTGAGCATGTACAGTGAAGTTACAACCACTTCCTGTGTCATGGCGAAGACTTGATCTTTGACGCGACGCCATCGGACACGTCCATCGATCGAAAAACGCCGCAGATAGCACAACTTTTCATCGCCAATGCCTTTAGAAGGTACAGCAGAAATTTGAGGTCGATCCGACTAAATCCCTAGGAGGAGTTCGTTAAAGTAACGGATTGTGCGAATCGTCCCAAAATGTCCGCTAAATTCAAAATGGCGGACTTCCTGTCGAGTTTAGGGTATGGGTTCTTGAGGCTTTTTTGTGCGTCTTGATATGATACACGTCCCCACCAAATTTCGTGCATGTAGGTCGAACGTGGACGAGGGGCTAATTTTTTCTAATTTTCTAGGTGGCGCTAGCGAGCCATTTTGCCCCGCCCATCCGCGAAACCTACAAAATACGAAATTTTTCACCAGTCCTGACACGCGTGCCAAATTTGGTGAGTTTTCGAGCATGTTGCGACCGCGAAAATGGGGCTTACTTTGCAGAAAAAAAGAAAAAAGAAAAAAAAAATTAAAGCTGCAAGCAGCAATGGGCGGGCCCTCGCACCTGTAGCGCGTCGGGTTGTGATGCGTCCGCGTTGCGATGCGTCCGCGTTGCATATTCTGGAGCTCGGCCGGTGCATCTGTGCATTTGCAGCGCGATTCGGACGTTGCATGAAGGTTTTGTACCTCACTTCCTGTTGCCAGCAGGTGGCGCTATGACTGTGGGTGAAAGTCGGCATGTACATGTGTTCAGGGCGGGACTGTCAAGCTACATGTAAAATTTCATGCAGATCTGAGAATGTACAGCCAAGTTATAACAACTTCCTGTTTCATGGCGAATCATCGACGCCACAGACACGCCCATTGATGAAAACGCGCAGATAGCACAACTTTTCATCGTCAATGCCTTTAGAAGGCACAGCAGAAATTTGAAATCGATTCGACTGTATCTGTAGGAGGAGATCGTTAAAGTACAGAGTGTTTAAATCACTAAAAAATGGTGGTAAAATTCAAAATGGCCGACTTCCTGTTGGGTTTGGGGCATTGCTCCAAGAGGCTTTTTTGTGCGTCTGGACATGATAGATGTGCCACAGAAATTTCGTACATGTAGGTAAAACATGCAGCGGGGGCTGCTTCGTTAAAGGTGACTTCCTTTGCCAGCAGGTGGCGCTATGACTGGGGTGAATGTCAGCATGTAGATTTGTTCAGGGCGGAGTCTTGTCACACGTGTAAAATTTCGTGCAGATCTGAGCATGGACAGGCAAGTTACAGCAACTTCCTGTTTCATGGCTTAATCATCGACGCATACGGACACGCCCATCGACGAAAACGCGCAGATAGCACAACTTTACATCGTCAATGCCTTTAGAAGGCACAGCAGAAATTTGAAGTCGATCCGACTAAATCCCTAGGAGGAGTTCGTTAAAGTACGGAGTGTGTAAACTGTCCCAAAATAGCCTCCAAATTCAAAATGGCCGACTTCCTGTTGACATTAGAGGAGTGGTTCAAGAGGCTTTTTTGTACGTCTGGACATGATAGATATACCACAGAAATTCTGTAACTGTAGGTCGAACGTAGGCGGGGCTGCTTCGCTTAAGGTCACTTCCTTTTGCCAGCAGGTGGCGCTATGACTGTGGGTGAATGTCGGCATGTAGATTTGTTCAGGGCGGGACCCTTGTCAAACGTGCAAAATTTCGTGCAGATCTGAGCATGTACAGCCACGTTACTACAACTTCCTGTTTCATGGGAATCATCGACGCCACGGACACGCCCATCGACGAAAACGCGCAGAGAGCACAACTTTTCATCGTCAATGCTTTGAGAAGGCACAGCAGAAATTTGACGTCGATCCGACTAAATCCCTAGGAGGAGTTAGTTAAAGTACGGAGTGTGTAAATCGTCCCAAAATGGCCACCTAAATCAAAATGGCGGACTTCCTGTCAAGTTTAGGGTATGGGTTCTTGAGGCTTTTTTGTGCGTCTTGATATGATACACGTCCCCACCGAGTTTCGTACATGTAGGTCGAACGTGGACGAGGGGCTAATTTTTCCTAATTTTCTAGGTGGCGCTAGCGAGCCATTTTGCCACGCCCATCCGCGAAACAGACAAAATACGAAATTTTTCACCAGTCCTGACACGTGTGCCAAATTTGGTGAGTTTTCGAGCATGTTGAGGCCGCGAAAATTGAGGCTACTTTGCAGAAAAATAAAGAAAAAAAAAAAAAATAATAATCCTAACAGTTTCAATAGGGTCCTCGCACGGTTCGTGCTCGGGCCCTAAAAATAATCCTTACAATTTCAATAGGGTCCTTCGCACGTTTCGTGCTCGGGCCCTAAAAAATAATCCTAACAGTTTCAATAGGGTCCTCGCACGGTTCGTGCTCGGGCCCTAATAATCCTTACAATTTCAATAGGGTCCTCGCACGGTTCGTGCTCGGGCCCTAAAAATTAAAGCTGCAAGCAGCGATGGGCGGGCCCTCGCACATGTGGCGCGTCGGGGTGTGAGCAAGTCGCGTTGCCTATTGTGGACCCCTGCCTGTGCAGCTCTGAATTTGCTACGCGCTTCAGACATTGCATGAAGGTTTTGTACCTCACGTCCTGTTGCCAGCAGGTGGCGCTATGACTGTGGGTGAATGTGGGCATGTACATGTGTTCAGGGCGGGACTCTTATTGAACATGTAAAATTTCGTACAGATCTGAGCATGTACACTGAAGGTACAACCACTTCCTGTTTCATGGCGATGAGTTGATCTTTGACGGCACGCCATCGGACACACCCATTGACGAAAATGCACAGATAGCACAACTTTTCAGCGTCAATGCCTTTAGAAGGTACAGCAGAAATTTGAAGTCGATCCGCCTAACTCCCTAGGAGGAGTTTGTTAAAGTAGGGAGTGTGCAAATCGTCCCAAAAATAGCCATAAAATTCAAAATGGCCGACTTCCTGTTGCGTTTAGGACATCGCTCCAAGAGGCTTTTTGGTGCGTCTGGACATAATACACGTGCCACAGAAATTTCGTACATGTAGGTAAAACGTCGTGGCGGGACTGCTTTGTTAAATGTCACTTCCTGTTGCCAGCAGGTGGCGCTATGACTGCGGGTAAATGTCGTCATGTACATGTGTTCAGGGCGGGACTCTTGTCAAACGTGCAAAATTTCGTGCAGATCTGAGCATGTAAAGCCACGTTACTACAACTTCCTGTTTCATGGCGTAATCATCGATGCCACGGACACGCCCATTGATCGAAACCGCGCAGATAGCAACAACTTTTCATCGTCAATGCCTTTAGAAGGCACAGCAGAAATTTGAAGTCGATCCGACTAAATCCCTAGGAGGAGTTAGTTAAAGTACGGAGGTGTATATCACCAAGAAATTGACATTAAATTCAAAATGGCGGACTTCCTGTTGGGTTTAGGGCATGGCTCCAAGAGGCTTTTTGTGCGTCTGGACATGATACATGTGGCACAGAAATTTCGTACATGTAGGTAAAACGTCGCGGCGGGGCTACTTCATTAAAGTTCACTTCCTGTTGCCAGAAGGTGGCGCTATGACTGGGGTGAATGTCGGCATGTAGATTTGTTCAGGGTGGGACTCTTGTCAAACGTGCAAAATTTCGTGGAGATCTGAGCATGTACAGCCAAGTTACTACAACTTCCTGTTTCATGGCGTAATCATCGACGCCACGGACACGCCATCGGCGAAAACGTGCAGATAGCACAACTTTTCATCGCCAATGCCTTGAGAAGGCACAGCAGAAATTTGAGGTCGATCCGACTAAATCCCTAGGAGGAGTTCGTTAAAGTACGGACTGTGCGAATCGTCCCAAAATGGCGGCCAAATTCAAAATGGCGGACTTCCTGTGGAGTTTAGGGTATGGGTTCTTGAGGCTTTTTTGTGCGTCTTGATATGATACATGTCCCCACCAAATTTCAGTCCATGTAGGTCGAACGGGGACGAGGGGCTAATTTTTTCTAATTTTCTAGGTGGCGTTAGCGAGCCATTTTGCCCCGCCCATCCGCGAAACCCACAAAATACGAAATTTTTCACCAGTCCTGACATGCGTGCCAAATTTGGTGAGTTTTCGAGCATGTTGCGCCGCTGAAAATGGGGCTTACTTTGCAGAAAATAATAATAATAAAGAAAAAAAAATTAAAGCTGCAAGCAGCGATAGTGGCCCTCGCACATGTAGCGCGTCGAGGTGTGAGCGCGGTCGTTGCCTATTCAGCACCTTTCCGGTGCTGGTGTGAATTTTCAACGCCGGATGTTGCATGAAGGTGTTGTACCGCGACTTCCTGTTGCCAGCAGGTGGCGCTATGACTGTGGGTGAATGTTGGCATGTACATGTGTTCAGGGCGGGAGTCTTATCCTCCCTGTAAAGTTTGGTGCCAATGTGAGCATGTACAGTTAAGTTAGAACCACTTCCTGTGTCATGGCGATGACTTGATCTTTGATGCCACGCCATCGGACACGCCCATTGACGAACAACGCGCAGATAGCACAACTTTTCATCGCCAATGCCCTTAGAAGGCACAGCAGAAATTTGAAATCAATCCGACTGAATCCCTAGGAGGAGTTAGTTAAAGTACGTGAGTGTGTAAATCAACAAAAACTTGACGTAATATTCAAAATGGCGGACTTCCTGTCAGGTTTAGGGCATCGCTCCAAGAGGCTTTTTGTACGTCTTGACATGATACATGTCCCCAAAATTTCGATGCGTAAAGATATAACCTGCGGCCGGGGCTGCTTGTTAAAGGTCACTTCCTGTCGCCAGAAGGTGGCGCTATGACTGCGTGGTAAATGTCGGCATGTAGATTTGTTCAGGGCGGACTCTTGTCAATAGTTTCAAATTTCGTGCAGATCTGAGCATGTACAGCCAAGTTACAACAACTTCCTGTTTCATGGCGTAATCATCAACGCCACGGACACGCCCATTGACAAAACGCGCAGATAGCACAACTTTTCATCGTCAATGCCTTTAGAAGGCACAGCAGAAATTTGAAGTTGATCCGACTAAATCCCTAGGAGGAGTTCGTTAAAGTAACGGAGTGTGTAAATCACCAAAAAATTGCCATAAAATTCAAAATGGCCGACTTCCTGTTGAGTTTAGGTCATTGCTCCAAGAGGCTTTTTGTGCGTCTGCACATGATAGATGTTCCACAGAATTTTCGTACATGTAGGTGAAACGCGCGTGCGGGGCTGCTTCGTTAAAGGTCACTTCCTGTTGCCAATAGGTGGCGCTATGACTCTGGTTGAATGTTGGCATGTACATTTGTTCAGGGCGGGACTCTTGTCAAATGTACAAAATTTGGTGCAGATCTGAGCATTTATAGCGAAGTTACTACAACTTCCTGTTTCATGGCGTAATCGTCGACGCCATCGGACACGCCCATCGACGAAAAACGCGCAGATAGCACAACTTTACATCGTCAATGCCTTTAGAAGGCACAGCAGAAATTTGAAGTCGATCTGACTAAATCCCTAGGAGGAGTTCGTTAAAGTAACGGAGTGTGCAATTCGTCCCAAAATGGCCACCAAAATCAAAATGGTGGACTTCCTGTCGAGTTTAGGGTATGGGTTCTTGAGGCTTTTTTGTGCGTCTTCATATGATACACGTCCCCACCAAATTTCGTGCATGTAGGTGGAACGTGGACGAGGGGCTAATTTTTTCCAATTTTCTAGGTGGCGCTAGCGAGCCATTTTGCCACGCCCATCCGCGAAACCCGCAAAATACGAAATTTTTCACCAGTCCTGACATGCGTGCCAAATTTGGTGAGTTTTCGAGCATGTTGCGGCCGCGAAAATTGAGCTTACTTTGCAGAAAAAAGAAAAAAGAAAAAAAAAGAAAAATAATCCTTACAATTTCAATAGGGTCCTCGCACGGTTCGTGCTCGGGCCCTAATTAAAGCTGCAAGCAGCGTTGGGCGGGCCCTCGCACCTGTAGCGCGTCGGGGTGTGACGCGGCCGCGTTGCATGTTCTCGTGCTCTGCCGGTGCGGCTGTGCATTTGCTACGTAATTCGGACGTTGCATGAAGGTTTTGTTCCTCACTTCCTGTCGCCAGCAGGTGGCGCTATGACTGTTGGTGAATGTCGGCATGTACATGTGTTCAGGGCGGGACTGTTATCCTACATGTAAAGTTTGGTGCAGATCTGAGCATCTACAGTGAAGTTAAACCACTTCCTGTGTCATGGTGAAGAGTTGATCTTTGACGCCACGCCACGGATAATGCCCATTGACGAAAACTCACAGATAGCACAACTTTTCATCGTCAATGCCTTTAGAAGGCACAGCAGAAATTTGAAGTCGATCCAACTAAATCCCTAGGAGGAGTTTGTTAAAAGTGCAGTGTGTAAATCGTCCCAAAATGGCTGCAAAATTGAAAATGGCCGACTTCCTGTTGGGTTTAGGGCATGGCTCCAAGAGGCTTTTTTATACTTCTGGACATGATACATGTCCCCCAAAATTCGTCGGCGTGTAGATCAAACGTGCGGCGGGGCTGCTTCGTTAAAGGTCACTTCCTGTCGCCAGCAGGTGGCGCTATGACTGTGGGTGAATGTTGGCATGTAGATTTGTTCAGGGCGGGACTCTTGTCAAACGTGCAAAATTTCGTGCAGATCTGAGAATGTACGTAAGAAGTTAGAACAACTTCCTGTTTCATGGCTGAATCGTCGACGCCATCGGACACGCCCATCGACGAAAACGCGCAGATAGCACAACTTTTCATCGTCAATGCCTTTAGAAGGCACAGCAGAAATTTGAAGTCGATCCGACTAAATCCCTAGGAGGAGTTCGTTAAAGTACGGAGTGTGTAAATCATCCAATAATGGCGGCAAAATTCAAAATGGCCGACTTCCTGTCGGGTTTAGGGCATTGCTCCAAGAGGCTTTTTTGTGCGTCTGGACATGATAGATGTACCACAGAAATTTCGTAACTGTAGGTCAAATGTGCATCGGGGGCTGCTTCGATAAAGGTCACTTCCTGTTGCCAGCAGGTGGCGCTATGACTGTGGTTGAATGTCGGCATGTAGATTTGTTCAGGGCGGGACTCTTGTCAAAAGTGCCAAATTTCGTCAAGATCTGAGCATGTACACTGAAGTTACAACAACTTCCTGTTTCATGGCGAGTCATCGACGCCACGGACACGCCCATTGACGAAAACGCGCAGAGAGCACAACTTTTCATCGTCAATGCCTTTAGAAGGCACATCAGAAATTTGAAGGCGATCCGACTTAATCCCTAGGAGGAGTTAGTTAAAGTACGGAGTGTGCGAATCGTCCCAAAATGGACACCAAATTCAAAATGGCGGACTTCCTGTCGAGTTTAGGGTATGGGTTCTTAAGGCTTTTTTGTGCGTCTTGATATGATACACGTCCCCACCAAATTTCGTGCATGTAGGTCGAACGTGGACGAGGGGCTAATTTTTTCCAATTTTCTAGGTGGCGCTAGCGAGCCATTTTGCCACGCCCGTCCGCGAAACCCACAAAATACGAAATTTTTCACCAGTCCTGACACGCGTGCCAAATTTGGTGAGTTTTCGAGCATGTTACGACCGCGAAAATGGGGCTTACTTTGCAGAAAAAAGAAAAAAAGAAAAAAGAAAAAAAAAATAATCCTTACAATTTCAATAGGGTCCTCGACGACGGTTCGTGCTCGGGCCCTAATTAAAGCTGCAAGCAGCGATGGCATGGCCCTCGCGACCTGTAGCAGCGTCAGGGTGTGAGCTGAGTCGCGTTGCATATTGTGGAGCCCTGCCTGCTGCGGCTGTGAATTTTCTATGCGCCGGAGGCCGCATGAAGGTTTTGTACCTGACTTCCTGTTGCCAGCAGGTGGCGCTATGACTGGGGTGAATGTCAGCATGTACATGTGTTAAGGGCGGACTATTATTAAATGTGTAAAATTTCGTACAGATCTGAGCATCTACAGTGAAGTTACAACCACTTCCTGTGTCATGGCGACGACTTGATCTTTGACGCAACGCCACGGACACGCCCATTGACTAAAACGCCGCAAATAGCAACAACTTTACATCATCAATGCCTTTAGAAGGCAACAGCAGAAAATTGAAGTCTGCCGGACTAAATCCCTAGGAGGAGTTAGTTAAAGTACAGAGTGTGTAAATCATCCAAAAATGGCCGCACAATTCAAAATGGCCGACTTCCTGTCGGGTTTAGGGCATCGCTCCAAGAGGCTTTTTTGTGCGTCTGGACATGATCCATGTGCCACAGAAATTTCGTACATATAGGTAAACGCGGCGGCGGGGCTGCTTCGCTAAAGGTCACTTCCTGTTGCCAGCAGGTGGCGCTATGACTGTGGGTGAATGTCGGCATGTACACATGTTCAGGGCTGGGCTCTTGAATAACGTGCAAAATTTCGTGCAGATCTGAGCATATACAGCCAAGTTGCAACAACTTCCTGTTTCGTGGCGAATCATCGACGCCACGGACACGCCCATTGACGAAAACGCGCAGATAGCACAACTTTACATCTTCAATGCCTTGAGAAGGCACAGCAGAAATTTGAAGTCGATCCGACTAAATCCCTAGGAGGAGTTCGTTAAAGTACGCAGTGTGTAAATCGTGCCGAAATGGCGGCCAAATTCAAAATGGCGGACTTCCTGTCGAGTTTAGGGCATCGCTCCAAGAGGCTTTTTTGTGCGTCTGGACATGATACATGTGACACAGAAATTTCATACATGTAGGTCAAACGCGGCGGCTGGGGCTGCTTCGTTAAAGGTCACTTCCTGTTGCCAGCAGGTGGCGCTATGACTGGGGTGAATGCCGGCATGTACATGTGTTCAGGGTGGGACTCTTATTAAACGTGTAAAATTTTGTGCAGATCTGAGCATGTACACTGAAGTTACAACAACTTCCTGTTTCATGGCGAATCATCGACGCCACGGACACGCCCAATGACGAAAACACGCAGATAGCACAACTTTACATCGTCAATGCCTTCAGAAGGCACAGCAGAAATTCTAAGTCGATCCGACTAAATCCCTAGGAGGAGTTCGTTAAAGTACGGAGTGTGTAAATCACCAAAACTTTGCCCTAAAATTCAAAATGGCCGACTTCCTGTTGAGTTTAGGGCATCGCTCCAAGAGGCTTTTTTGTGCGTCTGGACATGGTAGATGTACCACAGAATTTTCATACATGTAGGTCAAACGTGTGGCGGGGCTGCTTCGTTTAAGGTCACTTCCTGTTGCCAGCAGGTGGCGCTATGACTATGGTTGAATGTTGGCATGTACATTTGTTCAGGGCGGGACTCTTGTCAAATGTACAAAATTTGGTGCAGATCTGAGCATTTATAGCGAAGTTACCACAACTTCCTGTTTCATGGCTTAATTGTCGACGGCACGGACACGCTCCATTGACTAAAACGCGCAGATAGCACAACTTTACATCGTCAATGCCTTTAGAAGGCACAGCAGAAATTTGAAGTCGATCCGACTAAATCCCTAGGAGGAGTTCGTTAAAGTCACGAGCGTGCAAATCGTCCCAAAATGGCCACCAAATTCAAAATGGCGGACTTCCTGTCGAGTTTAGGGTATGGGTTCTTGAGGCTTTTGTGCGTCTTGATATGATACACGTCCCCACCAAATTTCGTGCATGTAGGTCGAACGGGGACGAGGGGCTAATTTTTTCTAATTTTCTAGGTGGCGCTTAGCGAAGCCATTTTGCCACGCCATCCGCTGAAACCCACAAAATACGAAATTTTTCACCAGTCCTGACATGCGTGCCAAATTTGGTGAGTTTTCGAGCATGTTGCGCCGCTAAAATTGAGCTTACTTTGCAGAAAATAATAATAATAATAATAAAGAAAAAAAAAAATAATCCTAACAGTTTCAATAGGGTCCTTCGCACGTTTCGTGCTCGGGCCCTAAAAATTAAAGCTGCAAGCAGCGATGGGCGGGCCCTCGCACCTGTAGCGCGTCGGGGTGTGAGCCGGTCGCGTAGCCTATTGTGGACCCCTGCCTGTGCGGCAGTGAATTTTCTATGCGCTTCGGACGCTGCATGAAGGTTTTGTAACTCACTTCCTGTTGCCAGTGGGTGGCGCTATGACTGTGGGTGAATGTCTGCATGTATATGAGTTCAGGGCGGGACTCTTATCCTACATGGAAAGTTTGGTGCAGATGTGAGCATGTACAGTGAAGTTACTACCACTTCCTGTGTCATGGCGAAGACTTGATCTTTGACGCCACGCCACGGACACGCCCATTGACGAAAACGCGCAGATAGCACAACTTTTCATCGTCAATGCCTTTAGAAGGAACAGCAGAAATTTGAAGTCGATCCGACTAAATCCCTAGGAGGAGTTCGTCGAAATACGGAGCGTGTAAATCATCCAAAAATTGCCGTAAAATTCAAAATGGCCGACTTCCTGTTGAGTTTAGGGCATCGCTCCAAGAGGCTTTTTTGTGCGTCCGGACATGATATATGTCCCCCAAAAATTCCGTGCATGTAGGTCAAACGTGCGGCGGGGGCTGCTTCGTTAAACGTCCCTTCCTGTTGCCAGCAGGTGGCGCTATGACTGTGGTTGAATGTCGGCATGTACACGTGTTCAGGGCGGGACTCTTGTCAAACATGCAAAATTTTGTGCAGATCTGAGCATGTACAGCCAAGTTACTACAACTTCCTGTTTCATGGCGATTCATCGACGCCACGGACACGCCCATCGACGAAAACGCGCAGATAGCACAACTTTTCATCGTCAATGCCTTTAGAAGGTACAGCAGAAATTTGAGGTCGATCCGACTAAATCCCTAGGAGGAGTTCGTTAAAGTACGGATTGTGCGAATCGTCCCAAAATGTCCGCTAAATTCAAAATGGCGGACTTCCTGTCGAGTTTAGGGTATGGGTTCTTGAGGCTTTTTTGTGCGTCTTGATATGATACACGTCCCCACCAAATTTCGTGCATGTAGGTCGAACGTGGACGAGGGGCTAATTTTTTCTAATTTTCTAGGTGGCGCTAGCGAGCCATTTTGCCACGCCCATCCGCGAAACCCACAAAATACGAAATTTTTCACCAGTCCTGACATGCGTGCCAAATTTGGTGAGTTTTTGAGCATGTTGCGGCCGCGAAAATGGGGCTTACTTTGCAGAAAAATAATAATAATAAAGAAAAAAAAAAAAAAAAAAAATAATCCTAACAGTTTCAATAGGGTCCTTCGCACGTTTCGTGCTCGGGCCCTAATTAAAGCTGCAAGCAGCGATGGGCGGGCCCTCGCACATGTAGGGCGTCGGGGTGAGGCGGTCGAAGTTGCCTATTGTGGACCCCTGCCTGTGCAACTGTGAATTTTATGCACGCCGGATGCTGCATGAAGGTGTTGTACCTTACTTCCTGTTGCCAGCAGGTGGCGCTATGACTGCTTTTAATGTCGGCATGTACATGTGTTGAGGGCGGGACTCTTGTGAAACATGTAAAATCTCATACAGATCTGAGCAGCTACAGTGAAGTTACAACCACTTCCTGTTTCATGGGAAAGAGTTGACCTTTGACGCCACGCCACGGACATGCCCATTGACGAAAACGCGCAGATAGCACAACTTGTCATCCTCAATGCCTTTAGAAGGCACAGCAGAAATTTGAAGTCGATCTGACAATATCTCTAGGAGGAGATAGTTAAAGTACACAGTGTGTAAATCACCAAAACTTTGCCATAAAATTCAAAATGGCCGACTTCCTGTTGGGTTTAGGGCATCGCTCCAAGAGGCATTTTTGTACCTGTTGACATGATACATGTCCCCCAAAAATTTCGTGCGTGTAGATAAAACGTGCGGCGGGGGGCTGCTTCGTTAAAGGTCACTTCCTGTCGCCAGCAGGTGGCGCTATGACTGCGGGTAAATGTCCGCATGTAGATTGGTTCAGGGCGGGACTCTTGTCAATAGTGTCAAATTTCGTGCAGATCTGAGCATGTACAGCCAAGTTACAACAACTTCCTGTTTCATGGCGAATCATCGACGCCACGGACACGCCCAATGACGAAAACACGCAGATAGCACAACTTTACATCGTCAATGCCTTCAGAAGGCACAGCAGAAATTCTAAGTCGATCCGACTAAATCCCTAGGAGGAGTTCGTTAAAGTACGGAGTGTGTAAATCGTCCAAAAATTGACGTAAAATTCAAAATGGCCGACTTCCTGTTGGGTTTAGGGGAGTGGTCCAAGAGGCTTTTTTGTGCGACTCGACTTGATACATGAGCCACAGAAATTTTGAACATATAGGTCAAACGTGGGGCGGGGGCTGCTTCGTTAAAGGTCACTTCCTGTTGCCAGCAGGTGGCGCTATGACTGTGGGTGAATGTCGGCATGTACATGTGTTCAGGGCGGGACTCTTGTCAAACGTGTAAAATTTCGTGCAGATCTGAGCATGTACAGCCAAGTTACTACAACTTCCTGTTTCATGGCGAATCATCGACGCCACGGACACGCCCATCGGCGAAAACGTGCAGATAGCACAACTTTTCATCGTCAATGCCTTGAGAAGGCACAGCAGAAATTTGAGGTCGATCCGACTAAATCCCTAGGAGGAGTTCGTTAAAGTACGGACTGTGCGAATCGTCCCAAAATGGCGGCCAAATTCAAAATGGCGGACTTCCTGTGGAGTTTAGGGTATGGGTTCTTGAGGCTTTTTTGTGCGTCTTGATATGATACACGTCCCCACCAAATTTCGTGCATGTAGGTCAAACGTGGGGCGGGGGGCTGCTTCGTTTAAGGTCACTTCCTGTTGCCAGCAGGTGGCGCTATGACTATGGTTGAATGTTGGCATGTACATTTGTTCAGGGCGGGAGTCTTGTGAAATGTACAAAATTTGGTGCAGATCCGAGCATGTATAGCGAAGTTACTACAACTTCCTGTTTCATGGCTGAATCGTCGACGCCATCGGACACGTCCATCGACGAAAACGCACAGATAGCACAACTTTTCATCGTCAATGCCTTTAGAAGGCACAGCAGAAATTTGAAGTCGATCCGACTAAATCCCTAGGAGGAGTTCGCTAAAGTACGGAGTGTGCAAATCGTCCCAAAATGGCCACCAAATTGAAAATGGCGGACTTCCTGTCCAGTTTAGGGTATGGGTTCTTGAGGCTTTTTTGTGCGTCTTGATATGATACACGTCCCCACCAAATTTCGTGCATGTAGGTCGAACGGGGACGAGGGGCTAATTTTTTCTAATTTTCTAGGTGGCGCTGGCGAGCCATTTTGCCACGCCCGTCTGCGAAACCCACAAAATACGAAATTTTTCACCAGTCCTGACATGCGTGCCAAATTTGGTGAGTTTTCGAGCATGTTGCGGCCGCGAAAAATGAGCTTACTTTGCAGAAAAATAATAATAATAAAGAAAAAAAAAAAAAAAATATTCCTAACAGTTTCAATAGGGTCCTCGCACGGTTCGTGCTCGGGCCCTAATAATCCTAACAGTTTCAATAGGGTCCTTCGCACGTTTCGTGCTCGGGCCCTAATTAAAGCTGCAAGCAGCGATGGGCGGGCCCTCGCACATGTGGCGCGTCGGGGTGTGAGCAAGTCGCGTTGCCTATTGTGGACCCCTGCCTGTGCAGCTCTGAATTTGCTACGCGCTTCAGACATTGCATGAAGGTTTTGTACCTCACGTCCTGTTGCCAGCAGGTGGCGCTATGACTGTGGGTGAATGTGGGCATGTACATGTGTTCAGGGCGGGACTCTTATTGAACATGTAAAATTTCAGTACAGATCTGAGCATGTACACTGAAGGTACAACCACTTCCTGTTTCATGGCGATGAGTTGATCTTTGACGGCACGCCATCGGACACACCCATTGACGAAAATGCACAGATAGCACAACTTTTCAGCGCCAATGCCTTTAGAAGGTACAGCAGAAATTTGAAGTCGATCCGCCTAACTCCCTAGGAGGAGTTTGTTAAAGTAGGGAGTGTGCAAATCGTCCCAAAAATAGCCATAAAATTCAAAATGGCCGACTTCCTGTTGCGTTTAGGACATCGCCCAAGAGGCTTTTGGTGCGCCTGGACATAATACACGTGCCACAGAAATTTCGTACATGTAGGTAAAACGCGGCGGCGGGACTGCTTTGTTAAATGTCACTTCCTGTTGCCAGCAGGTGGCGCTATGACTGCGGTAAATGTCGTCATGTACATGTGTTCAGGGCGGGACTCTTGTCAAACGTGCAAAATTTCGTGCAGATCTGAGCATGTAAAGCCACGCTACTACAACTTCCTGTTTCATGGCTTAATCATCGATGCCACGGACACGTCCATTGATCGTAAACCGCAGCAGATAGCACAACTTTTCATCGTCAATGCCTTTAGAAGGCACAGCAGAAATTTGAAGTCGATCCGACTAAATCCCTAGGAGGAGTTAGTTAAAGTACGGAGTGTGTATATCACCAAGAAATTGACATTAAATTCAAAATGGCGGACTTCCTGTTGGGTTTAGGGCATGGCTCCAAGAGGCTTTTTTGTGCGCCTGGACATGATACATGTGGCACAGAAATTTCGTACATGTAGGTAAAACGTGCGGCGGGGGCTACTTCATTAAAGTTCACTTCCTGTTGCCAGAAGGTGGCGCTATGACTGGGGTGAATGTCGGCATGTAGATTTGTTCAGGGTGGGACTCTTTGTCAAACGTGCAAAATTTCGTGGAGATCTGAGCATGTACAGCCAAGTTACTACAACTTCCTGTTTCATGGCTGAATCATCGACGCCACGGACACGCCCATCGGCGAAAACGTGCAGATAGCACAACTTTTCATCGTCAATGCCTTGAGAAGGCACAGCAGAAATTTGAGGTCGATCCGACTAAATCCCTAGGAGGAGTTCGTTAAAGTACGGACTGTGCGAATCGTCCCAAAATGGCGGCCAAATTCAAAATGGCGGACTTCCTGTGGAGTTTAGGGTATGGGTTCTTGAGGCTTTTTTGTGCGTCTTGATATGATACATGTCCCCACCAAATTTCGTCCATGTAGGTCGAACGGGGACGAGGGGCTAATTTTTTCTAATTTTCTAGGTGGCGCTAGCGAGCCATTTTGCCCCGCCCATCCGCGAAACCCACAAAATACGAAATTTTTCACCAGTCCTGACATGCGTGCCAAATTTGGTGAGTTTTCGAGCATGTTGCGGCCGCGAAAATGGGGCTTACTTTGCAGAAAAATAATAATAATTAAAGCTGCAAGCAGCGATGGGCGGGCCCTCGCACCTGTAGCGCGTCGGGGTGTGATGTGGCCGCGTTGCATATTCTGGAGCTCGTCCGGTGGCATCTGTGCATTTGCTACGCGATTTGGACGTTGCATGAAGGTTTTGTACCTCACTTCCTGTTGCCAGCAGGTGGCGCTATGACTTTTGGTGAATGTCGGCATGTACATGTGTTCAGGGTGGGACTGTTATCGTACATGTAAAGTTTGGTGCAGATGTGAGCATGTATATTGAAGTTACAACAACTTCCTCTGTCATGGCGAAGACTTGATCTTTGATGCCACGCCATCGGACACGCCTATCGCATCGAAAACGCGCAGATAGCACAACTTTTCATCATCAATGCCTTTAGAAGGCACAGCAGAAATTTAAATTGGATCCGACAATATCTCTAGGAGGAGTTAGTTAAAGTACAGTGTATGTAAATCACCAAAACGTTGCCATAAAATCCAAAATGGCCGACTTCCTGTTGAGTTTAGGGGAGTGGGCCAGGAGGCTTTTTTGTGCGTCTGGACATGATAGATGTACCACAGAATTTTCGTACATGTTGGTCAAACGTGTGGCGTGGGCTGCTTCGTTTAAGGTCACTTCCTGTTGCCAGCAGGTGGCGCTATGACTATGGTTGAATGTTGGCATGTAGATTTGTTCAGGGTGGGACTCTTGTCAAATGTACAAAATTTGGTGCAGATCTGAGCATTTATAGCGAAGTTAGTACAACTTCCTGTTTCATGGCGAATCGGCGACGGCACGGACACGCCCATCGACGAAAACGCGCAGATAGCACAACTTTACATCTTCAATGCCTTGAGAAGGCACAGCAGAAATTTGAAGTCGATCGGACTAAATCCCTAGGAGGAGTTCGTTAAAGTACGGCAGTGCGTAATCGTCCCAAAATGGCCACAAAATTCAAAATGGCGGACTTCCTGTTGAGTTTAGGGTATGGGTTCTTGAGGCTTTTTTGTGCGTCATGATATGATACACGTCCCCACCAAATTTCGTGCATGTAGGTGGAACGTGGACGAGGGGCTAATTTTTTCTAATTTTCTAGGTGGCGCTAGCGAGCCATTTTGCCCCGCCCGTCCGCGAAACCCACAAAATACGAAATTTTTCACCAGTCCTGACACGCGTGCCAAATTTGGTGAGTTTTCGAGCATGTTGCGGCCGCGAAAATGGGGCTTACTTTGCAGAAAAAAAAGAAAGAAAGAAAGAAAGAAAGAAAAAAAATAATCCTAACAGTTTCAATAGGGTCCTTCGCACGTTTCGTGCTCGGGCCCTAATAAAGAAAAAAAAAAAAAATTAAAGCTGCAAGCAGCGATGGGCGGGCCCTCGCACCTGTAGCGCGTCGGGTGTGATGCGTCGACAGTAGCATATTCTGGAGCTCCGCCAGTGCGGCTGTGCATTTGCTCACGGGATTCGGACGTTGCATGAAAGTTTTGTACCTCACTTCCTGTTGCCAGCAGGTGGCGCTATGACTGTGGGTGAATGTCGGCATGTAGATTTGTTCAGGGCGGGACTGTTGTCAAACGTGTAAAATTTTGTGCAGATCTGAGCATGTACAGCCAAGTTACTACAACTTCCTGTTTCATGGCGTAATCATCGACGCCATCGGACACGCCATTGACGTAAAATGCGCAGATAGCACAACTTTACATCGTCAATGCCTTTAGAAGGCACAGCAGAAATTTGAAGTCGATACGACAAAATCCCTAGGAGGAGTTCGTTAAAGTCACGGCGTGTAAATCGTCCCAAAATGGCCACTAAATTCAAAATGGCGGACTTCCTGTCGAGTTTAGGGTACGGGTTCTTGAGGCTTTTTTGTGCGTCTTGATATGATACACGTCCCCACCGAGTGTCGTGCATGTAGGTCAAACGTGGGCCGGGGGCTTCTTCGTTTAAGGTCACTTCCTGTTGCCAGCAGGTGGCGCTATGACTGTGGGTGAATGTCGGCATGTACATGTGTTCAGGGCGGGACTCTTGTCAAACATGTAAAATTTCGTGCAGGTCTGAGCATGTACAGTGAAGTTACAACCACTTCCTGTGTCATGGCGAAGACTTGATCTTTGATCGCGACGCCATGGACACGCCCATTGACAAAACCCGCAGATAGCACAACTTTTCATCGTCAATGCCTTTTGAAGGCACAGCAGAATTTTGAAGTCGATCCGACTTAATCCCTAGGAGGAGTTCGTTAAAGTGCGGAGTGTGTAAATCGTCCCAAAATGGTCGCACAACTCAAAATGGCCGACTTCCTGTCGGGTTTAGGGCATTGCTCCAGGAGGCTTTTTTGTGCGTCTGGACATGATAGATGTACCACAGAAATTTCGTACATGTAGGTCAAATGTGCATCGGGGCTGCTTCGTTAAAGGTCACTTCCTGTTGCCAGCAGGTGGCGCTATGACTGTGGTTGAATGTCGGCATGTAGATTTGTTCAGGGCGGGACTCTTGTCAAAAGTGCCAAATTTCGTCAAGATCTGAGCATGTACACTGAAGTTACAACAACTTCCTGTTTCATGGCGAGTCATCGACGCACACGGACACGCCATTGACGAAAACGCGCAGAGAGCACAACTTTTCATCGTCAATGCCTTTAGAAGGCACATCAGAAATTTGAAGGCGATCCGACTAAACCCCTAGGAGGAGTTAGTTAAAGTACGGAGTGTGCGAATCGTCCCAAAATGGACACCAAATTCAAAATGGCGGACTTCCTGTCGAGTTTAGGGTATGGGTTCTTGAGGCTTTTTTGTGCGTCTTGATATGATACACGTCCCCACCAAATTTCGTGCATGTAGGTCGAACGTGGACGAGGGGCTAATTTTTTCCAATTTTCTAGGTGGCGCTAGCGAGCCATTTTGCCACGCCGTACGCCGAAACCCACAAAATACGAAATTTTTCACCAGTCCTGACACGCATGCCAAATTTGGTGAGTTTTCGAGCATGTTGCGACCGCGAAAATGGGGCTTACTTTGCAGAAAAAAAGAAAAAAGAAAAGAAAAAAAGAAAAAGAAAAAAAAAATAATCCTTACAATTTCAATAGGGTCCTCGCACGGTTCGTGCTCGGGCCCTAAAAATAATCCTAACAGTTTCAATAGGGTCCTTCGCACGTTTCGTGCTCGGGCCCTAAAAAAAAATAATCCTTACAATTTCAATAGGGTCCTCGCACGGTTCGTGCTCGGGCCCTAAAAATAATCCTTACAATTTCAATAGGGTCCTCGCACGGTTCGTGCTCGGGCCCTAAAAAAATAATCCTAACAGTTTCAATAGGGTCCTCGCACGGTTCGTGCTCGGGCCCTAAATAGATTCAAAATCCACACATAAACTCTTGTGTACATCACCTACTCTGCATATAATCCGGCGTGGGTTTGATTTGTGTTTGTGTGCATTATAACTCAAGTGCTGAATAATTAACCCCATTTCATAGTTAGTTTGTGAAGTGTGCCTTTGGCAAACAGTTTCATATAGTATTTATGCTGCAGTCCTGTTTCTGCTCTTGCTAACCCATGTGGTCTGGAAAGATTGTAGCATGCTGAGTAGAGCCCTGCATTTCAGCCTGACGGGCCCGACTTATTTATTAGGCCAATTTTCACGATACCTCACAAACAGGCCTGGCATCGGGCTGTATTAGGCTTCTCCTTTTATGTTTTAGACATCCCTCAAATAAAAGAAAGTATGAGAAGGTGGAGATGGTAAAATAAAGAGGGAAAGACGCAGTCACACTGACACACATGACCCAGTCTGCTCGTGCACACACTGGCACTGTGCTTCTGGCTGTAGCGTTCTTGCCCCCTACAGTGCAATTTGGCGCTAAAATATCAAGGTGAAAGTCATCATAGCTTGCGTAGTATAGACCCAGCTCCCAACCCAACTTTGAGAATAGATTAACGGCGATATTTTTTTTATTGCCCGATAAGAGTCTCACGTTAACGCAGCACGTTAACGCCGATAACGGCCCACCACTAATTTAAACATATTTTTAACAACATGTGGGGTGCTGCTCCAAGAAAACTTTATTAAAGTGAAAATCAAAGTCAACACAGTTTGTACACAACAAGTTCAGCCCTGAGGAGATCATTTCACCATTTCTAAGAAAACACATTTCTGACATTAAAGGCACAATCAGTGAGCCAGATGTTAACCAAAGTGAAGCCTCGTCCACCACCAACATTTAAACCACAGGACTGGATGTTGTCTCCCTCCTACACAGAACACAGAGACACTGAGGAGGAACCAGAGGACCAGAACCAGAACCCAAACCCAGGATAAAGAGGTTCAGTGAATGTGTTGTTGAAGGTGTGGAGGTGGATCAGTGTGTCAGAGAAGACTCTGTAGAAGGACAGAGAGCCAGCAGGACAGTCCACATACACTGCTACTCTGTTAGAGGAGGAGGAGGAGGAGGAGGAGGAGGAGGAGGAGAGAGGGATGTCTATTTCTCTCGAATTGTGCCAGACAGAGTAACGACCATCAGAGCACCTCAGACTCCAGGACTGATCATTCCAACCAAACACACAGTCTTCACCGTCTCCTCTCCTTCTGATTCCTCTGTAACTCACTGATATATCAACTCTTCCTCTCCACTCGACCTCCCAGTAACAGCGACCAGTCAGACCATTTCTACACAGCAGCTGAGTCCAGCAGTCAAATCTCTCTGGATGATCAGGATATGGCTGCTCCTCTCTCACCGCTGTCACCTTCCTGTTGTTGTCAGACAGTTTGAGGTTTCTGTGTGCTGTGTTTGTGTCCAGTGTAAGTTCACAGAAATCTGATGAGAGAACGAGACACAACACAGCTGCAGTTTATCATCAGACACATCTGAAGGTTTATTCTTTGTTTGTGTGCTGATGTTGTTCATTTCTATAAAGTTTAATGATGATGCATTTAGTCAGTAATGTTTGAATGAATAAATACCACAACTATCAACTTTGTATTGAAAGAGAAACTGACTGTGTGCTGTTTTGTCCTCATGAGTCAGATTGAATCCACACTTACACTTCCTCACACCAGGTTTTAACCTCTGCTCTCCACCATGGTCCACCCTGGAGGAAGAAACACAGTCAGAGTGATTTTCTATCCAACATGAGTCCTAACTGCTGTTCAACATGAAGCAGTGTTCCTCAGTTTGTCAGTGTGACAGAGAAACAGGCTGAAACTCATCTGGGTCAACTGTCTCCAGGATTCTTTCACTGTCTGAGAGAAAAAGACCAGAAGAAGAAGAAGAAGAAGACTAATATGAGAGCAGGATGTCAAATTTTGTCCCGTTAAATAAACAGTTTGACCAACATTCACACATGAACAATTAAAGTGTTTCTAGACTGTTCTCAGATCAGTCTGACCACCAGATTTAACTTGTATTGTGTAATTTATATGTCAGAAACAGGGTCTGAGGACAGAGAGTCCATATGATGTACAGATTGTAAAGCTTTCTGAGACAAGTTTGTGATTTTGCACTTGATAAATAAAACCGACTCGACTTGGGAATTTCATATCAATGAAGGACTGTATTTCACAGAGACAGATGAGGCTAAAGGGCGAGGACAATGACTTGATTTGGACGAGCTAACGTTGTGCTGTAGAAAACAAACTTTCAAATGATTTATGATTCAATATGGAGAGTTTTCAAAAGAGCGGTCAGACTTTTACTTGGAAAGTGTTAACAAAGATGAGATTTACACGATCTGAAGTTCACAAACTTGGTGTAAAATAGACAAAACCTAATGTTTAGAAATATAAATGATATATATACACTGTAGGTGGGGGTCAGTGGGTCTATTGCTCGTCTCCAGATGGTACAAAACGCTGCAGCGTCTCCTAACTGGAACGTAAACACGAGCACATTTCCCCATTTTAGCCTCACTCCACTGGCTGCCTGAACATTATAGGATTCATTTGAAGATTCTTTTATTGGCTTTTAAATGTCTTAATGGTCTTGCCCCACCCTACATCTCTGAGCTGCTACCCCCTATAGACCCACCCGTTCTCTCAGGTCAGCTGATCAGCTGCTCCTAAGTGTGCCCAAAACAAAGAGCTCAAAGGGGACCGAGCTTTTGCTGTAGCAGCTCCTAAACTGTGGAACGATCTCCCTCTGCACATTAGACAGGCATCTTCACTGTCTGTTTTAAGGCTCTTCTTAAAACCCTCCTCTTTTCCTTGGCCTTTGAAAACTGAAGGTCACATTTCTACTTTTGATTGTATTGATTTAATTGTTTTATTGTGTGGTTGTTATTGTTTTTACTTGGATTTTATGCATCATGTGAGCTTTGTATTTAGTGTCTTTATTTATTTATTTTTGTATATTTGTTTTTTCTGTACAGCGTCTCGGGGTCCTCCCCCAGAAGACTTTAATTTCCTGCATTCTGGAGACATTTTCTGACCAATTTATGGTGAAAATGTCTTCATTTATATAAAGGGAAACAAAATGAAGGTGGCAGGTGACAAATGAAAATCTAAAAATATAATGTAATGCAGTAATCAGCAGCTTGTTGTTTTAGCTTTTTTGAAGTAGTTTCTTCTATATTTCAGTTGCATTGCATGTTTCCTTATTGTGCATTGTTTCATTGTTAATTTAACATTCCTTGTTGCTGTTTTTCAGAACATTTTTAACAAAAGCTTTCAAAAAGTGATGCATCCATTCTGATTCTGACCTGTCCCCAGTGTCCCCAGTGTAAATGACACCTGTCTGTCAATATGTTTAAATGTCCCGATGCATCCAGGCTGTGATTAGTCGGTTCATGAAAAGTGACATTGACGAGCTACTTTCTGAACACTGCTAGGCTCCTGAGCTTCTCTTCTCCCTCGTCTGTCTCACCGACAGAGATTAGCAGGCAGAGAGAACGGGAGGAGGTGAGCGTCACATAGCACCCAGAGAACCTGATGTGGAGAGGGCTGGCAGCTTGGAAAAGTCCCAGTACACCAAATGTTTGCGGATCGCGGTCTCAACCTGTTCGGTCAAAACTGTACTGCGCACCATAGTGGCTGATGGTGGAGAAGTACAGCCATCTGTTAGTCATGCGGTGCGCAGCGTAACATTAGTTCATTAGGAAAGTCTGTTCATTTAAGTCTGTTTATCTTTTTAATGGGAATAAAAGTAGTAATTACAATAAAAATACATTATTTGTGATTCAAAATAATGGTTGTTGATAAATGAATTAGTGACCGCAACAGATGCTGATTTTACTGCTTTCATGGAGCTCAGACCTTCTTATGGGAGATAGTGTTTGACCCTCGGTCAGTGGGGGATCATACCCCACTGTCCATTCACAGGGAGGAGATCAAACAGGTCACTTCTTATAGGTATCTGGGTATTCACCTGGATAACGTCTTAAGTTGGGGTGATCATGTTGATTATGTATGTTCCCATTTACAGCAAAGGCTGTATTTTTTATGCAGACTGAGGGTGTTTGATGTCGCCGAGAACATCATGTTTTTATTTTATCAGGCAGTGATGGAGAGTGTCATCAGGTATGGAATGATGGCGTGGTTCGGCAGTCACTACACACAGTCCAAATCAAAGTTACAGCGCCTGGTACAGACTGCTATAAAGGTGATGGGGAGGACTGAAAAGTCTTCAGTCCATCCATGAGCAGTCTGTACTCAGGCAGGCGTGGAGAGTCTTGTTGGACCCGTCCCACATCCTTCAATGGAATACGAGCTCTTGCCTTCTGGCAGAAGGTACAGAATCCCGAACCACAAATTGATCTGTTTTAAATACTCTTTCGTACCCACCTCCATCAAAATTTTTAATCAAAATTTTATATAGATCTGTATGCGGAGGAATGGTAAGTGTGCAATAACTTGTTCTGCTTGTTGTTTTGTATTTGTGTTTTAATTTATTTTTTATTTTACTGGATGTGTTATGAGTGTGTATGTAGCCTACGTGTACGTCTTTATCTGTTATTTGTATTTTAGTGTATTTATTGTTTCTAATGGCAGCTACTACTATGCACTACGCACTTTCTGAGTCCATGACAGATTTCCCCTGGGGGACACTAAAGTATATTCTATTCTATTCTATTACGGGAGCTGAGCTCCCATTGGCTCCCACGTAACTCCAACCCTGTTTAATTAAATAATGTACATTCTGTGAGACTCCTACAGAAACAGCATTACATTTGTTTAGTCAGGATGTATGTCTATAATGACTATATATATTCAGGTTTCTGTTGTTCTGGCAGAATATCTGTTTTTAGTGTTTTCAGTAAATAAAAGCAACACTGTGACCATTATTTCTTAATCAATTTGATGTTGTTTTTGGCTAAATTTCATAAACACAAATGCAAATTTACAAAAAAGAAATTTTATTTTTGAACAGTCCGTTGCTCCTCCAACAGAAAGGCGTTGAAGATAGGTGACCTGATATCTGAACTCGCTTGAAGGTCTTTCTGTGATATCCTCCAACCAAGTCCAGTTGGCCTTGACTGATTATTTACTGATTATTGAAGTGAACGAGAAGCTGAAGGTTTTGCATCAGAGGGTTGATCAGACCGGTCTGTGGAAGCGCAGAGGAGGATGGACACCATTGGGACGCAGTCTGGTGAACTGCTGAGAGTAACCACCAGACTGACAATGAAATTGAAGAAATGTCGAAATATTCACTACATGAACTGGATGCACGTATGACGCTGAGGATGAGAGCGATTTAAGGACGCTGATCCGAGCTTCTTCATAGCCGAGCAGTCCGGACAGTTAGCCTCACAAAACACGCTCCAAGATACAGTGCTCTGGGATCCTTCCTCTTATCATCGGCCATCCTGCTCGACTTGGAATGGTGTACCCTGGACTGTGGTGGTGACCAGAGGCTGTGGGAAAACCTTGGACGGGGCTGCCTCTCCACCTCCCATGTGCCTCTCAAATTGCTTTGCGGCCCTGGTGGATAACAATGACCTGCTACACCCGGCTGAACTCCCTGGCTCTGCTATTGTACCTCGTCCGGGCCTGGACCAGACCTCGGTGCCAGGTGAGGCTGCACCCCCCCTTCACTCAGCGATTCTGCTGCCTTCCCCCCACTAGTGGCTGACGGCATTCTGAAGGATGGTCTGACAACAAGGGGTGCTCATCAACCTCCATCCCGTTCTGCGACCTCCTTGGCCCACCGTAAGAGTCCTAAGGGAGGCGGTACTGCATCGATCCGGGAAACTGTCCCACCCAGAGCCTAAAGGGCACTGCTCTGCCAGGTCTGATACTGCTGCCGCTGCCGCATTGTCGCCCCTGGCACTGGATGCAGTCGGCCTGGATCATGCAACATCTACATGTAAGTCCACACAGTCCACACCGCTGCGTCCCCTCTTCTCACCAAACACATTGATAGTTGGAGACTCTATTATCCGGAACATCAGATTCTTTAATGCAGCTAAACACTGCTTTCCTGGAGCCACAGTCCTTGATGTTCCAAATAAACTCCTGGAAATTTTATCCTCACTCCCAGCTTCCATTTGCCTGGTGGTCATGCATGTTGGCACAAATAATGACGTTCGTGGTGCTTCTGAAATGGCAAAAAAGGATTTTTTCAAACTTTTTAGTCTTTTGAAGAGCTGTGGAAAGTCCATTTTCATTTCTGGCATCATCCCCATGCTGAATCGCGGGTCGGAACTATTCTCGCGACTCCTCTCCCTCCACGAATGGCTCCAGTCGGCCTGCAAAATCCACGGTTTTACTTTTATTGACAATTTTAATTTGTTCTGGAACCGTTCGTCCTACTTCAGGGCTGATGGGGTCCACCCCAACAGAAAAGGAGCCAAATGTTGGCTGCTAACATCCAGCACGCTGTGCAGTGCGCTCCACGTGATTGACTGTTTACAACTCACACCCCCTCTCTGCATGCTTACTCTCACTCTACCACAACAGAGCTAAGTACTCCATCTATCACTGCACCCCGCTGCCCCGTCGCTTACCTTAAAAAACACATTCAGCAGTCACACTTATCCTACCCAGAGGCCCATAGTGACGGTGACTGTCCCCAGACAATATGGGGTGAATAAAACCAAACTGAATAGAGGAGGAGCTGTGCTTGGGAACTTGATCAGGATAAACACCACCACCGCAGCTGTACAAAGCCATAGGAGAGTCAAGTGTGGACTTCTGAACATAAGATCCCTTGCTTCCAAAGCAGTACTGGTAAACGAAATAATATCGGAATATTGTATAGATCTATTTTGTTTTACAGAAACTTGGTTACAGCAAGATGAATATGTTAGCCTTAATGAATCTACTCCACCCAGTCACACCAATACTCATATTCCTCGAGGTACTAGACGAGGTGGTGGAGTTGCAGCTATCTTTGACACAAGCCTGATGATCAATCCTAAACCTAAACAAAATTTTAAATCATTTGAAAGTCTTCTTCTTACTCTTTCACTTCCTACCTGGAAAACTCTGCAGCCAATTTTATTTGTCATAGTGTATCGAGCACCCGGTCATGTTCTGAATTTCTTCTCGAATTCGCAGAGTTTTTATCATGGCTAGTTCATAAATCAGATAAAGTTATTATTGTTGGTGATTTTAATATTCACGTGGACGTGGATAACGACAGCCTTAGTATTGCATTTTTATCATTACTCGATTCAGTTGGTTTTAGTCAGATTGTACACAAACCCACTCACTGTTTTAACCACACCCTTGATCTTGTATTGTCATATGGCATTGACGTTGAACATTTAACAGTTTTTCCACAAAACCTTGCTCTGTCTGACCACTTTTTAATAACCTTTGAGTTTTTGCTACTAGACTACATGCCTTTAGTCAAATATTCTTATACTAGATGCCTATCGGAGGATGCTGTGGCCAAATTCAAGGAAATGATTCCAACAACACATAACTCCACACCAGCTCTGACTGTGACAAAGAACTCTTTTACTAACGTGAGTCCCTCTAAACTTGATCACTTTGTTGACAGTGTTGCAGGCTCACTGCGAATGACGCTTGATTCCATTGCCCCACTTAAAAAGAGAATAATTACACGAAGAAAACAAGCACCTTGGTATAACTCACAAACCCGTAGACAAGAAGAATTACACCTAACATGGCAAGAAAGTCTCAAAACTTATAGAAACGCCCTCCATGCAGCAAGAGTTGCCTACTTTTCATTATTAGTTGAGGAGAACAAGGACAACCCTAGGTTTCTTTTCACCACAGTAGCCAGGCTGACAGGGAGTTACACCTCCATTGAGCCTTGCATTCCTGCTAGCTTAAGCAGTAATGACTTCATGAGCTTCTTTAGAGAAAAAACTCAAATCATCAGAGACAAAATTCATCAGCTCCTGCCCTTAACCAACATTGATCTCTCTTCTCATTTACCACCTTTGGAGACATCTGTGGAACCTGATGTGTACCTGGACTGTTTTGCTCCCATTGATCTTAAACAATTAACTTCTATGGTATACTCGTCGAAAGCCTCAACCTGCCTCCTTGACCCCATCCGCACTGGGCTGCTTAAAGAGATTCTACCCTCGGTCAGCTCTACCTTATTATACGTAATAAATTTTTCTTTACAAACAGGCCATGTACCACAATCCTATAGGACAGCTGTAATAAAACCTCTTCTTAAAAAGCCCACTCTGGACCCAGAGGTTCTAAATAACTATAGACCTATATCCAATCTTCCTTTCCAATCCAAAATCCTGGAGAAAGCAGTTGCTAGTCAACTTTGTGACCATCTTCATAGAAACTGCTTATTTGAAACTTTTCAGTCGGGGTTCAGAAAACATCATAGCACCGAGACAGCACTGGTGAAAGTTACCAATGATATATTGATTGCATCAGACAGAGGGCTTCTCTCTGCACTGGTCTTGCTAGATTTGAGCGCCGCTTTTGATACCATCGACCATCATATATTACTACAGAGACTGGAACACTGTATTGGCATCAGAGGATCTGCCCTCAATTGGTTTAGGTCCTATTTATGCAGTCGGTCCCAATTTGATGTGAATAATGAATCTTCCATGCATACCAGCGTTGACCATGGAGTACCACAAGGTTCGGTGCTCGGACCAATCCTTTTTACTATATATATGCTTCCTCTTGGTAGAATTATAAGAAATCATGACATAAACTTTCACTGTTATGCTGATGACACTCAGCTATATTTAGCAATCAGGCCGGATGAATCACATCAGTTAGCCAAACTTCAAGGTTGCTTACAAGATATCAAAGCCTGGATGACCTGTAATTTCCTCATGCTGAACTCAGACAAAACTGAAGTTATTTTGCTTGGACCCAAACACCTCCAAAATACATTGTCCAACAACTTTGCTACTATGGATGGCATTGCCGTAGCCCCCAGCACGACGGTGAGGAACCTGGGAGTTATTTTTGATCAGGAAATGACCTTCAACCAGCATATTACACAAATCAAAGAACAGCATATTTTCATCTACGTAATATTGCTAAAATCAGGAACATCCTGTCCAGAAACGCTGCAGAAAAACTGGTCCACGCTTTATTACTTCCAGGCTTGATTTTTGTAATTCTCTACTAGCGGGCAGCACAATTAAGTCCTTAAAGCCTCTCCTGCTGATCCAAAATGCAGCAGCGCGTATTCTGTCTAGAGTGAAGATTCCAGTTTTAGCCTCCCTTCACTGGCTCCCTGTGAAATACAGAATAGATTTTAAAATTGTCCTACTTACCTATAAAGCCTTAAATGGCCAGGCACCAGTGTACCTCAAGCAGCTCCTGATACCCTACTGCCCTAATAGAGCACTGCGCTCTCAAAATGCAGGGCTACTAGTGGTACCAAATGTAAATAAGGTTAGAGTGGGACAAAAAGCATTTAGTTATCAGGCACCTCTTCTATGGAACCAGGTTCCAATTTCGGTGCGGGAATCAGATAACATCACCACTTTTAAGGCTAGACTTAAGACTTTTCTGTTTAATAAAGCTTTTAGTTAAGACTGTGTTGTGCAAATTTTAGTATTAAATTTTTTATTGTATTTTATTATGTGTTTTATGTATTTTATTTAGAGGTGGGCCATTATCGGCGTTAACGTGAGACTCTTATTGGGCGATAAAAAAATTATAGCCGTTAATCTATTCTCACAGTTGGGTTGGGAGCTGGGTCTATACTACGCAAGCTACGATGACTTTCACCTTGATATTTTAGCGCAGATGTATACCTAGCCGAATTGCACTGTAGGGGGCAAGAACGAGTCTTCGAACCTGTGTGTTTGCCTACTGTGAAATTACCACATCAAACGTGACGTGCTAACATGGATGCAGCTGTTGCTGCGTTCCATTTACCTCAGAGGGCGGAGCTGGGAATGACGTCACAACCTCGCTCGGCCAGCTGTTTGTTAACAACTAGCCAGGTTAGTTATTGATACGCCGGCTGATTAAAAACGCACTGTGCGGTATTTCCTCACACTAACTGTAGCAACACGTCCACAGACAGCTGTTGGACAGCACTTTGTGTACGAACATTTCTGAAGCCGCCGGTGTTGTGCCAAATTCTGCCTGCCTGCCGAGAATTGCATGGTACCTCGCGGGTGCTAACGGTCATCTATGCAGAGAAAAAGAGGTGGATGCAAATCTCGGCAGGGAGCCTACAAAATCTGATCTGCCGAATTATGCATCCACCTCTTTAGGTCCTTCTCAGACACTTTGCTGTGCTCATTGATCAAACAGCTTTATCACCATGTATGTACTGAATGTCAAGGAATGGTCCTTCTAGCCTACTAGAAGTGTATTAAAATATTAAAGACTCTAAATGTTCATAAAATATATACTTCAAATCAATTTATCATCATTGATGAAGTCCACAAATTTTACAGCATTTAAAAGCATTTGGAGGTGCATGCAATTCTCGGCAGGCAGGCAAAACTCACAACACCTGGTTGGCACCTTGTGCAATGCGGAATTAGTTTACTGTAGGAGTTCTTCCAGTCTCAAGTAGCCTACCACCTAAACGCAAAGCACATCACACGCTACACACAAGTACATTTTATTGAACATGATTTATTTTCATCACCAATTATCATAGTAGAACAGCTTTCTCAAGCAGTTTGTGATGCATTTTGGAAACAGGAGATGAGCCCCTGGTCTAATGCGCCACCTGGCTTGAAACCTGTTCGCACACATATTCTGAATGCCTTCGGCAGAATTCAAATGAGCCATTTTAATCTAGATTAATCTAGATTAATTTCAAAATTAATCTAGCTTAATCTAGATTTAAAAAATTAATCTATGCCCACCACTAATTTTATTATTGTGTTTTATGTGCAGGGGTGTGTTTTATGTTATTATATGTTTAATTTCATGCACTTTTATCGTTAATTTGATTTAACCTCAATGCTTTTGTAAAGTGTATTGGGACCATGTCTGTTGGTGACATGCCTGAACTGACTGCCTCGAAACTGCCCTGTTTTTATTTTATTTCTCTTCCTCACAAGACACCTCAAAAAAATCCCACCGTGTGACCACATGTAACGTGTGTTGTCTTTGTGTATTATTATGTATTGTATGTCATGTATACAATGTTGCTGTCAGCATTAATTCTTTTCTGGAAAGCGAGTGCCGGCGATTTAAATAGCTGCGGCCCGGAGGCTTACTCCAAAAGAAATTTCACTGTGTACCCTGTGTGCATGTGTGACACATAAAGCCTATCTCTATTTCTCTTTGACCTTAACACCAATGACTCGTGACTTCACTTGGACTTGACCCTTTTGACTCGAGCTGACTTGACACTCATGCCCAAATGAAGCCTAAATTATGATATAAAAAAACTGTGCAGTGCATCAACATAGTGCTGTGCAATTAATTAAATTTTTATCTCAATTAGACTGGAGCGTCTGGCTTCCTCCAGCAAGGGGGAACAATCACCGACCGGTGTCGTGCCAAAGTAGTTGTCCCAGACAGAAAGTGCTTCCCCTGCTGCGGAAGCGCGCGTGCTATTAGCGGTGAAGGCGGACCTTCGACTTCATCAAAGTGTATGAAAAATATACCATGTGGATTGTTTAGTCTATCGTTTTAGTATTGTTTTATTAACAAGGTTTGTGTAGAGCAAGCTAGCACTCAAACGTTTTTATAGGCTTACGTTATGTGTTATCGAACTTCGTATTATTCATTGCACTCAGTTGAGAATGTCTACACAAGACGAGCATTTAGTTTCACTCGTAAAGCAAACATTTATTTCACGATAGTGATGTTATAACTGACCACGTAGTCGATCACTTTGTCATCCATGTTACTGTTTAGAAGCTAGATTCAGACAGACTGTCACCTTTTTCAGGTAAGCTGCTCCTACATACGCCATCGATACTGTATCAACATCACTGTAATCAGTTTAACACTTTGCTCGCCTCAACGTTACATCTCCTTGACTCGAAAAATACATTAAACAAAAAGTGATAACAGTAGCCTACTGGTCCTACCAGACTGGACATGCAGTCTGCCAAAATATGTTTCCCCCTCCATAACGCACAGATGATGGCCTACCATCAAGAATTTAATTTTGTGTATTCTTCACATCATGACTAATAACAGTAGGTTGTGTCTGAACAAGACTGAATCTAAACATATTTAGTTTAGTTTCCGTCTGGACCAAAGCGGTGGACTGACCAACATTTCCATCTCTAAAGCCATTCTGCCAGCTGGGCTAACATGAGAATAAGTTTTTGATGTTTCTAATGAATGTGTGTTACCTTTCAATGAGACTTCTAACGGATCCATGTGTTTCCTAACTCATGCCAACTCACTGCTCTGAACAAAATTAAGAGAATTAAAACGCCCCTGATGATGACGGACTCGAGTAGAGAGACATTAAATAAGAGAAAATAGAGGCACCTGCAGAGTTTAACCGTTGTTGTTTGTCCATACCTGAGAGTGTTCAGTCTCCAGTGTGGATCCTCCAGTCCAGTAGACAGGAGCTTCACACCTGACTCTCCTGGACGATTGTAGCTCAGGTCCAGCTCTCTCAGATGGGAGGGGTTGGAGCTCAGAGCTGAAGCCAGAGAAGCACAGCCTTCCTCTGTTATCAGACAGTCTGACAGTCTAGAATCAGGAAAACATCATATACTTTTAACATGAACCTAAAGCCAGATGAGGAAGATTTAATAGATCATCTGTTTAACAAATAGCTTAATACTGACCGGAGAATACAGACAGTTAGCCTTAATAGAAATGTAAATATTTGACACCATTGTTCTAACATTTAATGTGATTGAAAGCCTGGTTTATTATGCAATCTTTTCTATTTTCTCTGGTTAATGATCAGCTATTGCTACTATTTAAGTACAATAATTTTAAAATCTAATGTCATCAGGGCTTGTGATCAGGGCTTGTGATCAGGGCTTGACATTAACACCTGCCAACCTGCAAAATCGCAGTCTTGTCAAAAAACATCTGAAAAAACAAATGAATTGCAATTTGACACTATAATACTACAACTCCCATGAGTACTACCTGCACGTAGTGTTTGCTCATTGGTCCAATCGTGAAGCCTATTGTCTTGCACGCTACTGACTGACAAAACTGTAAAAAGATGTTGTGAAGATTAAACTAGCAGACTGGCTGCCAGGAGTGCTGGGAGATTTCCCAACGGCCTGACAGCTGTTTTGGCCTGCCATTAATTATCAACTTTACCCGTGGTAGTGATGAAATAGCATGCTTTTTTAATAACAGGAGAATCCACACAACAGGTGGTCTCACTCTCTCCTGCAGTGGCACCACATGCTCCAAATATGACATTCAGACATTTGTCAAATGAGAATATAAAAGTATAATCTGTCACAGGGCAGCCACAGTGCCATAGACCTGTAGACCATCGGCCTCCTGCCTGCTTTTAACTTAATGTTAGGATCTCTGTCATCACAGGCAACACAGCGTTCTGTCAGTGCATGAGTGTGCGCGGCCGAGCAGTGTGGAGAAAAAATGCACAGGAGAATAAGAGAAAGAGAAAAGGCAAGTGCCGTTAAATGCTGTAAAATTATAGACATCTTCATGATTAAGGGACATGGTGGTGTTTAAAAAAGAAAACAGACTACTTGCAGGGCTGCCCTTATGTCACAACATATTGTAATATCACAACAACATTTACTTTAGTTGATCCTCTGTTTTAATAAAAGTACTCATGCTATGTAGAAAAGCAGGAAATGAGTTTGTTTGGGAATAATCTGGAAAATAAAGACCTGTTTACTCGTTAGATGTATCTCCAATTACTCAGAGCTACCAGAGCTTCATGCTGATAAACATAAATGTATGTTTATCACCATGAACAGTCCTCAGAGCTCTGACTGTATTTATACGGAAATGTAGATGCAAAACAAACGCTGAAAGTGCACAAAAATAACATAGGCCTACGTAATTTTTTAAAAATCTTTTTGCCTTAAATGTGGATTTTTTCTGAGACAAATGCATTTTTCTACTCTATATTATGGTATTTACTGCTGTTATATATCAATATTTATTTTTATTTCAGTTTACTTTTTTTTTTTAATTTTCAATTAATCTTCTACAGCGATGTAGCACTTTTTTAAATATACAATAAGAAGCTACTCTTTTAACATGTTTATGTTAATAGGCAACATGTTTCAATAAAAAAGGTCCTTCACACACTGTCAAGGTAAACTAAGGTGTGGACCCAAAATGCAGAGACTGGTGAGTAGGAAACAGTTAAACAAAAAGTTTAATTGAATAAACAAAGCCGGTTTACGTCCAAGTAAAGCAAAATTCCAAACAAAGGAGTAAATCCAAGAGGCAAGGTAATCCAGGAACTAGGGGAATAATACAAAAAGCCAAGGACACAGAGCACGGCAGAACACTCGCAGGTGACAAGGACACAACAACGACTAAACAGAACTGAGCACATTAAATACAGGAGCAAACGAGAAGGGAGGGAGTGAACAGGTGAAAGAAGTGAGGGATTAATCAGGCACAGCGGACACACAGGCAGTAGAGTGATACAGGAAGGCAAGACAGACCATGAAACTAAAACGGAACAGATCAGAATAAAGAATTCACAAAAATGATAATAAAGCACAAGCAGACTGAACACTGAACACAAGGCACTGGCAACTAACACAAGAGAAGAAACAAACAGGAGCTGGAACACCGAACAGACTGACCACAATCAAATAAACAACAAAACAGGGCCCTGTTCCAGAAAGCGGGATTAATGAAAATTCTGAGTACGTTAAGCCTGAGATGAGGGAAATTTTGGGTTTTCTGTTTCACAAAGCAAGATCAGATTAACCCTAGATCAGTAACAACGGCAACTGATGCTGTGAACATTTCACAGGATAAGTTGGAAAACCGTCAGTTTCTCTCCAACGAAGGTTAAAGTCAATAATCTAAAAATATCTTATTTGAAGATACTGGAAGACATTTCATCCCTAATCCAAAGGACTTCTTCAGTTCTGACTGAAACTCAGGAAACTCAGCTCTTTAACCTCAGTGGGGTCGTTTGCCAGGATCGTCAGGTTCGTTAGTGTTCCTGGTTGCTGTAACGTCGTTACAGTCGTTAGGACTACCCGAGGCCAAGGCTGAACGACCATGGTTGGTATCTTCACCTAAGGCCAAGAGGTTACGTTTGTTGAGTTTCCTGGGAAGTGATAAAAGGACAGCATTGTAAGTGGGGGATAAGTGGTGGCATAGATCCCCTCCTCTGTTAAGCGATGGCTTCTCAACCCGGGTGTAGATGGCTTCCTTGACCCCGCTTTCAAACCATCCATCTTCTCTGTCTAAGATGGGCCATGCGTTTGTGTAGTGGTTGTTTAGTCTCCCCAATATACAGGTCTGTGCATTCCTCACTGCATTGGACCGCATACACTAGATTCCAGTACCTTCAACCAAGTCCAGTTGCCCTTGACTTTAACCTTCATTGGATAACTATGACCTGGATGACTGAGAATCTTCACAGACATCTTAACAGACAGACAGAAACCAAGCATTAAACACCAGATAATAACAGAATAAAACAAGAACCAAGGCAAGCACAAATAAAAACCAAACAAGGCAGGAAACAGACTCAAACAGCACACAGAGCAGACTAAAAAACTAATAATACAGGTAGACTACAAACATAACAGGGAAAACACACCAGGATAATGACACACAAAACCTTGTCAGGGCTAATTATAACGGCAGTTAATTTTAGCACACCAATTTTAGCACGCTATAGTCAACTAAATAATCATTTCTAATATACATAATCATATAAAATGGAATTTCCCAAACAAAAATGCTTGGTGTGTTTCTTATTGTCTGTGTGTTGGTGTTTCTCTCTCCCTGTAGCTTTCAGTGAGGATTCTGTGGCCATTACCCTCTGAACCTCCTGGGTTGGCGTTTCCACCAACAAGTCCTCCAACCTAAACGACAACATAGGTCGTTTTAACCAACATTCAAATATGACTCATATGACTGTATACAACAATAGCGCAATAGGGCTCCTACTGGTCCTTACCGGTTGCGTTTGTTCATGACTGACAGCAATTTCGAACTCTGTTTACCACCCAGACCTATGTTTTGGAAGTCACGTGACCTATGTCACATGCATAAACATGTGGAGACCGCTGCGACAGAAAGAAGGTGAACCCTACCTTATCTAGCTGTTGGGTTCACCGGTCGACATGCATAAAAACACTGACTGTGAAGGTTAGGATGAGAATAAGGCGATATGTGGGGGGGCTGTCAATGCCTTTTAGCTAACGCTAAACGCTAACTACGTAACTTCATTAAAAATAATTAATCTTGTTTCACGCAGGAACCGAAGGCAGGTCTCGTGGGTGAAAAGTGGCTAACTTACTATCCTTTCACCCAACCCACCACCAAAACAAAACTTTCTGGCTATTTATAATACGTGACCATCGTTGTTGTGTTTGCGTTATATGGCCACTAGAGGTTGTTGCCACATTAAACGTAAACATGAGTCGTAATTTTGTGTGGCTAAAATGATGTTTGTAATCTTCTATCTGCACATCTGACCTGCATCATTCCAATCAGCACCTCGTCTTAAGGCCTGGCTTCACATTCAATTCCATCTGGATCGTTGAGTTTAGTGTGAACAGCCAGCTCTGAACTTACCTGTTAATCAGAACTTTTGCCCCTCTATGTATGGATGTGTTCACACTGCAGATCCAATTTTTTCCAAACGACATCACACGCAGCATGCTGTCATACAGAGGTAAACAAGGAGCCACAAATGTTCGCTCCAGTTAGCCCATACTTGCTAACCCTCCTGATTTTCACTTCCCTCACGGTTTCTTCCCAGTCACATTTCTCCGATTTATGAGAAATGTTCAAAACTTTCTGTCCTTTTCATTACATTTGTTACTGTTTCTGGCGCTGTACAACACATATGACCCACATCACTCTTAATCTCTCGCTCTCCCTCTCTCTCTACTGTTTCTGCCGAGACAAGTAGCATGCATGTGACTGAGAAGATAGCTGGTGACCCGGTGGATTTCAGGTGGAAGAAAGCAAATTTGTGAGCAGATGATAGCAACATAGAGAAGAAAGGCAACCACATGTTTAAAAATGGCTTTTGTAGAGCTTTTTAAATCACCGCAGTTCCGTCTAGCACAGAATTGTGACAACGGCTCCTCTAGAGTGACAGAGACCCATGAATTCTGACCTGTATTGGATTTGGATCACAGATGAAGGTTGGTCAAATCCAAACTGGAAAAGATCAGATTCCATGTGACTTGGGCTGTTCACACTGTTATCAAATTAAAAATTAGATCTGACTAACATATGAGCAAAACAATCAGATTTGGGTCACTTTGGCCTCAGATGTCTTCAGATCCACCTGCTACTTGATTCCAATTTCAACCTGTCCAGCTTGCCAGTGAGCCACTATAATACTCCCCACACAGTCTACAAACAGTTCCACTCTCCAGCCAGACAAACCTTGCCAGTTCACTCTGACCACACCACTCTGGACTTTTCACTTTTCTCTGGATTCTTTCTTTAAATATTCTGTTTGTAAATAAACAGTTAAAAAACGGTCAGCTTTTGGGTTCTTCCTAACAATTACACTCTGACTGTCAGCCTTTACAATCAGCTGTCATCTGACCTGAGAGTTTCCAGTGTACAGAGTGGACTTGCCAGTCCAGCAGACAGAAGCTTCACTCCTGAATCATGCAGGTTGTTGTTACTCAGGTCCAGCTCGTTCAGACTAGAGGATGGGGAGCTGAGAACTGAGGACAGGGATTCACAGCTTCTCTCTGAGAGGTTACAGCCACTCAACCTGAAGGATTGGTTAAACAAACAAAACACTAAAACATAAACATGTACAATATGTCTTTATGATATGAATACAACCCCCCTGCTAACTAGTAATCTTCTTTACTATCTCACACAAGCTCCACCCTCTAACTGGACACTATGCATAATACTCTCCTCTAATCACACAAGCAAATCGCCCACTGAAATTGGCATTCATGAATGTAGCTGCTACCTATACGTGCGGGTTCTACAAAGAGCGGTGTACCAACGCATTCTCATCTTTGTGCGTCATTACTGAGGCTTTCAGACAGCGTAACAAAGTGTAATTATTTGACGCTAAAGGTACCCTTCAGCGTCTGTATGAAACACCACAGTTTGCTACGTCGCAGCAACACAAAGGAGGCTAACCAGTCAGCCGGTCGACAGTCCTTGAGTAGAGGTGTAAACACTAACAACGGTCTGGGTGTACTCACTGCCTCAACATCCTTTTGCTTACAGAGATCACTCACTGATCTACATCTCCACGGATGGAGTTGTTGCTGCTCAAGGCTCGCAACTGCCGATTGGGCCCGGCTTAAATGCCACACTTGGAGGTTCCAGTTAAAAAATGAACAGCCACGTTTTGGACTAACTGTAGGTGCAAGACAGAGGCTTGGTCAAACCCAATGTAAAGTGTATCCTTGTCCCAAAAAGATGGGAGGTTTCAGACCCATCCTAGATCTCTGCCTATCGAACCAGCATATCAGGCAGAAGCCGTTCCACATGCTGATCATCAGGAAGTTGCTGAAACTAAGGCAGCCCGGCAACCGGTTCACCATCATCGATTTGAAAGATGCATACTTTCATGCTGAGGTGGCTCGGAAACACAGGAAGTTCCTGTTTTTGTCACACCGGGTCTCGGATGAGGCTTATCTGATCTATTTATCTTCTTATCTGAAATCAGGAAACAATGGCGGCTGATTTTGGGTGGCAGTGGCTGGCAGTTGATGACTTGTGGCCGACTGTGAAAGTGGTGTGGGACTTTGTGGGTTTGTCGCAATAGGGCATACAGTGATCGGGCATCTACTGTACCCATAGAGTCTAGTAGTGGGCGGAGCATGTGTGAGATAGAATGAAGCTTATGATATGGTGAGCCCTGCTGCTCTATCACCATCTTCTGAAGAGATGGTTGGATGTTTGGGCAGTGAGTACATGACTGTTTACATGCACATATAGATACCTGCGTCCAATTGATTGGCTACGTTCATTTGTGGAAAATTCAGTGGCTGATCATGAGTGTTTGGGGTATTATTCATAAGGTCGAGGCAGAACTGTGACAATAAAAATAGGGTTACCATATCGTAACCTTCAATTTTTCCACCTACAGAGCTTTGTTGGAGGCTTTGACCACTGGCAGCAGCCTCAGAAGAGCCTCCTCTGAAGCAGAGTATTTCTTCAGGTCAAACACGTCCAGATCTTTTTCTGATGACAGTAAGATGAAGACCAGAGCTGACAACTGAGCAGGAGAGAGTTCATCTGTGGAGATACTTCCTGAACTCAGGGACTGTTGGATCTGATCCACTAGAGAACGATCATTCAGTTCATTCAGACAGTGGAACAGATTGATGCTTCTCTCTGGAGCCAGATTCTCACTGATCTTCTTCTTGATGTACTCCACTGTTTCCTGATTGGTCTGTGAGCTACTTCCTGTCTTTGTCCGCAGACCTCTTAGGAGAGTCTGATTGGTCTGCAGAGAAAGACCCAGGAGGAAGCGGAGGAACAAGTCCAGGTGTCCATTTGGACTCTGTAAGGCCTTGTCCACAGCACTCTGGTAGAGATGTGTTAGTTTAGGTTTGTCTCTGAAGACTTTAGACAGCAGGGAGGTTGATTTTTCTTCTGCCAGCAGATTGACACCAGAGTTGATGAAGGTCAGATGGACATGAAGAGCAGCCAGAAACTCCTGAAGGCTCAGATGGACGAAGCAGAACACCTTGTCCTGGTACAGCCCTCTCTCCTCTTTAAAGATCTGTGTGAACACTCCTGAGTACACTGAGGCTGCTCTGATATCGATGCCACACTCTGTCAGGTCTGATTCATAGAAGATCAGGTTGCCTTTCTGCAGCTGCTCAAAAGCCAGTTTTCCCAGAGACTCAATCATCTTCCTGCTCTCTGGACTCCAGTGTGGATCTGTCTCAGCTCCTCCATCATACTTGACGTTCTTCAGTTTGGACTGGACCACCAGGAAGTGGATGTACATCTCAGTCAGGGTCTTGGGCAGCTCTCCTCCCTCTCTGGTCTTCAACACCTCCTCCAGAACTGTAGCAGTGATCCAGCAGAAGACTGGGATGTGGCACATGATGTGGAGGCTTCGTGATGTTTTGATGTGGGAGATGATTCTGCTGGCCTGCTCCTCATCTCTGAACCTCTTCCTGAAGTACTCCTCCTTCTGTGGGTCATTGAACCCTCTGACCTCTGTCACCATGTCAACGCACTCAGGAGGGATCTGATTGGCTGCTGCAGGTCGTGTGGTTATCCAGAGGCGAGCAGAGGGAAGCAGATTACCCCTGATGAGGTTTGTCAGCAGCACATCCACTGAGGTGGACTCTGTAACATCAGTCAGGACCTCATTGTTGTGGAAGTCCAGAGGAAGTCGACACTCATCCAGACCGTCAAAGATGAACACAACCTGGAACTCTTCAAAGCTGCAGATTCCTGCTTCTTTGGTTTCAGGAAAGAAGTGATGAACAAGTTCCACCAAGCTGTACTTTTTCTCTTTCAGCACATTCAGCTCTCTGAAAGTGAATGGAAATGTGAACTGTATGTCCTGGTTGGCTTTGTCTTCAGCCCAGTCCAGAGTGAACTTCTGTGTTAAGACTGTTTTCCCAATGCCAGCCACTCCCTTTGTCATCACTGTTCTGATTGGTTCATCTCTTCCAGGTGAGGCTTTAAAGATGTCTTCTTGTCTGATGGTTGTTTCTGGTCTGTCTGGTTTCCTGGATGCTGTTTCAATCTGTCTGACCTCATGTTCATCATTGACCTCTGCAGTCCCTCCCTCTGTGATGTAGAGCTCTGTGTAGATCTGGTTCAGAAGGGTTGGGTTTCCTGCTTTAGCAATCCCCTCAAACACACACTGGAACTTCTTCTTCAGCTTAGACTTGAGTTTACTTCGGCACACTGCAGCAGCAGTTCCTGAATGAAGAAAGAAGAAATGTGATTAATAAGTGGATGCTACAGTAAATCTGATAAATGTAAACTTTAAGACATCAAGATGGTATTTATTTTCCTCCTCCATGAAATCTCTTCAGCTCATCAGCTGTGAACAGTTTCTGAGTTTCAGCCCAGAAGAATTCATAGATCTGATCCAAATGTGTGCATCATATTAACAGCAGAGTTTGAAATGGAAACTTCTCCCATGTTGCCTCCATTTCCTCTTTCCATCATGTTAAATCTGTTCAAATCCTCTTACTGCTCTGCAGACGCTCAGCCAGCTCCTCCTGCTTCATTCTCCTCAGGAAGTGCAGTGTGATCTTCAGAAATGCCTCTCTGCTGCTCCTCCTCTGCTCCTCCTCCTCACCGTCCAACACCTCCTCATCCTCCTTCTGACTCTCTAAGCATGCTGGGTAATCTGAACTCAGAACTCTCTGGAATTTCTTCACCTCGTTCTTCACAAAGCTGCCAATGTTTTCCTGGAGCAGCTGGACAGAAGAAAATGTAAAGTTGAACTGGTAGAAGTCAACATCAGATCATCTGTGACAGACAGAAAGCCTGCTGGTCTGCAGAGTGCAGCATGGAGACTGGATCAGAATGCTGCTTCACTATTTACTTTGTGGCTGTTGGAATTAGCAGTAGTAGCTGAGCTTGTACATTTACACACCATAAATATGGAGTCCAGGTCTGGTTGATGCTGCTGGGCAGACTGACCACTGGGAACCTCTGAGCTCTGCTGATCAACTCTGTGAAGTAGAGCAGAAGCAGAACAGACTACTTAACTGCCCGATAAAGACATAATACCCATTGGATGACAGGAAGTACACATTCTCAAACCTGCATCCAGCTGTTTGTGGATTTTAACCCTGGTTTTGATATTTGGACTAAGATCTGCAAAATGTGAGACCAGTTTGAAAAAAGTGAAGAGTTAAGAACATGAAGTGATCACAACAAAGACACCAAACCTCATCTCAGGAGAGACACAAACATTTAACATGCTGACCTCTGATCAGCAAAATGGGGTCCATCTTTGAAGGAAATAGGTCTGTCCATAGACCAGTCACTCTTCATGGACACACAGCTGGGTCCAGGTCCAGGTCCAGCAGAGTCTGGTCCCTGCTGCTGCTCTGGGCTTCAACACAACACACACAGAGCTTTGAGTGTGAATAATGATGGTGGAGTGATTTGAGTGTTCTGACTGTCTGACTGAAATATTTAAAACTGTCTGAATGAAAGACAGAAGAGGTTTCTAATTTGGCCAAACTGACCATTTCTATCACTGCCTGTAATTGATTTGTTCTGATATTTGACCCTTTAATGTTTGTTGTTAAAAAAGAGAAATGAAAAGAAAAACATGTGGATAATAACAGACACATTTTACATTCTCACCTCTTCATAGCAAAGTGGTGTCCACCTTCAAACATCAGCCGGAGATTCTTAACGGACAGGAATCCAGGTCCAGCAGAGTCTGGTTCCTGCTGCTGCTCTGGCCTTCAACACAACACACACAGAGCTTTGAGTGTGAATAATGATGGTGGAGTGATTTGAGTCCTGGACAGTTAGAGATCCTCATCTCACCTCTGAGCTTTGGTCTGGCTGTCATGTTCCCCACACAGAGTGCTTTTAGAGGGAGGGACTCCCTCCTCTCTGTCCTCACACTGATTCATAGCAGAGCCCACACCTTCACACAAACACAACAACATGCTGAGAGAGCTGCACTCATTCATTACAACAAGCTTTACATCTCAGATCATCACTGTTCTCTGCCACAGTGTCATTCTTCATTCCACCACCTGATGGAGCCAAACGCATGATGTTATTTCAAACATTTCCACTGTGGACAAAAGAAACTACATTAGATTCATTTCTGTACAGCTGTGCAGTCTTCAGAGAAAAAAGACAAACTGTCCCCAAAACCTTAAACCTTTCTTTAATCTGAATTATTTACTTTCAACCTGAACTTCACCCCAAAGAACTGAACAACAGAAAAAGGAGGTGTGGGGAGAAAGTCCTGTAATAACTAGGGGTGCAATACCGAACCGCAGAAAACCGAATTGTTCAATAAACAAACCACGGCTTGGTTTTTACATGTAATCCGCAATTTTCGGTTCTGTATTGACTGGACTGTACAGACCATATAAAGTGCCTTTTTACTGATTTCAGCATGATGCATACCTGAGTCTTTATATATCTTACAAACACGTTCTTATCATATGTTATAAACGAGTTACAGCATCATAAACATTTATCCATGATAGTACAAAGTATGTTATTACTAGGGGTGCAACGGTCTCCGTTTTAGTGACGACCTTTGTTCCATCGCTATTGTAATCAACGCTAAATCCAAAATGCTCCCACACAGGTCACTTAAAAGACGATGGTGCATCCTCATACGTTAACTTTTCGCCTCCACACGCCATCTCCTCTGCACATATTCTTGCGTTTCATTAGCATCGGTATGATTACCCTCTCTCCAGTTTTTTCCAGTAACGTTACGTGATTCGTCATCGATATATTGACAGTTCATTGGACAGGTACTCTCCGGGGAAGGGGAAGGGGAAGGGGAAGGGGAAGGGCAAAGGCAAAGGGTCTTAGCTTGTTGCAAAATGTTTTTTTTGTGGAACCTGTACTGATACTGACTATTCTAAAAGCCAACCTACAGAGGGCGCTGTTTAGTTGGTGTTGCCTAAAGCACTTTTGAGAATGGTCTGTACAGTCCAGTCAATACAGAACCGAAAATCGCGGATTACATGTAAAAATGGTTTGTTTATTGAACAATTCAGTTTTTTGCGGTTCGGTATTGCTGGATCAACATTTTCTGAATGAAGGATGTGAAATGCTCCACATTAAAGGTGTAGGTCAGGGGTAAGTAAGTAAACTTTCTTTATATAGCACCTTTCACAGACAAGAAGGGTCCCAAAGTGCTTCACAGTAACAGGTCAGGTGAACGGTGCTCAAAGAGAAACAAGGTTTCAGGTTACACTTGACTTTTTCCAACATCTTCAATCAGAAGTTCTTTATGTTATCGTGACAAAGTAGCTCTGAACTTTGGAATGAACAACCTGGAACAACTGAAATCAAACATTAATAGACAGTATAAAACCTTATGAGTTGGATCATAAAGGTCTGACACAGTTTCATCTGTCCTGAACCTTAAAACCAAGAGCTGAGAGAAAGACATCAAAAACATTTAATGCTGCTTTAGTTACTAAGAGCAGAGATTATGTGAAAAAAACTTAAATACGATCAGTGAAGGTTTTGCAGCTCTGTAAGAACATGTTGAAACTTACACGTTAATTAAAAACATTATATTGATCATTCAGTTCATTAATCGGTTTGGCATTAAGATTGTCTCAAAACATATTAGCTGTTCAAATTTATTACTAAATAAATGTAATTGTGTAAATGGAAACTGAGTTGTAACATAAATTATAAATATGATCCTTGAATAGCATTTATGCATCATTTGTTTTATGTTTTATGTTACATGTTTCTTTTCTATTTCTCATGCTGTGAAATATTAAGTATTAAGTAATATTAATATTCAGTAATATCTGAATCTGAATTAACACAAAATGCAAAAATACTGTGATAAAGATACTCCATTTTTCCAGACACAGAATTTACTGTTTTGATGATATTGATTAATGTTGTAGTTTATATTAGATAATGTAACTTTTATTTTATATTAATAAAGTATAAAGATGATTAATGTTGCTTGGAACTCTTGTTTGCAAATAAATACATTTTGGTACTAACAAGGCTATTTCTGTATTTTACATTTATTTATTTATTTATTAGTTTGTTAAGTCCTTGCAGTGGGAAAGAATTGGTGCCAGTACTCCCCATTCACATGCTGGATTGATTAGGGCTAATGTGATCATTATAATTTCTACATACTATATAGATTAGCACTAGTATAATATTAATTCCAGGTAAACAGTTTCATTTTTGTGGGTTGTTTTTTATTATAACCTTGCTCTATGTGGCGGTTAGTCAATAATTATAACCATTGGTGTGAAGGTTTGCTGGAGCACGTCAACCTTTTTTTAATGTCCCTTTCAGGCTGTGATTGGTTGGTTCACAAAAAAGTAGCACTGACAAGCAACTTTATAGAAAGCTGAACATGTTTGAACAAAAGGCACTTGATCACCCGACCTCTGTCTCCGGCAACAGAGATCAGCAGCCTGGTGAGACCAGGAACAGGTAAGCCATACGATGCACCCTGGGTAATGCAGTTTACTTGGGGTTAGGGGTGTGATACAGTGTGAGGGTGAATGAATTAAATTGTTTGTGTGTGGCAGCATAATGTCCCAGTCAAATCCATGCAGCAGTAGTAGATCCAATCACATCGCTGTAACAAATCCTGCTCCACTCTGATGTTGGCACCACCCACTTAATTAGCATACAGACACAGAAATAAATATATAATGTAAAAACACAGAAATAGTCTTTTTCATTGACAAAACGTGTTCATTTTTGATTTCTGCATTCAATTAGTTGTATGTATACATAACATAATATTTATATATTTTTTATCCTTCACATGAGACATTGTTAATGTTGACAAATGTAAGAACTCTTACATTTTTCTTACTTAAATAAAATATAATATAATATATATTTTTAACTATTTCTAACCCCTAACCACACCACTGAATGGCACTGACTGTGTGTCAGTTTCAAAGGGACTGAATGGAGGCATGATGCCATGAAACATCTCTAACAATAAGACTAACAGCTCACAATCTCAAACTATTTTAAAGTGTTTGAGTTCACTTTATGTAAAATCTGTCACTGCAGAGTCACATTACTTTAATATCCAGTCAGTGTCGAGTTTAACGCTAATCAAACTATTTTTAATAGAATGGTTTGCTGTCATAGCCTTGCTAGCTAGCAATAGTGTTGCTAATGTAACTGCAGCAGATTTTTACTGATTCATGATCAATAACTATGTGACTGCAAAGCATCTATTACTTTTAATGATGAACACCAAACATGAGTAACAAGCATGTCGTCATATGAACCTTTTCTTTAATACCCAGTTTCAGATCAGAGTCTAATCTATCGATACACATATTACAAGTTCAGAACTATTTTATAGAACTACCAGTCAGTGAAAGCTACACACTGCTAGCTTAGCATGTGTGTAACAATGGATGATAAACAGGTAACACACATGCTGACGTACATTATTGTCTCTTACGCTGAGACAAAACTCAGATATCTAAAGTCTTCTGAACAAAAACATACTGCAGCTCTGTCGTTTTGCATTACATCACACAGGTGTTCCTATTTTTCTGGTCACTTTGGCTACGTTCAGACTGCAGGCCTTAATGTTCAATTCCGATTTTTTCCCCAGATCTGATTTTTTTTGTTTGACAGTTCACATTATAGTTTAAATGTGGCCCATATCAGACTCCAGTGTGAACTGTCGCGGCCTGAAAGTGACCCGCATGCGCAGAAGAATAACACGATGTCACACGCAGCACGCTGTTGCAGGCAACAGAAGCAAACAAGGAGCAACATAGGTTAGCTCCTGTTAGCTCGCGGGAGACTCAAGTTTTTCATTGTCCTCTCACGGGTTACAGTTCACAACTTTCTGTTCTTTTCTTTACGGTTTCTGGCGCTGTACAACGTAACTGCACTACAGCTCACTCCTCCCGTGTCCGCTCGGACAAATAGCATGCACGTAACTCAGAAGAGAGCTCGCTGGATTTCAGGTATAAGAAAGGGAATGGCGGCTCCGTCTACAGCAGAACAGCTGCTCTACAGTGACGTCAAAGTCGCATCAAATGCGACCTGAGCGTCCAGACTGAGGTCACATTTAAAAAGATCCGATCTGTATCAGATTTGGACCACATACCCAAGTGGCCTGGGTCGCATTTGAAAAGATCGGATCTGTGTCGTTCAGACTGTCATGAAAAGATCAGATACAGGTCGCATAGGGGCAAAAAAATCGGAATTAGGTCGTTTCAGCCTGCAGTGTGAACGTAGCCTTAGTGTGACGTACCAACAGGCTGAATATTCTTTTCTTGTTTCCTCGTTCGTTCCACTAACGCAGTGAACAAAGCGACACAACACATCACTACTACCACCATCTGTACTGTTCTCAGATCAGTTTAACAGCCGCTGACACAAACATGATGGAAACTGTTCGTTACCTTCTGATGCTGGAAATAATCTGCATGAAGCCGACGAGTGAAATTAATCAGCAGCTTCAACCAGGAAACCAAGCAGAGAAAGAACAAACATGGAGCTCACAGCAGGAGCTTTGCAGAGGTCTGTTGATTCCCATCCAGTCTGAACTCTCTGGAAAGAACTCCAAAGTGTTTTTTAAGGAAATGTGATCACAGAGAATCTCTGAACTTTGGAAGGAACAACAAGTCAAACATTAACAGACAGTATAAAACATAAGGAAACATGAAGTGGGAAGGTTCCATTTCTCACTGCAGTCTGTTCTGTATCTCTGTGATCTGTGAGCTAAATGGGACAAATAAATCCTCCTGTCTTTCTCCATTATTATTATTCATTACTATAACATCAACTAGTCCATCATCACATGTTGTATCCACACAGACACACACAGTGAGGACATAGTGTGTTTAGAACAGTGAGTATGAGGACAGTATGTTTACCAGGACAGTGACAATCACAGAGCAGCTCTGAACTTTGGACTCAGAAACTGGAGTCAAACATTAACAGTATGTTTATCTCAAGATCATTAAGCTCTGGTGCTGCAGTTTAAACTTTATTAACTTCATTTCTTTCTATTAACAACTTTGAAGGGCAGAACTTTATGCTCAATAAATTAACAGACTACAGAGAATCCAAAGCAGTTATTTAAAGAAAATGATTTACCTTTTTCAATCAGCAAGTAAACAGAACAAACTAGCAGACTTTAATCTGAATCCTGAACAATGTGTTCTGTTTGACGACGTGATCACATTGAGTGTATTTACATAATCCTGTAGTAAGAAACTTAATCACAGCCCTCAGAAAAGATGCAGGTTGGGCTGCTAACCCTTCCTGCCCCCCCTTCCTGTGTGTTCTAATGAAATGAGGAAACTCGTGTTTAAATGTGGAATAAAAATGATGACTTTGTTCCCAGATTTTATTTTGTGATCTGAGATTTGTGAATGTGGATCCTGATTTGAAAAACTGCCTGAAGGAGCTAATTTATCACTCCACTTTCAATGTTCTTACACATTCTCAAACCTGCATCCAGCTGTTTGTGGATTTTAACCCTGGTTTTGATATTTGGACTAAGATCTGCAAAATGTGAGACCAGTTTGAGTTCAAGAGTTCAAGAGTTCAAGACCTTTATTTGTCCCCGAGGGGCAATTGGTTGAGGAGGGAGAGACAGAATGTGGCTCATTTTACTTCGGTCACAGACACTTTGACTTAAATGCTCCAGCTGCTCATGTAAATGTGTGATAAAGTAATACCATGTCTAATTCCTCTCTCTAATAGATAAGTTGCTATTTAATTACACTAACTACTGTCAGTGCACTGTGGATTGGTTCAATCAGAGTGTGACTTTGCTCTGTAGTTTGGCTGCATACAAATATAAATATGTAAGGTGTTGACAAGGATCCTAATCAAAGTGGCTGCTGTCTGAATTTAATAACCTGATGGTGGAAGGAACAAAAGATTTGGAGTAAAGATTAATATATTTATGGATGCCTGCATGCATGATTGCTTTTGTTGTATTATATTTTCCTGTGTGTATCTGTGGGTATATGCTCATGTAGCCATTCAGGCAACATCCATCCATCTTCATCCGCTTATCCAGATCGGGTCGCGGGGGCAGCAGCTCCAGCAGGGGACCCCAAACTTCCCTTTCCCGAGCCACATTAGCCAGCTCTGACTGGGGGATCCCGAGGCGTTCCCAGGCCAGCGTGGAGATATAATCTCTCCACCTAGTCCTGGGTCTTCCCCCGAGGCCTCCTCCCAGCTGGACGTGCCTGGAACACCTCCCTAGGGAGGCATCCAGGAGGCATCGTTACCAGATGCCCAAACCACCTCAACTGGCTCCTTTCAACGCAAAGGAGCAGCGGCTCTACTCTGAGCTCCTCGCGAATGGCCGAACTTCTCACCCTAATTCAGGCAACATCTACATATTTATTAAATTATTATATTTGCTATAATCTGACTAACTGAACTTTCTGCATGTATTGGCTGTAATAAATTTAATAAATATGTAGATGATGCCTGAATATTTATTTATTAAATTTATTACAGCCAATACATGCAGAAAGTTCAGTTAGTCAGATATAATAACTATCATGAAATACTAGAGTTCAGGCTTTGCCTCGGTGCCTTGACCTGCCGACAAATGTCTGTTGTTAGAAGAAAACAAAGCAGCCCACATTTCCTCAGACCTGTAGAGCTCTGACTGAATCAGCTGCCCTGCCAGTCTCCTGCTTCTCCCTCTCCTAAAATATCTTCAGTATCCATCTGGTCCATGAATGGAAGGACATAGAGCAGCATTAACAGGGACACTATGACATTTAGTTTTCACTGACAGCGACATTCTATGGAGGCTGATATTGTTTTGAAACAGGCTAATACAGATAGCTTAGGTAATATTAATGGCGTTCACATTATGCTCAGGAGCTCGGCGGAGCAGCAATGAAGTGCTGCTGAAGTGGCTTCAGTCCCTCTAAAATAGACCTAACTGGTCTAACCTGTGGCAGAAACCCAGTCAGAGTCAGAGAAATCACACATCAGGTGATGTTGTTCTGCTACCTGTCCACTACATGGAGCTAACTAACCATCTGATGAACTAAAGATCAGCTCAGCACTGAAAGATGTTGGTTTGTAATGAGGCAGAATGCAGCCTGAGATCCCCGGGCGGGGCCCTTCACTCTGTTCCTCAGTCCTGGTTCCTAACAAAGGGGGACCAGAACCTCCAGAACCTCAGGCTGCCACAGATGGTGTCTGCTTTTAAAGCTCTTCTTCAAACAGACTTTGGCTTCCAAACATTTTTCTTTAAAGGCCTTTTACTCGGTTGTCCCTGGAAAGACTTTTTTACCTTTGTTTTAAAAGCTGTTAAACAGATAAAGTTTGGAATTATTGTCACTTCTAATAGTGCTGCTACTACAAATACTGCTTCTGTAATACAAGTACAATATCTACTGCTGGGACTGAAAACTGCTGAGAGGTCAGAGGTCAGGGTCCGGCTGTAGTTTAGCTGCTGTGTGCTTCTGTGAGGACAGGATTTGTGAGGACTCTGTCCTTAAAAAGAGTATTTGTGTAATGCACATCACAGCCTCTAGGGGGAAGTAGTGGAACTCAAAGGTCCCACATTAACCTCATTTTCAGGTTCAGACTTTTATTTTGGGTTTCTACTAGAAAATGTTTCCAAGCTTTAATGTTCAAAAACACATTATTTTTCTCCTGCTGTCCGTTGCTTTAACGCCTCTATTCAATGTCATTCAGCGAATCATTTCAGCTGTACTTGTAGAAACTGTTTGAGTTTCATTTCTAACTAAACATCAGATTTTATAAACTCTTCATGTGACTTTGTAAAGTAACTGAAGCTGTCAGATAAATGTAGTGAAGTAAAAATATCTCCCTCTGAGATGGAGGAGAAGGAGAAAATACTCAAGCAAAGTACAAATGTGTACTTAAGGACAGTACTTAGGCAAATGTACTTATGTAATGTTCACCACTGCAGATAATCACAAAAAGGACAAAAGTTCATTTGAGGTGAAAAGTTTTGTTTGATAAAGTGAAGCAGGAAAAAGAAAATGAATCTTTTTAAAAACTCCTCAGCTCTTAATTTCCTCACATGAAGCTCCTCTAACTTTCTTCTGAAACACGCTGTGTAACATCACTAATGATTATTTTAGCTACTATTGAGAGGAGGAAAGTAGAGCTGAAATATTTAATAGATGAAGTGATTAGTTGATGGACGGACGGATTTCTTTCACACAAAATGCATCCAGTGACTGTTCCAGATATTTCTTAGGAGGCTTCATGTAACAGGGAAAGGTAAGACAGGTGGAGCTTGGAGTCATTATCTGAGCCCTCAAGTGTTCACTGACCTTCCAGCTCTAGTTCTTTCTCTCATGTAACTGTCCAACAGTTAGACTGATCAGGTAGAGACAGCAGCTCAGGCGTCAGGCTGCCAGATATCAGTGTTCTCTGGGAATCTGACAAGGTCCAGTCTCACAAGAACGTTTCCAAGAACTCACTGGCTCCACAGATCAGAGTACAACTCAGAGATAGTAATAGATTCTAATGTGATGCAGCATGCATCTGGGCCAAACAGTTCATCTCACCTCCAACACTCACTAAAAGCACCAAAACACTTCATACATGTCTCAAAATAAAGTGGTTGGACCAAACACAGGCAACAACTCTCAGTCAGAAAGCAAACACTGTCACTGATAACACACTGAGCTAAAAACACTGATTCCAAGGAGCATTCTACAGAAATGATGAACTTTCATCTTTGAAGTGTGAAGGATTTTTCTCATCAATCAGTATTTTATTCCAGAAGAACAGATTTTCACATTCTGGACTGGACTAAAGTCTATGGAACAAGAAGGAATCAGAAATGCAGGACTTGTTTCTTTCTCATTCCGTACAGTCATTTACTTTGGAAAAAGAAAAGTTCAAACTAAAGTTCAGTGCTGCAGTATCACCTGGAATTCATGTTCCAACCCTCTGAAGCAAATCTGCTCAAATGAAAGCACATTTCCTGCTTTCCACTCAGACTGCAGCTCTTTGTTCAAAACACTGCACACAGTTCTCTACACACAGACGCATTGAAGTCAATATTCTGCTGAGCTCTTCTAGAGATTTCACATTGTTTTTGCCATTGTCATTCTGTTTTGATAGAATAGAAAGAGTTCTGCAGGAGGTGGAGCAGGAAAGAAAAAAGTGCTCATTGAATGTGTGTGATTGACAGTTTGTGTTTCTCTGACTGTGTGAAGAGTTTGGACCGATGCATGTTAGCAAGTGAAAAAAGCTGGAAGACGAGAGCCCAGTGTAACAGGCTTTAAAGATTAGCTAACGCATTAGAAACATATTCCAGTTTGTCACATCAACACATCTCTTCTAGATATCTGATATATGAACTAGTCAACATTGTGCTCTAGAAAACAAACTTTCAAACCATATCTGATTCAGTTTGCAGAGTTTGGAACTTTTACTTTGACGGACTTTGTGTAAAATGGACAAATAATAATGTTTCAAAACATCATTCAAGCTTGTTTTGGACATTTGATGAAAGTCTGCTAATAATAGCTGCAAAATAACTAAATCATCATTTTAGACTGTGGCGTCTGGCGAATAGTCAATAAAGTGAAAATCTGTTTTTCTTAATATGGAATGAAATACTGATTAATGTGAAAAAAGACTTGAGAAGCTTATTTCTGTATATAACACTTCCTGTTGTTCGAAGGGCATCACTTTGTGTTGAAAAGTGGACATCAGGGCTCAGATGTGATGATGAAATATATGGGGGGTCTGGGGTCCTTTTGACCATCAAACACTTCATTTCCTGCATTCTGGAAACATTTTCTGCACCAACATCTGCTGGAAATGTCTTTATTTCTATGAAGGGAAACACTAAATATAGGTCGCAGGTGAGGATTCAAATCTAAAACTAGAACAGAATATAATGCAGAAATCAGCAGCTTCTTTTTCTTTTAGCTTCACTTCCTTTTTTTCTTTCTTCTGCAGCTTTTCTTATTGTGCAAACAAACCTTTCTCAAAGCATTTTCATTTCTTACTTAACATTTCTTGTTGCTAGTTTTTTGGACAAAATCTGTGTTTTGATGCTTTGAGTCAGTTTTGGTGGTGAATTTTTGCACATTCCTGTCAAATCTCCTGTTTATTTGTTGGATTATTTTGTGTACTTGTACATTTTGGATCTCTTGACTGTCTCTTTCTTTATATTTCTATACTTCTGTTTCTGTGTCCTGTTAAGCAGCAACACACCGAGGCAAATTGCTGCTATGTGAAAATAAAGCTGATTGTGATTCTGAGATGAATTGTTTGGCCCAGATGCATGTTGGTGATGCAGACTGTAGGAAGAGCTTTGGAAAAGGGAAGAAAAAGTCTGGAATAATTCTGTGTTCCAGCTTCTCCAGTGTGACAAGTTGCTGCTTTTCTCTTTTGGATCTCAGTAAAGTGAATAAACAGGAGCTCTGCAGACGTCAGCCTGAGCTCTGGAGATGGAAAAGAATCATTATTTGCAGGTCAAGAGGGGAAAAAAGGAAAGAAAGATGAATTTAAAAGAGACAGGAGGGACAAAGAGTTGAGATTGTAGGAAGAAGAAAGTCAAAAGAAAGAAAGAAGACAGTAAAACAGAGTGTGTCCATTAAAAGCCCAGCTGGAGTCGTTTCAGCTGTTTTTAATGAGTCAAATCAAAGTGGGCGTTAACATTAACCCTCCTCTCATAAACAGCCGTACAGTTTCCCTTCAGCCAACACGTTCAAATAAGAAGAAGAAGATTTAGAAGAAGAATCATCTCCTGAAAACATTTAGGAAACACAGAGTCACAGGTTTGATCCCAGCAGCACACTGAGAGCTTCTCACACAGCAGATACACCATGTGGCCAAAAGTATGTGGACGGCTCCACGTCCGTCCTCCGGGGATTTGATCCCGTTCAGACACCGTCAGCGAGGTCGGGTCCGGCTCGTGTCGGAGGGGTTCAGGTCTGGACTCTGTCACGTATCACTGTGTGCAGGAGCGTTCAGATCTCCTGTGGTTGGATCCAAGAGGCAGCAGCAGCAGTTAGATATCTGATGTTTGGTGTTGCTGCAGATCTTCACTGAAGCTCCTTGTTGTTTCCATCCAGTCAAAGATTCTTTTGATGTCTGCTGGATCATTTTAAACACATTCAGACACATTTGGGATCTTTGGAAACTTTTTTCATCTCTACTAGAATTGAAACTAAAGTTCTGTGAGTTTGAAGAAGGAAGTGAAAAAGCAAACAAAGATGGAGTCACGGTGTGGGAACAACATGAAGCCTTCAGGTGGAACAAAAAGCAGCTTCAGGGTTTTGTTTCAGGGGATCGTGGGGGTGCAGTCAGGTTCAGGTCTTTGAGTCTTTGTCCTTACTGTGTCCACGCAGACAGAGCCGTGACAGAGGACAGAACAGGAAGCGAACCAAGGTGACAGGAAACGCTCCTCGCCTGGCCGGATCCGCTTCAACGTGGCCGACCTGAAACGGCGCAGAGAGCCCAGCTGAGCACAGAGGAAGTCACGGCTCTGATAAACCTGCAGGAGGCGGCGCTGATGATGTTTCCTCAGCCAGCGCTCGTTGTCCTCCTCCCCCTCCACCACGATCACCTCCCCCTCAGTGAACGTCAGCTTGTCTGGATTATCAGCAAAACAGTTGTAGATGGCCTTCACTCTCTGAGGCTTCTGCTTCTGCACACACACACACACACACACACACACACACACACACACACACACACACACACACACACACACACACACGTTTCTACTCTCCATGCAGCAGGATTTAAGCTGCGTCGGTTAGAGGACAATAAACTAAAGCAAAGTGCATTAACAAAACTCTAATTCCCCGTGGCCTCTCTCCTTCCCGTTACTGGACTAAACAGATTTCTTATTATTTGGATTTGTTGCAGGACCTGATTGAAACTGACTGAACTGATTTCAGGATGAACTCCTCGTCGTCGTGCAGATTAAGAGTTTCTGTGTCATCGTTTCTGATTCAGAGACTTTGTTGTTGACATTTTGAACGTTATGTCTTAAAATCACAAACTCTCTGAGCGTCACTGTGTCGAGCTGCAGTGAAAAACTTTAAATCCACACACACATTTTCCTTCTGCTGCTGCTGACTGTGTGTTCCCCTCAGTGTTGACCTCTGACCTCTGAGCTGCTGGAATCTGAACTGTCTACTACAGAGCAGGGCTGGGCCGTACGGCCAAAAATGACTATTTCATCTCATTAAATCTCTCTAATTATAAGGAATAAAAATACAACAGAAGGAAAATAAATGGAAGAAGCAGGAACATTTTCTTCTAACTGAATCTTGTGTAAAACAATCTGTAACCAAGGTAACGTAGCGAGCTGCATCTGTACTACTACCCACAACAAATACAGATATGTAGTCAGAATGTGCAGTAGTGCTTCTGTCAGTGTTTTTACAAATGTCTGTGCTCACATGCTGATGTCTTCTATGTGCCATCTTATCTGTGCTCGTCTGCTTTTGTCTGTGTTTGTGTTTTATCCATGTTCCTGGGTTCTCTGCTTGGGATTATGTGCTTCAGTTTGTTTGAATGTTTTCTGGACGACATGGACTCGGACGCTCGGAGCTGAAGGTGAAACCGTGCGCGACCGGGAGTCTGGGACTTTAAAGCTCCCCGACAAACTGCGGCTGAGACGTCTACGCCTGAGTGTCCGAGGCTCGCTCACCGCTGGGATCAACAAGAACCTGCTGGCCTTTCAACACTGTCTTTCTGCTGAGTTCTTCAAGTGGGGAAACGAGTCCTGGGGCCGCTGTGAGAACCGAGTGTTAAAGGACTTTAGTCAGGAAATCACAGGACTCACTAGATCACAAGGGAGAGTTTATATAAAACCTGGTGCGGTTCTTCATCTGCATTACTTTGTTCTTTCACCAAATCTTCTGGAACTACAGAACAGACCATCTGCTTCCTGTTTACAGCGGCACGCGCACGCTGAGTGTACGTGAACGGCCACTAGATGTGTGTTTTCAGTCGTTTTAATGTAGACGGAGATCAACTCTGATACGCAGCTAAAAGCTGCTGTGGACGGAGATCGGATTCGTTTTAATTCTCTGTTTCTAAAGTCAAACGGAGCCGTGTGGGCGGGGCCTTAGTCCACAAACTGTTCATTAGTTAGTTAGTCGCAGCGGTTACGACCAGGACTCTGACTCCAGGGGACAAGGTGGCGGGTTCAGGCGGGAAGCGGGAAAAGAGCGACTTCCTTTATAAGTAACGTTATAGACCGTGTGTGAGTGTTTGGGTCATGTGATCACCACGTGAGGAGGTTTGAGCGCTCTGATGAACTTGCTGTGAGCGGAGAAGGAGATGTAGTCCACAGACATCTTCAGAGGAAGCTTCTGACCGGACATGGTGGGGATCTGGTCTGATGAACCTCACCACCGTGTTCACCGCTTGTTACCGTCTGCACTGTGGTGCGTTCACTGAACCTCTGATGTGAAGCCTTTTGTCCTCTGGTCTGAGTTAGAGCCGGACTGATGGGAGAGTTTGAGGCTGATGATAATGTTGATATTAGTGTGAAATCGAGGTGCTGATCAGTGAAGTGCAGGAGAGGAGAAACATTTAATCTGATGGTTTGAACTCTTTGATCATCAACAAACGCAAAACGACAGAGTGGCGTTTGTGCTACAGTGGCGGTCAGTGCAGACGACTCAGAGACTCATACTGGCTGAAATAAAGAAAACATGGTCTGACATAAAGTGGATGTCAAAAAGGAGGAAAAGAATTTTTCTGATAGAGAAATCGAGGTGCTTGTGAGGTGGAAGTCAGAAGCAGCCTACATATTGTTTGATGCAGCTTGTTCACAAAAGAAGATTCAGAGAGTTTAACAGAATTATACTATTCTAAACAAAGACCGGTAGAAAGGTAAACACTACAGAGGCTATAGTTGATCTCATCAGACACACACCTGTCGGCTCCCGCTGCTAACAGCCGACTGCCAGAAACAGTGCTTATAGCCTACATGTATTTGTACTGGGATGGCCCGGCCAGGTTGGTCTGTCAAATGCTGGACCCAGTTCACACAGATCCAAGAGCACCACTCTAGGGAATCTAAATGGAAGTATTACCCTACCCTTTCTCACCCTGTGAGATAATTTGAAGATAGAGGTTTGACAGGTGAACATGTTTTAATGTCGGTTTTGTTATGTTTGACCTGCCTCATGTGGAATGATGATGAGGATGGAGAGTAGCGATTATGGGAGAGCTTTCCAGACATTTCAATTTCCACAGTCCATATGTGCAGGAGGTGAAGATGTGCCGGGTGAGTCGGGGTGAGAAAGCAGATCTGTTTGTAAGCCACCGCGGCGTCTCAGTGCGCTCTGTGCACCTGACAACGCAGTCTGTTCACTGCAGCGTGTTTCCACACAAAAACTAAATCTGCACAGAGGATGTTATTAAAAACTATTGAACTCTCTACTGCAATTCATTAATGTTATTTGATGATATCTCAGATTTTTAGATGATGATAATTCCATCAGTTAGCCCAGTTAAATTCTGAAAAGGACTCAGAAGCTAAATTCATGTCTAATATCAGGGAAAGGCAGCCGGAATCCTGCCAGCTGACGTTGTCCTGGCTTTAGGCTGCAGGTTCACAACTGACCATGAGTGTCCCTGACCACACTCAGGCCCTCTCTGCTGCGCTCCGGGGGGGGCTGATGAAATATTTAGCGGACATTGATTTAAGATTTGGCACCAATTTGGCTTATTTTATTTCTTTTCCAATTGAAAGGTGCAGTATGGAATTGTTTAGGCTCACTAGTGCGAGAACAAATAACACTGTTGGTTTGAATGTTTAAATGATAAAGTGAGAGCCATCATGATCTATTCCTGTCACATTCAATTTGATTTTGATATTAAACCACTACATACATGATCAAACTTGTATTGTGTATTAACGGATATAATCAGGTTGGTGATTGGCTGCTTCATTGACAACTGCACAGTAACTGGAGTGGAAACGCTATTTTGAAACATTTGGTGAATTTTAGACAAAAATTTGTGCCACGGCCCGCACATTCTCACATCATGTTAATTTTTATACATCCCACATGTACGTGAAAATCAGCGTACGTAACCTTTTAGTGCGTAGGCAGCATTTATAGATGAGGCCCCTGGTGAACAAGCAGTCGTCAGAAACTTGTGCAGAAACAGTGTTTGTGAGGACCAAACAAAAAGAAATGTACTTGAGCAACAGAATAAATCAAGACTATTTGTTGAGTTTTTGTCTTCAAACCTTTATTGAAGTTAATGAGAAGCTCTGCAGCCATCAGCAGCTACTAGATGCTGCTCCAAGAAAACTTTATTAAAGTGAAAATCAAAGTCAACACAGTTTGTACACAACAAGTTCAGCCCTGAGGAGATCATTTCACCATTTCTAAGAAAACACATTTCTGACATTAAAGGCACAATCAGTGAGCCAGATGTTAACCAAAGTGAAGCCTCGTCCACCACCAACATTTAAACCACAGGACTGGAAGTTGTCTCCCTCCTACACAGAACACAGAGACACTGAGGAACCAGAGGACCAGAACCTGAACCCAGGATAAAGAGGTTCAGTGAATGTGGTGTTGAAGGTGTGGAGGTGGATCAGTGTGTCAGAGGAGACTCTGTAGAAGGACAGAGAGCCAGCAGGACAGTCCACATACACTGCTACTCTGTCAGAGAAGGAGGAGAGAGGGAGAACTGTTCTTCTGTAATTGTGCCAGATAGAGTAACGACCATCAGAGCAGCTCAGACTCCAAGACTGATCATTTCTTCCAAACCCAAGGTCATATCTGCCTCCTCTTCTTCTGATTCCTCTGTAACTCACTGATATATAAACTCCTCCTCTCCACTCGATCTCCCAGTAACAGCGACCAGTCAGACCATTTCTACACAGCAGCTGAAGCCAGCGGTCAAATCTCTCTGGATGATCAGGATATGGCTGCTCCTCTGTCACCACTGTCACCTCCCTGTTGTTGTCAGACAGTTTGAGGTTTCTGTGTGCTGTGTTTGTGTCCAGTGTGAGTTCACAGTAATCTGATGAGAGAACGAGACACAACACAGCAGCAGTTTATCATCAGACACATCTGAAGGTTTATTCTTTGTTTGTGTGCTGATGTTGTTAATTTCTATAAAGTTTAATGATGATGCATTTAGTCAGTAATGTTTGAATGAATAAATACCACAACTATCAACTTTGTATTGAAAGAGAAACTGACTGTGTGCCGTTTTGTCCTCATGAGTCAGATTGAATCCACACTTACACTTCCTCAGACCAGGTTTTAACCTCTGCTCTCCACCATGGTCCACCCTGGAGGAAGAAACACAGTCAGAGTGATTTTCTATCCAACATGAGTCCTAACTGCTGTTCAACATGAAGCAGTGTTCCTCAGTTTGTCAGTGTGACAGAGAAACAGGCTGAAACTCATCTGGGGTCAACTGTCTCCAGGATTCTTTCACTGTCTGAGAGAAAAAGACCTGAAGAAGAAGAAGAAGAAGAAGAAGAAGAAGAAGAAGAAGAAGAAGAAAAAGACAGCTCTGTGTGTGTCAGATCTAAATCTTACTTACTAGGAGAAATGCCTAACTGCCAAATTATTACAGCAAAATGTATTTCCTCAAAAAACTGAGAATAACCAGTGGAAACTCTAGTGGAAAATTAGAAAATAAATAATTGTGGTTGGTTTTATAAACTTTCTGTAATATGATTAATAATTTGTTTGTCATTTCAATAATAGTTCCTTGGAAAAAATACTACTGCTTCTCAAGCAATACATATTTTCAAAGAATGATATATTTCGTTTTTATTTATTCTTCATACATACGTATATGCAGTTAATATGTGACTTTGGCAATAGGGCTGTGCGATATGACAAAAAATTCATATCTTGATAACGATATATATCCTGATATAGAACATTGTAAATTCAATTAAAAATATCATCAGTTACTGTTACTGAGTTAATTTCCAACACTAAGTCATGATATTTCATTATGAGTTATTCACAGCTCTCCTGCTGCTACAGCTAACATCACAACAGCATGTCTTGGTGAACTAGAAAGTAAACTGAGTGTCCGTGTGCAAGTAATTACCTGACACAGACATCATGGCTGGAACGGATGGAATAACGTTGGTGGCTAAACAGACTTCTGTCTTTGGTATGGGCTAAATGTAAATACTCCGTATTTGTATAGTGGATTTCTAGTCTTTGCATCACTCAAAGTGCTTCTACACTATCTTGCAATCACCATTCACACACAATCATACACTGGTGGAACAGCCACCAGGGGCAATTCGGGGTTCAGTAACTTGCCCAAGGACATGCAGCCGGGAGGAGCAGGGGATTGAATCGCTGATCTTTCAGGCAACCCGCTGGTGCTCCTGAGCCACAGCCGCCCCGCTCCTCATTTTAGCTTGCATGGTCTGATTCCTCCCCTTCAGTATTATCCAGCAATGAGTAAGCTTCAGTCTCCACAACACCGGGAAATGTGAAGAACAGACTGTGGTGAAGTTAGTTCACCACCAGTAAGTGAACAAGGTTTACTATTCACAATGAACACAAGTATTGTTTTCATGGGGAAAATAAGGAAAAAGACAGGACAGTGTAGGCTACTCCCATAATTCAATGATTTACTATTGCGCTTAACGTTTTATGTTTGCGCTTAACGTGTCAACACCACTAAAAGAACGTTTTCTTAGCCAGCATCATTCATGAGACTTCAAACAAAGAATGCAAAAAACTATGGCGACGCTGCTCCAAGCTTTATTATCCATTTTCTCAGAGCCAAAAGGAAGTGCTCCGTGCTTTGAAGTACATTTTAGTGTTAATAATAATAATAATTAGTAATGTTATTGCATGTCTTCACTCACACAGACTCCACTCAGTAAAACGCTTGACACTCCATTATTACATTACAAGTCATGGACCAGGTAATGCAACATCAGACACTAGAGTGCAGATGTTTGGGTTGTTTCGTAGGCTACGTCATAAACAAGCCGGCACACAGCTCACCTGCGGTGCTGCCGTGATAACAGATCACGGGTGGAAAAATATTAAAAAAGACAAGTTCTGTGTCTTTTGTAAAACACACTGCTGATGGAGAAAGTGGAGCAGACAGGCGGAGAGAGACAGAGAGAGGCGGTGCAAGCCAGTGTGTTTGCAGTGATGCAGTGACCAGAGATGTAACGTTAGGTGTGTGTGAGTGTGGGGAGAAGAGAATTCAGAGACAGGTGCAAAGCAGCTATATTTAAAAGTAATAATAATAAACCTGCTTTCACCAGCCATCAGCCATCACCGATGGCATCGTCTAACGGCCCAACCCTAGTGTGTGGATGCTACCACGCTACTTGACCAATAAAAGAGCTTCGCTATTGAAAAGCCATTTGATTCAGAAGAAAGCGAAACTACCACCACTCTACTGAGGATTGTAATTGGACTTGTAGCGGCACTACTGACCAACACTGCAGCTACATTCATCTCAACAAATTTAGCAGTTGTTGAGATGAACCATCCAACACTTCTATCCAGGGCTGGACTGGGACAAAAAAATTGGTGGTATGTGCCATAGATAAGTGTACCAGTACAAGTGAATCAGTGTACTCATATGTTATAATCATTGACCTTAATTGAAGTAATCATCTTCATTGTCTAAAAAAAATTGTATTGAATTGAATTAAATCATATGCATCTGCCTTTCCTCAGAGCTCTGACTGGATTTATGTTTATCATCTGTGGTCACTCTGAGTAACTAGAGATACAAAACGGGTATACATGTCTTATTCATATACAGACGGTTGTTAATGTCAAGCCCTGGTTATAATCATTGACCTTAATTGGTCAATTAAGTAATCATCATCATTGTCTCTACAGCATACAGCATACGGCACACACCCTACTCAAGGGCCTCACTTTGTGTTGAACAGTGGTGGGGACATTTAAGGGCTCAGATTAGGGGTGTGGCGACACACTTAGCCCATAAGATGTGACAATGCACAAAATTGGGGTCACAATATTTTAATACTATTTAGACAACATTTTTTGATCAAAAATAGCATTTGGGGTTCTGGGCGTTTCTCCCCCAGCAGATTTTGAGCATCAAACACTTAATTTAATGCATTCTTGAGATAATTTATGGAGGAAATGTCTTTATTTATATAATGACATAAGTGTGAAAAATGTGATAGAATAACGCTGTAATCAGTAGCTTAATTTTTTTTTCTTAAGTTACTTTTTTGGAGAATGCAGATGTTTATTTTGTTTACATTTCATTGCACATTTTCAGAATTGTGCAAATAAACCTTTCTCAAATAATTTTCATTTGTTAATTAACATCTTTTCATGCAAGTAATGTGGACAACATCTGCCATCTGCCAAAACAGTGGTGGGTCCCCAGCAATGCTTTTGTCCATTGAGCCATGCTGCTAGCAGGGCTCTGATGAACAGCTATTTCCAATCTATAAAAATTCAGGAGATCCATGCGTTTCCCAACTCAGGCACACTTACTGCTCTGAGCAGAATGAGGAAAAATAAAAAGTCCTTCATGATGATGGATTCAAGTAGATTGACAGTAAATGAGAGAAAATTCAGACATAGTGTGAGCTCTTGTTGTCTTTCCAAACCTGAGTGTGTCCAGTCTCCAGGGTGGATCCTCCAATCCAGGAGACAGCAGATTCAGCCCTGAGTCTCCAGGATGATTGTTACTCAGGTCCAGCTCTCTCAAATAGGAGGGGTTGGAGCACAGAGCTGAGGCCAGAGAAGCACAGCCTTCATCTGTGATCAGACAGCCTGACAGCCTGGAATCAGGAAAATATCATAAACTCTGTGTTTTAGAAAATCGTGTCAGTGGAAAATCCTACAGATGATTTTCACTAACATGAACTTAAATTAGATGAGGAGGATTTAAAGGAAACAGCTTAATAGTGACCTGAGAGTTTTCAGTGTACATTGTGGACTCTCGAGTCCAGCAGACAGCAGTTTTACTCCTGAATCATGCAGGTCGTTGTTACTCAGGTCCAGCTCTCTCAGATGGGAGGGGTTGGAGCTCAGAGCTGAGGCAAGAGAAGCACAGCCTTCCTCTGTGATCAGACAGCCTGACAGCCTGGAATCAGGAAAACATCCTAAACTATGTGTTTTACAAAATCATGTCAGCAGGAAAATCCTACAGACCATTGTCACTAACATGAACCTAAATTAGATGAGGAGGATTTAAAGGAAACAGCTTAATACTGACCTGAGAGTTTCCAGTGTACATTGTGGACTCTCGAGTCCAGCAGACAGCAGCTTCACTCCTGAACTCTGAAGGTCGTTGATACTCAGGTCCAGCTCTCTCAGACTAGAGGACTGGGAGCTGAGAACTGAAGACAGAGCTGCACAGCTTCTCTCTGAGAGGTTACAGCCACTCAACCTGAAAAAGCATTAGCAATGGACACAAAATAAATGATTTATTGGTCAAATATAAAATTAAGCATTTTTGAAATTACACAAACATATATCCACCTACAGAGCTTTGTTGGAGGCTTTGACCACTGGCAGCAGCCTCAGAAGAGCCTCCTCTGAAGCAGAGTATTTCTTCAGGTCAAAGACGTCCAGATCATTTTCTGATGACAGTAAGATGAAGCCCAGAGCTGACCACTGAGCAGGAGAGAGTTTATCTGTGGAGAGACTTCCTGAACTCAGGGACTGTTGGATCTGATCCACTAGAGAACGATCATTCAGTTCATTCAGACAGTGGAACAGATTGATGCTTCTCTCTGGAGACAGATTCTCACTGATCTTCTTCTTGATGTACTCGACTGTTTCCTGATTGGTCTGTGAGCTACTTCCTGTCTGTGTCAGCAGACCTCGTAGGAGAGTCTGATTGGTCTGCAGTGAAAGACCCAGGAGGAAGCGGAGAAATAAGTCCAGGTGTCCATTTGGACTCTGTAAGGCCTTGTCCACAGCACTCTGGTAGAGATGTGTTAGTTTAGGTTTGTCTCTGAAGACTTTAGGCAGCCAGGAGGTTGATTGTTCTTCTGCCAGCAGATTGACACCAGAGTTGATGAAGGTCAGATGGACATGAAGAGCAGCCAGAAACTCCTGAACGCTCAGATGGACGAAGCAGAACACCTTGTCCTGGTACAGCCCTCTCTCCTCTTTAAAGATCTGTGTGAACACTCCTGAGTACACTGAGGCTGCTCTGATATCGATGCCACACTCTGTCAGGTCTGATTCATAGAAGATCAGGTTGCCTTTCTGCAGCTGCTCAAATGCCAGTTTTCCCAGAGACTCAATCATCTTCCTGCTCTCTGGACTCCAGTGTGGATCTGTCTCAGCTCTTCCATCATACTTGGTGTGCTTCAGTTTGGACTGAACCACCAGGAAGTGGATGTACATCTCAGTCAGGGTCTTGGGCAGCTCTCCTCCCTCTCTGGTCTTCAACACCTCCTCCAGAACTGTAGCAGTGATCCAGCAGAAGACTGGGATGTGGCACATGATGTGGAGGCTTCGTGATGTCTTGATGTGGGAGATGATTCTGCTGGACTGCTCCTCATCTGTGAACCACTTCCTGAAGTACTCCTCCTTCTGTGGGTCAGTGAACCCTCTGACCTCTGTCACCATGTCAACACACTCAGGAGGGATCTGATTGACTGCTGCAGGTCGTGTGGTTATCCAGAGGCGAGCAGAGGGAAGCAGGTTCCCCCTGATGAGGTTTGTCAGCAGCACATCCACTGAGGTGGACTCTGTAACATCAGTCAGGACCTCATTGTTGTGGAAGTCCAGAGGAAGTCGACACTCATCCAGACCGTCAAAGATGAACACAACCTGGAACTCTTCAAAGCTGCAGATTCCTGCTTCTTTGGTTTCAGGAAAGAAGTGATGAACAAGTTCCACCAAGCTGTACTTTTTCTCTTTCAGCACATTCAGCTCTCTGAAAGTGAATGGAAATGTGAACTGTATGTCCTGGTTGGCTTTGTCTTCAGCCCAGTCCAGAGTGAACTTCTGTGTTAAGACTGTTTTCCCAATGCCAGCCACTCCCTTTGTCATCACTGTTCTGATTGGTTCATCTCTTCCAGGTGAGGCTTTAAAGATGTCTTCTTGTCTGATGGTTGTTTCTGGTCTGTCCGGTTTCCTGGATGCTGTTTCAATCTGTCTGACCTCATGTTCATCATTGACCTCGGCAGTCCCTCCCTCTGTGATGTAGAGCTCTGTGTAGATCTGGTTCAGAAGGGTTGGGTTTCCTGCTTTAGCAATCCCCTCAAACAGACACTGGAACTTCTTCTGCAGGTTAGACTTGAGTTTACGTCGGCACATTGGAGCAGCAGTTCCTGAATGAAGAAAGAAGAAATGTGATTAATAAGTGGATGCTACAGTAAATCTGATAAATGTAAACTTTAAGACATCAAGATGGTTTTTATTTTCCTCCTCCATGAAATCTCTTCAGCTCATCAGCTGTGAACAGTTTCTGAGTTTCAGTCCAGAAGAATTCATAGATCTGATCCAAATGTGTGCATCATATTAACAGCAGAGTTTGAAATGGAAACTTCTCCCATGTTGCCTCCATTTCCTCTTTCCATCATGTTAAATCTGTTCAAATCCTCTTACTGCTCTGCAGACGCTCAGCCAGCTCCTCCTGCTTCATTCTCCTCAGGAAGTGCAGTGTGATCTTCAGAAATGCCTCTCTGCTGCTCCTCCTCTGCTCCTCCTCCTCACCGTCCAACACCTCCTCATCCTCCCTCTGACTCTCTAAGCATTCTGGGTAATCTGGACTCAGAACTCTCTGGATCTTCTTCACCTCGTTCTTCACAAAGCTGCCAATGTTTTCCTGGAGCAGCTGGAACAGAAGAAAATGTAAAGTTGAACTGGTAGAAGTCAACATCAGATCATCTGTGACAGACAGAAAGCCTGCTGGTCTGCAGAGTGCAGCATGGAGACTGGATCAGAATGCTGCTTCACTATTTACTTTGTGGCTGTTGGAATTAGCAGTAGTAGCTGAGCTTGTACATTTACACACCATAAATATGGAGTCCAGGTCTGGTTGATGCTGCTGGGCAGACTGACCACTGGGAACCTCTGAGCTCTGCTGATCAACTCTGTGAAGTAGAGCAGAAGCAGAACAGACTACTTAACTGCCTGATAAAGACATAATACCCATTGGATGACACACAATTTCGCTGCCTGAGCTGCTGGGTGGAATATGCCGCCTAAGAAAACCCTTATCCTACCCGATGAGGTGGAGGAGATCAAGAAATCTCTGGACTTCTTGTCGGCAGAGATTTCTACTGTAGCAGAGCAACAGAAGAAAATCATGGATCTGATGGGGGAAATACAAATACTAAAGAGGCAAAGCTTGGAGAAGGACCGAATGATCGCTATTCTGGAGACTCGAGTTGCTGACCTCGAGCAATACTCCAGAATTAACGATGTGGTTATCAGCGGACTGAGAACAAAACACCGGAACTATGCCAGGGTGGCTGCAGACGCTGGGCACAATGTTGCCGGAATGAATGAAGCTTCTGAGGAGGAGAAGGAATGGCTGGAACAACAGGTGATTTGCTTTTTAGACAGTGGGGACATTGAAGCTTGTCATACTCTGCCAAGCAAAAATAAAACGGCCACTCCGTTGGTAATACTTTGGTTCATGAACAGAAAGAAAAAGACAGCACTCCTCAGCCAGGGAAGGAAATTAAAAGGCACTCAAGTTATACACCTCACCAAGAAAAATGCTAGATATCGCCAGGAAAGCACGCATACTCAGAAAACAGAACAAGATCTAGGCAACATGGGTAAGAAATTGTAAAACATTTATCAAACTACATGGGCCGACACCTGAGACAGCGAAAGTGCTTCTCATCCGAGACATCACTGAGCTGGATAAGTTTGAAGAAGGAATGAATCGAGAGCAACAAAGGTCTACATAAGGTAATTGAATAGGCTACAAACTGAACTGAACTTATCAAACACAATGACCAGGACAAACTTGGACAGAAACTCATCTGAAAATTATGAACAATTGAACTTGGAAACTTTTAAATACACTGAATATAAATCACAAGATATTGAAAATGATATTGACCCAGATAATAACTTTTACATTGGTACTCACAGCCAGTGTGAATATTATACAGTGGAGCAGTTCAAAAAATATATAAAAATGGATGACTCAATATCAATTATACATTTTAATAGCAGGAGCCTTATTGCCAAACCTTTCAAAAATTAAGCAGTGCCTAAAACAAGTGGAAAATAAATTCACAGCAATAGCAATAACAGAAACTTGGCTCATGGAAGAACATCAAGATTTGGTTGAGATGGAGGGATATCAACTGTTTATCATAAATAGGAAACAATCAAAAGGTTGTGGGGTAGCATTATATATTGACCAAAGATATCAATGTAAAATAGTTAATAAAATGTCCTTTGTTCTAGATACAATAATGGAATGCATTACAGTACAGATTGAAAGGGAAAAATCTAAAAATATTCTAATTAGTTACGCTTATAGGAAACCAGGCTCAAATATTGACATGTTCAAGGAAAAAAAAAAATAACAGAAATATTTAGTAATAGCAATAACAAAAAAATGGTATTTATCTGCGGTGACTTCAATATTGACTTGCTCAACCCACACGAACACAACAAAACTACAGAGTTCATAAATTTGATGTACAGTATCGGTTTATATCCCTCAATCACTCGACCAACCAGAATTACAACATATAGTGCTACTTTAATTGATAACATATTTACCAACGTCATTGACTATAAAGTTGAAAGTGGACTAATAATAAATGATGTCAGTGACCATCTGCCAGTTTTTTGCAAACATACATAGCTACACTAGGACCAGGAAAGACAACAAATTATACAAAATAACCCGAAATAGTACTTAAGAAAACATCAATATTTTCAAAGAGGATTTAATGAAACAAGACTGGGGTGAAGTGTATGTAGATGAATGAAGCCTATGAGTCATTTTTGACGGTTGTAACATCACTTTATGAAAAAAATTGTCCAGTAGTAAAGAAAGAAGTAAAACTGAAATCTGAGGAAAAACCGTGGATAACTAATGGAATACTCAATGCATGTAAGAAAAAAAATGTATCATATAAAGAGTTTTTAAAGAAGAGGACAAAAGAAGCAGAAAACAAATATAAGTTATATAAAAAACAAACTAACCAGAATCATGAGAAATAATAAAAAGAATTATTATAGTAAACTACTGGATGATTATAGGAGCAATACAAGAAATACTTGGAAGGTGCTGAATGAAATTATCAAGAATAAAAAAGGTAAAAAAGGAGACACTAAATACTTTATGACAGAAAACAATATAGAAGTTCAGGATATGACCGTAGCTGCAAATGAATTTAATGATTTTTTTGTTAGAGTTGATCCAGGTTTGGCTGGGGAGTTTGCAGAGACTGGCAGTATTAATGAAGTGCTAAGCAAGAATGTAAATATTATTGAATCTATGTTTGTTAAGGAAACTGATGAAAAAGAAATTATAGAGATTATGGAAACATTTAAGGGTAAAAAGTCAACTGACTGGAATGGTATTGATATGTTTATGGTAAAAAGTATTATTGGTTGTGTTGTTAAACCTTTAACGCATATATGTAATCAATCTCTGAAAACTGGAATCTTTCCAGATAAAATGAAAATAGCAAAAGTGATACCAATACATAAGGCTGCTGAAAAACGTATATTTTCAAACTACAGACCTGTTTCATTGCTCTCTCAATTTTCAAAAATACTTGAAAAAATATTCTTTAAAAGGCTTGATAACTTCATCACTAAACATAATATACTGTGTGATCAGCAATATGGTTTCAGGGCTAATAGGACAACTTCACATGCACTCATCCAATTTGTGGAAGAAATAACAACAGCAATAGAACAAAATAAATATGCAGTGGGGATATTCTTGGTCCTTAAGAAGGCATTTGATACAGTGGACCACAATTTTTTGATTATTATTACATAATCGACAGCAATATGTCGAATTGCAAAACCATATTTCAAATTTAAAGATAATTACCTGTGGGGTCCCCCAGGGGTCAGTGTTGGGACCACTGTTGTTTATTTTGTATATAAATAATGTATGGGAGGTATCAAAAACACTGACAACCATTTTATTTGCTGATGATACCAATTTGATTTGTTCTGGGGAAAATTTGGAACAACTCTTGGATACAGTGGAAAATGAATTAAAAAAGATGAAGAGTTGGTTTGATGCAAACAAATTAACACTGAACTTAAATAAAACTAAATTTATAATTTTTTGGTAATCGTAACACAACTATAAACAAAAAACTTATCATAAATGATATTGAAATAAAAAGGGTAAAAAAACTAAAATTTCTGGGAGTAATAATCGATGAAAAATTAAGTTGGAAGCCACACATACACTATATCAAGGCCAAAATATCCAAATCAATTGCCATATTGTATAAAATCAGCTACCTATTAAATCAACGAACACTATATATGCTGTATTGTTCCTTCATACTTCCATACATTTCTTACTGCTTGGAAGTATGGGGAAACACTTACAAAACCAACACTGAACCTATATTTATCCTTCAAAAGAGAGCCTTAAGAATAGTAAATAAAACCACTTATAGAGCACCAACTACTCCACTGTTTATTAAATTAAAAGCACTAAAATTCAGAGATATTGTTGAATTCAAAACTGCGCAAATTATGTATAAAATAAATAATCAACAGTTATCCACCAGTATTCAAGGGTTGTTCCAAAGGAGAGAGAGTAAACATCACCCAAGAGGAATATTTGTATTTGAAAAGAAACATATAAGAACTAATTTAAAATATCACTGCATTTCAGCCAAAGGGGTGAATGTATGGAACAGCTGCAGTGAAGAAATGAAATCATGTACAACAATGAGTAAATTTAAAAGACTATTTAAATTAAAGATATTAAATGGATACGAGAAGGACTCCAGAGGTTAGTATTGCATACAGGTTCCTAGGTTTACATATTAAGTTTGGTATGAAGGTGTTATTAATTGATTTGCTAAAGATAGATGGAAAAAAATGAGAAGCATCAATTTGTTTTGTTTTTGGCTAAAGGTTAAAAATAAATAAATAAATAAAGAGAAAGGGGGTGGGACTTGAAAAGTTTGTTATGAACTTCTTCCTACTCATTTTTGAACATGGGAATTTCTAATTTGAACTACTAATAATCATTTTGGAAGATTGTGCTGAGAAGTATATGAATTTATGTAGCAGTTATTTTAATTTTAATTTTATATATGTATGCATGTTTGTATATATATTGTTTTGTTTTCTTGTTTTTTTATTTTTCTTTTTTACATGTTCAAAATAAACAATAAAAAAAATCCCTCCATTAAAATGTTTACCTAGGATCAGCTGATGGGTGTCACATGATCTGAATCCAACAGGTCGATACATATACCCATCTCTCTTTTTAATCTGAATCCTGAACAATGTGTTCTGTTTGACGACGTGATCACATTGAGTGTATTTACATAATCCTGTAGTAAGAAACTTAATCACAGCCCTCATAAAAGATGCAGGTTGGGCTGCTAACCCTTCCTGCCCCCCCTTCCTGTGTGTTCTAATGAAATGAGGAAACTCGTGTTTAAATGTGGAATAGCCAACCTGCTCTACCTCCTGAGCCACAGCCGCACCCCATGGATACCTATTTGAAAAACTGCATGAAGGAGCTAATTTATCACTCCACTTTCAATGTTCTTACACATTCTCAAACCTGCATCCAGCTGTTTGTGGATTTTAAACATGGTTTTAATATTTGGACTAAGATCTGCAAAATGTGAGTTTGAAAACATCAAAAGTTAAGAACATGAAGTGATCACAATAAAGACAGCAAACCCCATCTCAGGAGAGACACAAACATTTGACATGCTGACCTTTGATCAGCAGAGTGGGGTCCATCTTTGAAGTGAAAAAGTCTTCCCTTAGACCGGTCGCTCTTCATGGACACACAGCTGGGTCCAGGTCCAGGTCCAGCAGAGTCTGGTCCCTGCTGCTGCTCTGGGCTTCAACACAACACACACAGAGCTTTGAGTGTGAATAATGATGGTGGAGTGATTTGAGTCCTGGACAGTTAGAGATCCTCATCTCACCTCTGAGCTTTGGTCTGGCTGTCATGCTCCCCACACAGAGTGCTTTTAGAGGGAGGGACTCCCTCCTCTCTGTCCTCACACTGATTCATAGCAGAGCCCACACCTTCACACAAACACAACAACATGCTGAGAGAGCTGCACTCATTCATTACAACAAGCTTTACATCTCAGGACACATTAGTTCTCCTTCCTCTCAGTAACATGACACAAATATTCAGGGCCGACAGAAACCTTGTTGGAGCCCTAAACAGGATCTGATGACCCCAAAATGTGTTACAGCCCCCAGATTCACCCAGAAGTTCAGTTTGTTGACCACAAAATATATCAGATGTATTAGACCAGTGGTTCTCAACCTGGGGGTCGGGACCCCCCTGAGGTACACGACCTGGTCCCAGGGTCGTTGCGAGAATGCTGCTATAGAACCAAAAATAGAAAAACAATGACTTAAAAATAACTAGACGGACTATATTTGTGAATGGAATCACTTTGGATCGACTGTAAATATTTTGCTCCGTTTAATCCAGTAGGTGGCGGTAATGCCAACCGCTATAAAACGACAAAGAAGAATCAGAGCCTCATACAGCAATGCCTTTTTTGGTTGAATTTAGTGAAGAGCAAAGCAATGCCTTTTAATCATGTTGCTAGGCAACCACCAAATCAGCTGGTTTGTCAGTCTAATCAAAGATCATAGCTCTAGCTATCTGTAGTCTTTTATTTGCCACTAAGTAATAAGTGTCATATTTGCAGAAACGTGATAACTACTCACAGGTCTTGATCATTTCATGATTCAACATTTCCCTCTCTCACAAAACACTGTGCTGTGTGTGTGTTTGTGCGCCACATACACACACACACACACAGCAATCCACTACTTGCCCCATATTTCTGTGATATTGTAACAGGATGTGGGCCTCCTAACACTCGGCATTCTGTTAAGTTTTAATCGCCTGAAAAATGCCATCAAAGACTACTGCTCAAGGAGAGGCCGCAATTCCACCCATTATGGTAATATTAAAGCATTATTATTTTATACACTGCTTGTCGCCAGCACACAGTAGCAAGCACATTATCATTTGTAGTGCTGTACTACACTTCCCATATCCTTGGTTATGGTTCTGATTCACTAATTTGATGGACAGTTTGGCCACTGATTGGCAAATCAGCTTCACCATAGTAGGTGTGGGTGTGGTGTAGTTAATAAAGGGAAGTTGGAAACAGGAGTGCGCTAGCTTTTTAGTTGAGACCAAACACAGTTTTTTAACCATACCTTGTCTCACCTTATTTTCATATCATTTTTGAGTCTGTAGGCCGTTATTTTTTCCCCCTTTATTTACACTACACTTACACTACATACATGTACACAAGCTTATGTTTGGTAAGGCAAGGCAAGGCAAGGCAAGGCAAGTTTATTTGTATAGCACATTTCAACAACAAGGTAGTCCACTGAAACTCCAAAAACCCTCGGACACTACAGAGAAACCAGGACATGTCTGTCAGCAGGCCCCTTTGATCCAGTTATACTCTGGACCCACCTACACGTTTACAGGTGGACAGAGGTTCCTGCAAATCACTCGGGCGCGAGATTTAAGATCCACTTCCTTCACTCTGTTCAATCTCACTCCCAAAACGTCCTAACCCAGCTACCTACTCATTTCTCACCGTGTAAATATTTATTTAAAAGTAATGGTAAAAAGCTAAAAACCAAGAAAAAGAAAACAGAACAGTAAAAGTTACAGTGCAGTGTAAGTTATCAATAAAAAGAAAAATCTTAGATATTTAATTAAAAGCAGTGGTAAAAAAGAAAGGTCTTCAGTCTTGATTTAAAAGAACTGACAGTTTCAGCAGACCTGCAGGTTTCTGGGAGTTTGTTCCAAATATACGGAGCATAATAACTGAACGCTGCTTCTCCTTGTTTAGTTTTGACTCTGGGGACAGAAAGCAGACCTGATCCCAGACGACCTGAGAGGTCTGGTTGGTTCATAACGAAGCAGAAGATCAGAAATATATTTTGGCCCTAAACCATTTAGTGCTTTGTAAACTAACAGCAGGATTTTGAAATCAATTCTTTGACATACAGGAAGCCAATGTAAAGACCTCAGAACTGGAGTGATGTGATCCACCTTTTGGTCTTAGTGAGGACTCGAAGCAGCAGCGTTCTGAATCAGCTGCAGCTGTCTGATGGATTTCTTAGGGAGCCCTGTAAGGACACTGTTACAGTAGTCAAGTCGACTGAAGATAAATGCATGGATAAGCTTTTCCAGGTCCTGTTGAGACATAAGGCCTCTTATCCTTGATATATTCTTCAGGTGATAGTAGGCTGACTTTGTAATTGTCTTAATATGGCTCCGCAAATTCAGGTCTGAGTCCATGACTACACCAAGATTTCTGGCTTGATTTGTGGTTCTTAACATTACAGATTGAAGTCGAGCACTGACTTTCAATCGTTCCTCCCTGGCTCCAAAAACAATAACTTCAGTCTTATCTTTGTTTAATTGGAGAAAATTCTGGCACATCCAGTCGTTGGACCTGCTCAATACAGTTACTCAGCGCCTGTATGGGATCATAGTCTCCTGGTGAAATGGTTATGTAAATCTGTGTGTCATCTGCATAATTATGGTAACATATTTTGTTGTTTTTCATAATCTGAGCCAGTGGAAGGTCAAGTATATTTCTACAGTGTTCTACATGTCTTTTCTTTTTAGGTGACTTGATGCTTGGTGGTTGTATGGGGATTCTGTGTGGGGAATGATTATGCTCCCCCCTTTCCCCTTTTTTTTTTTTTTTTTTTTTTATGGGGGCGGTGGGGGCGTGTGTGGATACTTCGCTGCTAGGGAGGGCCTGGCCTGGCTTGGGGGGCATTGCCTCCAGATTGTGGGTGGTCCATCGGGTCTGGGCCCCGGGGCCAGTTAGTCGCTTTGCCCTTGGGCGGGTCCTTGCCGCTCTGGACCTGTGTGTGTGTGTGTGTGTGTGTGTGTGTGTGTGTTTGGGTGGGGCAGTGCCAGCCCTGATGGCCTGGTGGTGCTTGGAGTGCTACTGATTGTGTGGGAACGGTGTGGCTGGGGTGGCGCTGGGGCTGCCGGGGTCCTGGCGGAGGTGGGGATTGCTGGGCCTTGGGTCCGGCTGCGCTGGGCTGACCTCAGGGGTGTGTGGGGGTCTGGGGCTCGGGGCTTTGGGACCTCTTGGTGTGGGGTGGGTCTGTGCGTTGGGGGGCTGGGCTCTCTGGGCCCGCCCGTGGCTGGGCGGGGTTGTCGTTAGCTCTGGGGTGCTGCTGGCGCTAGGGGGCTCTTGCTATAAGCCCTGGGCTGGAGGGACCTGGTGTCCCTCATGCTTAGTGGGGTGGGGGACGGGACTGAATGATGGGGCCAGTCAGGAATCTGGTCCCAGTGGGGAGGACTATTCTAGCCTCTCTTCGACCCTCTTCACCCTCTCCCCCTTTGATAATGTCTCACTACACACACTCCTAGGACTCTGGGGGGCGGGCAGGCTGGGGGTAAATGGTGGGTGGGGCTGCTTCATTGCGGCCTCGCCCTTCTTCCTCCCCCATTGACTGCCCCTCAATTTTAATTACACATTAGACACAGAGGGCATGGGGGGTGGGAGGGGCAGGGCTCCGCTACCTGACAGTTATGGGGTCCCTGTGTCACTACTACCCTCCAATTTTAACTGCACCTTAGTTACCACACACCTTATCTCTACTTCTCCACACAACGCTTCACAATTCATGACATGCATCCAACACATTAGAAAAAACAAACAAAAAAAAAACAAAAAAAAAACAACAAAACATTTACAGAGGCAGGCAGAGGGGTTGAGGGAGTGGGGGGACTCTCACTGAGCCTGTCCCCTGCCCCTGGAGCCCCCGGGCGTCTGGGGTGCCGTGGGGTTGGTGTCTGCCCTGTCTGGTCTGGGGTTGGTTGGCTGGTTTGGCTGGTGTTGCACGATGGCCTGGGGGTGTTGCTGTGCATGTGGGATGTTGGCCGGCGCAGGCGGCCTCGGTTTTTCTGGCGGTTGGGGGGACGGCGGACCCTTGTTGGCGGGTGCACGGCGATCTGTCGCGCACGCTTGCTCCCGGGCTGGGACTCGCTGCTGGTGTTTCTCTCGCTGGCTGTCGCTGTCGTGGTTCCGCCGCCGCTCTCTCGCTTGCCCCCTGCCGCTGGGGCCGCTGGCGTTGGTGTCGCCGTGCTCGCTGCGCTGCTGGGCTCGCCACTTGTGCATTGGTGTTGATGATTGCGTGGCAGTTGGGCATTTTGGTTGTTTGCTGCGTGTCGGTGCGGCGCTGGGTGGGGCACTGGCCTGGGTTGTGTGTGCGCAGCGGTCGGCCCGGGCGCTGCTCATCCGCGGGTTACGCCTCCTGCCTTCCGTCGGCATTACGCTGTCAACTGGCATTTGGATGGTCATAATTTATTGTCTTATTTTATTTTTATTTTTATTTTTATTTTTTGGGTATCTGTTGATTGGGTCGGGTCTTCCGCTTGCAGCGCTGTGCATCTGGAAGTCATATCTTTCTTTCTCCCACCTCTATTTGCTACTGGGGCTCCTGCCTGCCTGTTGCTGGGGGGTTGGTGTGGCACAGTTATGGCGCCCCACTATCACTAACAACCACATTCTTTAATAGGCTCATGCATGCACGCATCACACACACACACACACACACACACACACACACACACACACACACACACACACACACACACACACACACACCCACACACACACACAGGCATACAGGCACACACAGTCCCACACATAGACACAATAAAATAAAATAAAATAAAAATCGCGCTCTGGCTGTGCTGTGTTGCTTATTTATTTATTGTGCGTGACTGTTTCTTGTTTACATTTTTGTATTAGTTGTCTTAATATGTTAGTTGTTTATTGCTGCTGTTCGGCTGGTTGTCCTTTACTATTATTACTATTTTTATTGTTTGCTTGTTTGTTTTTGTTTGTGTTTGTTTGTTTGTTGTTGTCTTTCTCCTCCCCAAGCCCTCCTCCCCGCTTCTATTACAGGTTTCGTTGCTTTCTGCAACTGGTGTTTCCCTCTGCTGTCCCCTATCGCTCCCTCCTTCCATCCCCCCCTTTTCTTACAGGTGTTGTTCTTCCTTTTGCTGTCTGTTTGTACCCCCGTCCCCATGTTTGCCCCCCTATCCAGCCCGGTGTCAAATCAATACATAATTAAATAAATAATTAAAAAAAAAAAAAGACAAAAGAGTATATTAATACTCTGTTGCTAAAGTAAAATCTGTCTGGCACAATAATGGTATCCAGCTCACCATACTGTATACCAAGCTGCTGGGCAGGACAGGTTTGAAAAAAAAACAAAACAAAAAAAAACCAAAAAAAAACATGATGGACTATAGGACAGGACTGCTGCTTTTAACTGTCTGCTAGGCAGGTGTTTATGGTCAGACTCTGACAGAATCTGAACCAGTGATTAAAAGGCCTGGAGAATCCCACAGATTGACTTGTACAGGCTCTGGATTCACATTCAGTGACTACTGGATGAACTGGGTCAGAAAAGCTCCTGGAAAAGGATTGGAGTGGATTGCACTTCAGATATGACAGTGCTGAGATCTACTACTCTCAGTCAGTTCAAGGCCGGTTTACCATCTCCAGAGACAACAGCAGACAGCAGGTGTATCTGCAGATGAACAGTCTGAAGACTGAAGATTCTGCTGTTTATTATTGTGCTCGATACTCACAGTGACTGGAGTTGTTTGAGCAGCTGTACAAAAACGTACAGTACTCATATTTCAGGCTGACAGAGACTAAGCATGACTTTTCTTCGCATTCATATTACATCATCTGTTCTATTATTGTTAGTATTTATTTTGTGTTTATTGTTTTACATTATATATTTTACATTAAAAAAAAAAAAAAAGTATATTTCTACAGGATATTAGAATTAAATTATTATTTCCAAACGGCGAAGGCAGAGTGCTGGATTCAAGAAGGAACAAAGGTGCGTTAAAACTACTCTTCTAGGGCTGGGGCAGTGGCTATAATATTAGGACAGAATAGCCACTACATTAAGTTAAAAAAACTTTTATGTTGGATTTTCATGCACTCCTTGGATACTGGACAAAGAAAAGGATTTCAAACAAGCGATCATCAGGAAGTAACAGTCGTACTGGACCGCGGGACAAGAGGTAAATCAAACAATATTGGATGTGCAGTGAATCATGAAGCAATCATTGTATGTTAAGCAAAGGAATTGTTTGTATGGATGTCTCGTGGAGGAGGAAGTTGTGATATCGCTTGCTTGTTGTTGGATGTCTCGTGGAGGAAACGCTGCGTTGGCTGGAGCGCTAATGTGAAACAATGTGTTGCAGCTGCTATTTTGAATCAGTGCGCCTGATCAGCGCTACTGAATGAACTGTCGGATATTATTGTGAGCGTTAGGGTTCACCTATCGTGGTGCTTCTACTTGTCGGGATGTCCGAACTAAAGGAACAGTCGGAAGGCGTGTCCGAGCCTGATGCGGAGAATCCCGCTGATGCTGATGAGATGACTTTATTGAAATTAATACGCTCTCGCAGAGGAAAGCTGGGAGTGTTAACACGTAAACAGAATGAAATTCAAGCACACATGGATGAATTTGGAAATTCGGACAAACATGCAATAAAACTGAAATGTGACACACTAGAGAAAATACTGGAAGAATTTATTCAGTTTCAAAATTCTGTCCAGAATTTCATGTCAGAAGAAGACAGAGAGTGTGACCAAATGGACTGGTTTGAGCCAAAAATAAAGAGGTTCAGGGAATTTTTGAATGATGTGGAGGGAAAAATTGAGTTGGCTGCATATGAGGAGAAGCTTAATGAGCAGTCTGAAGAGCTTCCTGATGTACGGCCAGAGGACAGTGCATCACATGATGGTTTCACCGTCCGAAGTATCGCATCCTCAACCTCAACCACCAGAAGATTAAAGGCGCAGGTTGAGGCAGAGAGAGCAGTTCTATTGGTCCGTGCCAATATGCTTGAAAAGAAGCATCAAATGGAAATGGAAGAAGCAAGTTTCAAAGCAAAAAAGGAAAGATGGCAAGTGCAAGCTGGACTAGCGGAATCCACTGCAAAATTAAAGGTACTAGAAGAATATGAAGTGTCGCCTCAAACATCGCAGGTTGATATAAGGAAGACACCTGATGCCATGAATGCTTATATGGAGAAAATGGAGAAGCTACAGAAAAGACCACCGAAAACGCTAGAAAGATTTAACCCCTCAACACCTGGAGTCTCAGAAGACCAAATAACACAACTAGAAGATCAAGGTCAATACAACATTCCTCATTTAGGCCACATCTACACCAGCTCAGATGGGGTTACAGGTGCTGCTAGTACCAGAATCGGTAATAGTCAGCAGCAGCAACCTACGACGCCTGCCGGTGGCGCCAACCAGATTAGTATTGGTGTTGATAATGAAAATAAAACTCTGGTTGATGTGTTGAGAAGACAAAATGAGGTCTCAGAACTCATTGTGAAGCAGGGCCGTTTTGCCCTTGGGCGGGGTCCTTGCCGCTCTGGACCTGTGTGTGTGTGTGTGTGTGTTTGTGTGTGTGTGTGTGTGTGTTTGGGTGGGGTGGGGCAGTGCCAGCCCTGATGGCCTGGTGGTGCTTGGAGTGCTACTGATTGTGTGGGAACGGTGTGGCTGGGGGTGGCGTTGGGGCTGCCGGGGGGTCCTGGCGGAGGTGGGGGATTGCTGGGCCTTGGGCCCGGGCTGCGCTGGGCTGCCTCAGGGGTGTGTGGGGGTCTGGGGCTCGGGGCTTTGGGACCTCTTGGTGTGGGGTGGGTCTGTGCGTTGGGGGGGCTGGGCTCCCCTGGGCCCGCCCCGTGGCTGGGCGGGGTTGTCGCTAGCTCTGGGGTGCTGCTGGCTCTAGGGGGGCTCTTGCTATAAGCCCTGGGCTGGAGGGACCTGGTGTCCTCATGCTTAGTGGGGTGGGGGACGGGACTGAATGATGGGGCCAGTCAGGAATCTGGTCCCAGTGGGGAGGACTATTCTAGCCTCTCTTCGACCCTCTTCACCCTCTCCCCCTTTGATAATGTCTCACTACACACACTCCTAGGACTCTGGGGGGCGGGCAGGCTGGGGGTAAATGGTGGGTGGGGCTGCTTCATTCTGACCTCGCCTTCTTCCTCCCCATTGACTGCCCCTCAATTTTAATTACACATTAGACACAGAGGGCATGGGGGGTGGGAGGGGCAGGGGCTCCGCTACCTGACAGTTATGGGGTCCCTGTGTCACTACTACCCTCCAATTTTAACTGCACCTTAGTTACCACACACCTTATCTCTACTTCTCCACACAACGCTTCACAATTCATGACATGCATCCAACACATTAGAAAAAACAAACAAAAAAAAAACAACAAAACATTTACAGAGGCAGGCAGAGGGGTTGAGGGAGTGGGGGGACTCTCACTGAGCCTGTCCCCTGCCCCTGGAGCCCCCGGGCGTCTGGGGTGCCGTGGGGTTGGTGTCTGCCCTGTCTGGTCTGGGGTTGGGTGGCTGGTTTGGCTGGTGTTGCACGATGGCCTGGGGGTGTTGCTGTGCATGTGGGATGTTGGCCGGCGCGGGCGGCCTCGGTTTTTCTGGCGGTTGGGGGGACGGCGGACCCTTGTTGGCGGGTGCACGGCGATCTGTGCGGCACGTTTGCTCCCGGGCTGGGACTCGCTGCTGGTGTTTCTCTCCGTTGGCTGTCGCTGTCGTGTTCCGCCGCTCGCTCTCTCTCGTTTGCCCCGCCGCGCGCGTGGGGCCGCCGGGCGTTGGGTGTCGCCGTGCTCGCGGCGCTAGCGTTGGGCTTCGCCACTTGTGCATTGGTGTTGATGATTGCGTGGCAGTTGGGCATTTTGGTTGTTTGCTGCGTGTCGGTGCGGCGCTGGGTGGGGCACTGGCCTGGGTTGTGTGTGCGCAGCGGTCGGCCCGGCGCTGCTCATCCGCTGGTTCACCTCCTGCCTTCCGTCGGCATTACGCTGTCAACTGGCATTTGGATGGTCATAATTTATTGTCTTATTTTATTTTTATTTTTATTTTTATTTTTTTGGGTATCTGTTGATTGGGTCGGGGTCTTCCGCGTTTGCAGCGCGGTGCATCTGGAAGTCATATCTTTCTTTCTCCCACCTCTATTTGCTACTGGGGCTCCTGCCTGCCTGTTGCTGGGGGGTTGGTGTGGCACAGTTATGGCGTCCCACTATCACTAACAACCACATTCTTTAATAGGCTCATGCGTACGCACACACACACACACACACACACACACACACACACACACACACACACACACACACACACACACACACACACACACACACACACACACACACACACACACACACACACACACACACACACACACCCACACACACACACAGGCATACAGGCACACACAGTCCCACACATAGACACAATAAAATAAAATAAAATAAAAATCGCGCTCTGGCTGTGCTGTGTTGCTTATTTATTTATCCCTTGTATGGTGTTCGGGCCTGTTGGACCCGTTTTCAGTTTTTATCAAAAGAAAAATTATACGATTATTCATTTTTTCAAACTCAGACTCATTGGCCTTGGCTTATTTTCTGTGAAGAATATATATCAGAACAAATTTTCAATAAAACCCACTGTACACCCCCCCCCTACACATTTACATTACACACAGGATGTCCGGGTCCACTGGACCCGAGGCTATTAAAAGTGTGGAAACTGTAGGTCCTGTGTAGGCTACCTTTACTCTGTCCTCCACCTGTCAGTGTGTGTGTGTGTGTGTGTGTGTGTGTGTGTGTGTGTGTGTGTGTGTGTGTGTATGTATGTTTTGTTTTTCTGCACCTGCCGTTCCCGCACAAGGTTGCAACATTGTTGCAAAATCTAAGTACCAACACCGTCTGCTCTCACATTCCCGCACATTTTACCCTCTGTCTTGTGGGAACCAATATTTATTTAATGTGATCTAACAAAGGTAAAGAGAAAATATTAACCATATATGCTGTTTATATTGCTTGTAATTGGGATGAAGTAAACATCTGTTGAGTATTTTACATAAAATTGTTTGATGGTGTTGAATTAAAAACCCCAAAATGCAGCGGGTCCACCAGACCCACGAACATTGGCTGAATAACAAAAATATGAACACCACACAAGGGTTATTGTGCGTGACTGTTTCTTGTTTACATTTTTGTATTAGTTGTCTTAATATGTTAGTTGTTTATTGCTGCTGTTCGGCTGGTTGTCCTTTACTATTATTACTATTTTTATTGTTTGCTTGTTTGTTTTTGTTTGTGTTTGTTTGTTTGTTGTTGTCTTTCTCCTCCCCAAGCCCTCCTCCCCGTTCTATTACAGGTTTCGTTGCTTTCTGCAACTGGTGTTTCCCTCTGCTGTCCCCTATCGTTCCCTCCTTCCATCCCCCTTTTCTTACAGGTGTTGTTCTTCCTTTTTGCTGTCTGTTTGTACCCCCCGTCCCCATGTTTGCCCCCCTATCCGGCCCGGTGTCAAATCAATACATAATTAAATAAATAATTAAAAAAAAAAAAAAAAAAAAGACAAAAGAGTATATTAATACTCTGTTGCTAAAGTAAAATCTGTCTGGCACAATACGGTATCCAGCTCACCATACTGTATACCAAGCTGCTGGGCAGGACAGGTTTGAAAAAAAAAACAAAACAAAAAAAAAACAAAAAAAAACATGATGGACTATAGGACAGGACTGCTGCTTTTAACTGTCTGCTAGGCAGGTGTTTATGGTCAGACTCTGACAGAATCTGAACCAGTGATTAAAAGGCCTGGAGAATCCCACAGATTGACTTGTACAGGCTCTGGATTCACATTCAGTGACTACTGGATGAACTGGGTCAGAAAAGCTCCTGGAAAAGGATTGGAGTGGATTGCACTTCAGATATGACAGTGCTGAGATCTACTACTCTCAGTCAGTTCAAGGCCGGTTTACCATCTCCAGAGACAACAGCAGACAGCAGGTGTATCTGCAGATGAACAGTCTGAAGACTGAAGATTCTGCTGTTTATTATTGTGCTCGATACTCACAGTGACTGGAGTTGTTTGAGCAGCTGTACAAAAACGTACAGTACTCATATTTCAGGCTGACAGAGACTAAGCATGACTTTTCTTCGCATTCATATTACATCATCTGTTCTATTATTGTTAGTATTTATTTTGTGTTTATTGTTTTACATTATATATTTTACATTAAAAAAAAAAAAAAAAAGTATATTTCTACAGGATATTAGAATTAAATTATTATTTCCAAACGGCGAAGGCAGAGTGCTGGATTCAAGAAGGAACAAAGGTGCGTTAAAACTACTCTTCTAGGGCTGGGGCAGTGGCTATAATATTAGGACAGAATAGCCACTACATTAAGTTAAAAAACTTTTTGCGTTGGATTTTCACGCACTCCTTGGATACGGGACAAAAGAAAAGGATTTCAAACAAGCGATCATCAGGAAGTAACAGTCGTACTGGACCGCGGGACAAGAGGTAAATCAAACAATATTGGATGTGCAGTGAATCATGAAGCAATCATTGTATGTTAAGCAAAGGAATTGTTTGTATGGATGTCTCGTGGAGGAGGAAGTTGTGATATCGCTTGCTTGTTGTTGGATGTCTCGTGGAGGAAACGCTGCGTTGGCTGGAGCGCTAATGTGAAACAATGTGTTGCAGCGTTATTTTGAATCAGTGCGTCTGATCAGCGCTACTGAATGAACTGTCGGATATTATTGTGAGCGTTGGGGTTCACCTATCGTGGTGCTTCTACTTGTCGGGATGTCCGAACTAAAGGAACAGTCGGAAGGCGTGTCCGAGCCTGATGCGGAGAATCCCGCTGATGCTGATGAGATGACTTTATTGAAATTAATACGCTTCTCGCAGAGGAAAGCTGGGAGTGTTAACACGTAAACAGAATGAAATTCAAGCACACATGGATGAATTTGGAAATTCGGACAAACATGCAATAAAACTGAAATGTGACACACTAGAGAAAATACTGGAAGAATTTATTCAGTTTCAAAATTCTGTCCAGAATTTCATGTCAGAAGAAAACAGAGAGTGTGACCAAATGGACTGGTTTGAGCCAAAAATAAAGAGGTTCAGGGAATTTTTGAATGATGTGGAGGGAAAAATTGAGTTGGCTGCATATGAGGAGAAGCTTAATGAGCAGTCTGAAGAGCTTCCTGATGTACGGCCAGAGGACAGTGCATCACATGATGGTTTCACCGTCCGAAGTATCGCATCCTCAACCTCAACCACCAGAAGATTAAAGGCGCAGGTTGAGGCAGAGAGAGCAGTTCTATTGGTCCGTGCAAATATGCTTGAAAAGAAGCATCAAATGGAAATGGAAGAAGCAAGTTTCAAAGCAAAAAAGGAAAGATGGCAAGTGCAAGCTGGACTAGCGGAATCCACTGCAAAATTAAAGGTACTAGAAGAATATGAAGTGTCGTCTCAAACATCGCAGGTTGATATAAGGAAGACACCTGATGCCATGAATGCTTATATGGAGAAAATGGAGAAGCTACAGAAAAGACCACCGAAAACGCTAGAAAGATTTAACCCCTCAACACCTGGAGTCTCAGAAGACCAAATAACACAACTAGAAGATCAAGGTCAATACAACATTCCTCATTTAGGCCACATCTACACCAGCTCAGATGGGGTTACAGGTGCTGCTAGTACCAGAATCGGTAATAGTCAGCAGCAGCAACCTACGACGCCTGCCGGTGGCGCCAACCAGATTAGTATTGGTGTTGATAATGAAAATAAAACTCTGGTTGATGTGTTGAGAAGACAAAATGAGGTCTCAGAACTCATTGTGAAGCAGCAGTGTTTGTCTCTTCTTCCAGTCAAAGCAATAACTACATTCTCTGGTGAACCACTGCAATATCAACCTTTCATTCAAGCTTTTGAGCACTGCATTGAAAGTAAAACTGACAACAACCAAGACCGACTCTACTTTTTAGAGCAGTTCACCAGTGGGCAAGCAAAGGATCTAGTACAAAGTTGTCTCCACATGGAACCTTCAATAGGATACACGGAGGCCAGGAGGCTTTTATTGGATAATTTTGGCCATGGTATGAGAATCACCGCTGCCTATATTGATAAAGCCCTCAGCTGGCCAACCATAAAAGTGGAAGATGCCAAGGCCTTGCACTCTTATGGACTCTTTTTGAGAGGATGTTTTAATGTACTACAAAGTGGACAGTACATAGAAGAGATGAACACACCTTCCAACCTGAAAATAATTATTTCCAAGTTACCTTTTAAACTCAGGGACAAGTTCAGGTCTGTCGCTTGTGACATACAAGAAAAACACAGAAGGAGAGCAAGTTTCAAAGATTTGGTGCACTTTGTGGAAAAGCAGGCTAGGATCAGCTTAGATCCAATTTTTGGGGACATTCAAGATCCCCGCCCAACCAACAAAGCTTCGGGATCAAAAACATTTAGACCTACCACTAAGGGAAGTAGCTTTGTCACTGCAATAACCGCTGTGCCTGAAAAGACAGAGAAGATAAAAGACAAAAATGACTTATCGCCTACTATTGATCAGTCAAATGAAAACCCTGTGAAAAACAAATGTGCTAATGAAAAACCTGATATCAGAACTACTTATCAAAGACCATGCGCATTCTGCTCAGAAGATCACACAATGGAGTTGTGTAGAAAATTTAAAGCAAAGCCACACAAAGTAAAGGTGGATTTTCTCAGGTCCAAGGGTGCATGTTTTGGATGTTTAATAATGGGACATATGAGCAGAGAATGCAAAAGGAGGCTTATATGTGCCATCTGTGAAAAGAAACACCCCACTTTACTGCACATCAAAACCGAAGAGGATGGTGCTCCCAAAGAAGTGAAACATGTAGTGGAAACACCAAAAGAAAAAATGAGCGCTCTGGTTTCCATGACGATTGGTGACCGCACTGGGGCCGGAAAAGATTGTGCTCTTTCCATTCTGCCTGTACAGATTAAACATGTCAAAGGCCATAAGCTCACTATAACCTACGCCTTTTTGGACCCTGGTAGTACTGCAACATTCTGTACTGAGAAGTTGATGAATGAACTTAACGTTCAAGGGCAGAGGACGAAAATTCTTCTAAAAACAATGGGACAGGAGCAACCTGTAAGTAGCTACAAAGTAACTGGTCTAGAAGTATCCAGTCTTCAAGATGACAAGTTCTTGAAGCTGCCAGAGGCATATACTCACTCAGAGATCCCTGTTACAAAGGAAAACATCCCCACACAGTATGACATCATGGAATGGCCCTATCTTAGTGAAGTTCAGCTGACTACGGTTGAGAAGGATATCGGACTACTCATTGGATTGAATTGCCCTAAAGCTTTAGAACCATGGAAAGTTGTGAACAGTGAAGGGAATGGCCCTTATGCTGTAAAGACGCAGCTTGGATGGGTAGTAAATGGACCACTCAGCAGCTCCTGCATGGATGAAGATGGGCTGCCATACTTGAAAGCAAACAGAATCTCAATCGCCAACATTGAGGAACTACTTGTTCAGCAGTACAACCAGGATTTTCCTGAAAAACATTACAGTGAGAAAAGTGAGTTATCCATTGAAGATAAACAGTTTCTCAAGAAAGCCTCTGACTCTGCTACGTTAAAAAATGGACACTACTATCTCCAACTCCCTTTTAGAAAGGATGATGTTAAGATGCCTCAGAACCGCTGCATTGCAGAACAGCGTGCCCTTAACCTCGTTAAGAACTTCAAGAAAGACAAAGGATTTTTTGAGGACTATAAAAGTTTCATGGATGGGGTCATACAAAAAGGTCATGCTGAAAAGGTTCCAGACAACCAGTTGCAAAGAGATGATGGACGGGTATGGTATATACCACACCATGGTGTGTATCACCCACGGAAGAAGACCATCCGTGTGGTTTTTGACTGTGCTGCCACATACAGGGGAACATCTTTAAATAAAGAGCTGTTGCAAGGCCCAGACTTGACGAACACTTTGCTTGGAGTTCTTCTCAGGTTTCGGCAGGAACCTATTGCCATGATGGCTGATATAGAGGGAATGTTTCATCAGGTCAGAGTACCACCCAAAGATGTTGACTTCCTTCGTTTCCTTTGGTGGCCTGATAGTGATGTTGGTAAACCTCTGGCGGAATATAGGATGACTGTTCACCTGTTTGGGTCTGTCTCGTCTCCTAGCTGTGCTAGTTTTGCCCTGAAGAAAACAGCTGAGGACAACCTGGCCAAGTATGATGTAAAGGTTCTTGATACCATCCAAAAAAACTTTTACGTGGATGATTGTTTAAAGTCAGTTCCCACAGAGGAAGAGGCCATACCTCTGGTCAAAGACCTCAGACATGTCTGCTTAGATGGAGGATTTAAATTAACCAAGTGGGTAAGCAACAGTCGGGCTGTCCTGTTGTCATTGCCTGCAGATGAAAGGGCAAATGAGGTGAAAGAGTTAGATCTGGACTGGGAGTACCTACCTGTGGAAAAGGCACTGGGAGTCCATTGGGATGTAGAGAACGACACACTCTCATTCAGAACAGCCACAAAGACTCAGCCAATCACCAGAAGAGGTATTCTTTCCGTGGCCTGCTCTGTTTATGACCCCCCTAGGATTCTTAGCTCCCTTCATCTTGACCGAAGGCTCATACTTCAGGAGTTGTGTAAATCCAAGTGCTCCTGGGATGAAAAGATACCGGATGTATTTGCCCTACAATGGAAACAATGGTTAGCAGACCTGAACCAACTTACCGGTTTCTGTGTTCATCGATGCATAAAGCCAAATGGATTTGGCATTATAAAGTCTGCACAGCTGCATCATTTCAGTGACGCCAGTGAGTCTGGGTATGGTGTTGTCACCTACCTGCGGCAAATAAACATCCTGGATGAAATTCACATTGCATTCATAATGGGCAAAGCAAGAGTTGCCCCTCTTAAGCAAATGACCATTCCAAGGCTCGAGCTAGCAGCTGCAGTGCTTGCAGTCAGAATGGATTTAATGTTGAAAACAGAACTTCAGATTGTGCTCAAAGAGTCAGTCTTTTGGACTGACAGCACATCTGTTCTGCGCTACATTGCTAACACCACAAAAAGATTCCACACGTTTGTGGCAAATCGAGTCTCTGTGATCAGAGAATTGTCAGTAACTCAACAGTGGAGGTATGTAAGCTCCAAACAAAATCCGGCTGATGATTCCTCACGCAGCATGACTGCAGAGGCATTCTTGAAATCTAGGAGGTGGATTCAGGGCCCAGAATTTCTTTGGAAACATGAAAGTCTTTGGCCAGAATTACCTGAAGAACTGAGCCCCATTCCCTCAGATGACCCAGAAGTCAGAAAGGAAGTGGTGGTCAATCGCATTTCAATTACGAAGCCAAAAGAGGAAGTGGATCCTACAAACAAGTTATTGGAACACTTCTCAAAATGGAGTAATGTCAAGAACGCAGCAGCATGGATGTTGAAGCTCAAACGAACCATAAAAGAACTGGGCAACAAAAGAAAGGAGTTCACAGAACACCTCAAGAATGGTGACTGCAAAGAAACTGTTGAACAGCAAATGAACAAGTTCAAAGGAACACTGGGTGGGCAGAAGCTGTCACTTGTTGATATCACACAGGCCGAGAAGGCAATAATCTGTTATGTTCAAAGTCAGTGCTTCCCGGAAGAAATTGCTGCCTTAAAGAAAGGAAACCCTCACGTAAAGAGAAGCAGTGCTATCCTCAGACTTGGTCTTGAAAGATGGATTGTTAAGAGTTGGAGGGAGGATAAGCAACTCAGGAATGCCACAGGAACTCCTACATCCTGTCCTCTTAAATAAAGAGAGCCATGTTGCCAAGCTCATTTTGAGAGAGATTCATGAGCGAGTTGGTCATGGAGGAAGGTGCCATATGCTCTCTCGGCTAAGGCAGAAATACTGGATCCTACATGCCAACACTGCAGCAAGAAAGGTAATTAACCAATGCATGTTTTGTCGCCGGCAAAAGGCCAAAGCAGAAGAGCAAAAGATGGCTGACCTTCCCAAGAGTCGTGTCACACCAAATGAGCCACCTTTTACATACATCGGTACAGACTACTTCGGACCAATCGAGGTGAAGCGTGAACGAGGTTATGTGAAAAGATATGGTGTGATATTTACGTGTTTAACCAGCCGTGCGGTACATCTGGAGATGGCTTCCTCTTTGGAGACTGACTCCTGTATTAATGCCATCCGCAGATTTATCTGTAGAAGGGGTCAGATTTTGGAGATGAGGTCCGACAATGGCTCAAACTACGTCGGTTCTGAGCGTGAGCTCAGAGAAGCACTCAAGAATTTAAACCACAGCAAGATCGAGAACCACCTGATTCAGGATGGGATAAAGTGGATCTTCAATCTGGTTCTCATCATGGAGGAGTGTGGGAGCGCTTGATCCTTCAGGTAAAGAACATACTTACCTCTGTCATGAAACAGCAAGCATTAGATGATGAAGGCTTACAAACAGCACTTTGCGAAGTTGAAGCGATTCTCAATGACCGTCCAATAACAACTATGTCTGATGATCATAATGACTTGGAAGCCCTCACACCCAACCATTTGCTTCAGCTTAAGGGAAAGCCAATCATGCCACCTGGACTCTTTTGCAAGCAGGATTTGTATTCCAGGAAACGATGGAGACAAATCCAATACCTAGTTAACCTTTTTTGGAAGAGATGGATCAAAGAATATCTGCCCTTGTTGCAGGAGCGCCAGAAATGGAATATCTCAAAGCGGAATCTTGCTACTGATGATGTCGTTCTCATTGTAGATGACACTGCTCCACGCAGTTCCTGGTTGATGGCCAGAGTGATTAAACCATTACCTGATGCAAGAGGGCTCGTAAGAAGTGTGCTACTGAAAACCAAGACTAGCACGTTAGAACGCCCCATCAGTAAATTATGTTTGCTGCAAAAAGCAAGCCCATGAAAAACAAAAAAAAACAAAAGGGAAAGTTATGAATAAACTTTAAGTATAGGCTCCTTGAAGACTTATGTTGGAATAATTGTTATGTTAATCACGGCCACAATTAGGGGCCGGAATGTAGGAGCCAAAATAGCAGTTTTTGTTTATAGTTAAAGAACAGATGTTATTATTTTAAGACTTCCCATATCCTTGGTTATGGTTCTGATTCACTAATTTGATGGACAGTTTGGCCACTGATTGGCAAATCAGCTTCACCATAGTAGGTGTGGGTGTGGTGTAGTTAATAAAGGGAAGTTGGAAACAGGAGTGCGCTAGCTTTTAGTTGAGACCAAACACAGTTTTTTAACCATACCTTGTCTCACCTTATTTTCATATCATTTTTGAGTCTGTAGGCCGTTATTTTTTCCCCCTTTATTTACACTACACTTACACTACATACATGTACACAAGCTTATGTTTGGTAGGTCAAGTATATTTCTACAGGATATTAGAATTAAATTATTATTTCCAAACGGCGAAGGCAGAGTGCTGGATTCAAGAAGGAACAAAGGTGCGTTAAAACTACTCTTCTAGGGCTGGGGCAGTGGCTATAATATTAGGACAGAATAGCCACTACAAACAAATGTTTGCGAAAACGCTAAAAACAGGAAGTATAACATATCTCTGCCTTGGAAAGGACGATCAACACAAAACTTGACGACCTTATCTGCCCTGCCCCCCTGCTGGCTGTGCAAAATTTGGTGCAGTTAGCCGCTAGTTAGCGCTGCCCAAAAAAAATCCCATTGACTTACATGCATTTTATATCTCCATAACCACAAGTCCGATTACAACCAAATTTGGAAGATTTGTTCCCCATGGGCCCCTGATGACACTTCAAAAATTTAGTGCAGTTCGGCCAACAGGTGGCGCTATAATCGAAGCCCAAATACCCCATTCACTTCAATGCGATTTTGAAACTATGGACATTTTACCTCATAACTACGGCCCACTACATCGCACATTCAAAAACCTTATGTCTACGTCTTTCAGGGATGCTGGCGATTCCTATGGTGTAGGACATGCCTCTGTGCGATGACGGTTTCATTTTGCGAAATCACGAAAGCTGGAAAACCTATTTTAATTAACTCCTCCCAAGCCACAAGTCTGATCGCCACAAAACTTTGCATGGACCATCTCTGGACCGAGCCAACAAAAGTTTTGTAAAGGGAATTTTGATCTGCCAAAAAATCTCCAATTTACAAGCTAACAAATTTTTGCGCAAACACTAAAAACAGGATGTCATGTCAGATCTTAAGTTTGCAATATCCGATCTACACCAAACGTGGGGACCTTGCCTGTCACGCCCTCCCGAAGTACTGTGTGAAGTTTGCAATGAATCGGGCACTAGGTGGTGCTATTAACTTGAAATCAAATAACATTCCCATAGACATACATTCATTTCACGTCTCTGTAACCGCAAGCCCCCTCATTATCCATTTATAAATTTGCTTCTTTATTCTTCGCAGGCCTCACCGTAACTAGGGGGCCCGTGATTATGGCACAATTAATCATGGTGGGCCGTCGCGCTGTGGGTGTTTATTTTTTTGGTGGTTTATTAAATCGTTAGTATTAAAGGCAGATCTTTTAAAGCATGTAAACACAATCAGCAAATATCGGGCTTTAATCTGGTTTCCTACAGCGGTATGGACCCAAAATAAACATTTTACTGTGGTTAAATTGTAATAAACGGATCAAAATGATGCTGAAATAACTACATAATGATGCTGATTTGTTTAACATATGAAACAACAAACAAGATGAATACAACAAGACAACAAGATCACAAGAAAACTACTTTAAAAATGCTTCTTTTCTAAATGGAGTTCGGATCGATCAGGGCTGTGTTATTCTAGATTGTTTTATTGCCAAGTACAACGATGGCTGGACTGAAGTAACGTTAACAGACACATGTTTAGTGAACTTACCAGGACGTTCAGCTTCCTCTCTTTCTTTTCTCCAAGCAGTCTCCTGTTTCTGTGGCTCTCTGCAGCAGACAGGTGGAGAAGTGCAGGATTAAAATTAAAAAGTTCATTTCATAAAAGATATTAACTCAGAGCTCCCTTTCGGTTTTGGTTGTGACTTGTGACTTTCAGCTGACATGTGGTTTAAAAGAGGAACAGAAACTTTAGGCCGATCTGTCCCGGTGATTTTCTCTTTCTACAGTTGTTCATTAAAAAGGACATAACAAACCTTTCTGATTCGTCCTCGGAGTCTTGTGTGAAGAAACGTGTCACTCACCACTTAGTCGCACCTTTTTCATTTCATTTCCCAAATTTGATCCTCTTGCCGTCTTTTCCCTCCCAGCTGGAGGAGAGGAGGAGGGACAAACTGGGGAAATGAGAAAAAAACAGGAAGAGGGGGAGTTTCTCTTCCTGATGATTATTTTTTAAATAAACTGACTTTCTTGAAAATGTCAGCACAAACATCCAACATATAAAGACATTTACAACATTTCATTCTCCAGGGTACAAAAATATCAAACTATATACTTTCAGAGACTCAGTAAGGCTTTCTGATGAAAAAGTCCAGGTTAAAGCACCAACTTCTGTTCTTGAGTTCCAACATCAGTCACATCCATAAATCATCAGAGCTGAATATAACAGTTTGTGGATATGGTGTTTGGCAAGTAAGAAGAACAGATTTGTTCTGAAATCTAGTCCTTTCTTCTCCTCCCTGAAATCACAAACAGCAAAGAAAACCTCCTTTAAACACAAAGAAACATCTGGAATGAGATGAGCCTGAATGAAGTCCAACATGTCTGAGCAGAAATTCTCAGTGTGAGAACAGTTCCAAAATAAATGGGAAACATTTTCCTCTGCATTTTCACAGAGAGAACACTCAGTTTGAATCTTCTGTTTCTATCTTTAAAGAAAGATTTGGCTGGGTAGAACCGCTGAATCACTTTTAAACAAAACTTCTCTCACTTTCTTAGTCAGCAAATATTTCAAGAGTAATAAGCAGACTTTATCCCAAGGCACACTCTCTATTCTACTATTCTAACAGCATGTTATGGAAGGAATAGTAACAAGAGCTTTTGGAATAAAGCTCAGTATTAGTTTAGAATTGAGCTGTTGCTTGCAGCAGAGTCAAATAAAGTGATAGTGTGATAGTGTGGCCACAGGAAGTTAATGCCTCCAGCAGCATCCTGCCTCCTGAAGGAACGGCATCAAAACAATCGCAGACTCTTTAACTGATATGGGAATTTGATACGTGGTCAAAAGTCTGAGCAGCTCTACAGTCTGCCATTAGTATCAAACAGCTGAGCAACAAGTCAAATATTGTTTCTAAAGCAGTTCAAAAATCTGGACTTGTTTTTCCAGAGAATGTCCTTCTTATTCCAAATCTAATATCTGTGTGGAGAGAAGTTGTGTTTAAATAAGAGAGACCAGGACAAAAGCATCTGCTGATGAAACTTTGATGTTTTTCCTCCCAAAATGAAACATTTCTTCATTTAGCTGACGCTTTTATCCAAAGAGACTTCCAGCTGCTATATATGTCAGAGGTCGCATGCGCCTCTGGAGCAGCTGGGGTTAAGTGTCTCGCTCAGGGACACGTTGGTGTCTCACACCAAAGGCATGTGTCTTATCCACTGCGCCATCACCACCCATCATATTCTGAATCCTATAAAGGGCTGCTACAGAATCAGCACAACACACCACTCTGTCTGCTTTTACTTCCTCAGCCCACTGCAGTCCTACAATAATGGCCAGTCATCTCTGCCGTGGACACTGGACGTCTTTTCCCAACGCTGACATTCATTGTTGGTCTATATCTTCCTCTTCCTCCCTCGTCCTCTTCATCTTTAAATCCATCTGGATACATTTCTAAGTAACTGGAATATTTGCTCCTTATGTGCTGACTTGCCAGATGTCCTTTCCGCTCTCTTCCCATTCAGCTCTTTACTTCCAATATATTTAAGAGATATTTAGAAACAGCCAATCAGCATCAAGAAGCATTTCTACTGTCCAGTTAAACAGTGATCCAGCACAATGTGATCAAAGTGATCCTGATTATCAGACATTTACAGATTCCTCTGCTCGGATTCTCACCTGCTGAACTCACTTCAGGTCAACTTACAGACACTTTGCACCTTCATGTGTGGAGGAAACACTGGGAGAGAAGAAGCTGCTCATTTCTTCCTCGTCAGTCCTGGTGTCTGTGTGCATCTGATCTGAGGACGCCGTCACATCCTCACAACTTCAGAGTCCACGCCTACAAAACATCAGAGGGACGTCCAAACCGGTCTAACCTGTGGCAGAAACCCAGTCAGAGTCAGAGGAATCACACATCAGCTGATGTAGTTCTGCTACCTGTCCACTAGATGGAGCTAACTAACCATCTGATGAAGTAAAGATCAGCTCAGCACTGAAAGATGTCATGAAGCAGCAGTGTGGATCACGTTGGTACTCTACTAGATTTAGGACATGTTGGTTTGTAATGAGGCAGAATGCAGCCTGAGATCCCCGGGCGGGGCCCTTCACTCTGTTCCTCAGTCCTGGTTCCTAACAAAGGGGGACCAGAACCTCCAGAACCTCAGGCTGCCACAGATGGTGTCTGCTTTTAAAGCTCTTCTTCAAACAGACTTTGGCTTCCAAACATTTTTCTTTAAAGGCCTTTTACTTGTTTGTCCCTGTAAAGACTTTTTTACCTTTGTTTTAAAAGCTGTTAAACAGATAAAGTTTGGAATTATTGTCACTTCTAATAGTGCTGCTACTACAAATACTGCTTCTGTAATACAAGTACAATATCTACTGCTGGGACTGAAAACTGCTGAGAGGTCAGAGGTCAGGGTCCGGCTGTAGTTTAGCTGCTGTGTGCTTCTGTGAGGACAGGATTTGTGAGGACTCTGTCCTTAAAAAGAGTATTTGTGTAATGCACATCACAGCCTCTAGGGGGAAGTAGTGGAACTTAAAGGTCCTGTATTAAGATTTAATTAATCAATAGATGAAGTGATTAGTTGATGGACGGACGGATTTCTTTCACACAAAATGCATCCAGTGACTGTTCCAGATATTTCTTAGGAGGCTTCATGTAACAGGGAAAGGTAAGACAGGTGGAGCTTGGAGTCATTATCTGAGCCCTCAAGTGTTCACTGACCTTCCAGCTCTAGTTCTTTCTCTCATGTAACTGTCCAACAGTTAGACTGATCAGGTAGAGACAGCAGCTCAGGCGTCAGGCTGCCAGATATCAGTGTTCTCTGGGAATCTGACAAGGTTCAGTCTCACAAGAACGTTTCCAAGAACTCACTGGCTCCACAGATCAGAGTACAACTCAGAGATAGTAATAGATTCTAATATGATGCAGCATGCATCTGGGCCAAACAGTTCATCTCACCTCCAACACTCACTAAAAGCACCAAAACACTTCATACATGTCTCAAAATAAAGTGGTTGGACCAAACACAGGCAACAACTCTCAGTCAGAAAGCAAACACTGTCACTGATAACACACTGAGCTAAAAACACTGATTCCAAGGAGCATTCTACAGAAATGATGAACTTTCATCTTTGAAGTGTGAAGGATTTTTCTCATCAATCAGTATTTTATTCCAGAAGAACAGATTTTCACATTCTGGACTGTACTAAAGTCTATGGAACAAGAAGGAATCAGAAATGCAGGACTTGTTTCTTTCTCATTCCGTACAGTCATTTACTTTGGAAAAGAAAAAGTTCAAACTAAAGTTCAGTGCTGCAGTATCACCTGGAATTCATGTTCCAACCCTCTGAAGCAAATCTGCTCAAATGAAAGCACATTTCCTGCTTTCCACTCAGACTGCAGCTCTTTGTTCAAAACACTGCACACAGTTCTCTACACACAGACGCATTGAAGTCAATATTCTGCTGAGCTCTTCTAGAGATTTCAGATTGTTTTTGCCATTGTCATTCTGTTTTGATAGAATAGAAAGAGTTCTGCAGGAGGTGGAGCAGGAAAGAAAAAAGTGCTCATTGAATGTGTGTGATTGACAGTTTGTGTTTCTCTGACTGTGTGAAGAGTTTGGACCGATGCATGTTAGCAAGTGAAAAAAGCTGGAAGACGAGAGCCCAGTGTAACAGGCTTTAAAGATTAGCTAACGATTAGAAACATATTCCAGTTTGTCACATCAACACATCTCTTCTAGATATCTGATATATGAACTAGTCAACATTGTGCTCTAGAAAACAAACTTTCAAACCATATCTGATTCAGTTTGCAGAGTTTGGAACTTTTACTTTGACGGACTTTGTGTAAAATGGACAAATAATAATGTTTCAAAACATCATTCAAGCTTGTTTTGGACATTTGATGAAAGTCTGCTAATAATAGCTGCAAAATAACTAAATTATCATTTTAGACTGTAGTGCCTGGCCGAATAGTCAATAAAGTGAAAATCTGTTTTTCTTAATATGGAATGAAATACTGATTAATGTGAAAAAGACTTGAGAAGCTTATTTCTGTATATAACACTTCCTGTTGTTCCAAGGGCGTCACTTTGTGTTGAAAAGTGGACATCAGGGCTCAGATGTGATGATGAAATATATGGGGGGGTCTGGGGGTCCTTTTGACCATCAAACACTTCATTTCCTGCATTCTGGAAACATTTTCTGCACCAACATCTGCTGGAAATGTCTTTATTTCTATGAAGGGAAACACTAAATATAGGTCGCAGGTGAGGATTCAAATCTAAAACTAGAACAGAATATAATGCAGAAATCAGCAGCTTCTTTTTCTTTTAGCTTCACTTCCTTTGTTTCTTTCTTTTGCAGCTTTTCTTATTGTGCAAACAAACCTTTCTCAAAGCATTTTTATTTCTTACTTAACATTTCTTGTTGCTACTTTTCACAACATTTGGACAAAATCTGTGTTTTGATGCTTTGAGTCAGTTTTGGAGGTGAATTTTTGCACATTCCTGTCAAATCTCCTGTTTATTTGTTGGATTATTTTGTGTACTTGTACATTTTGGATCTCTTGACTTTCTCTTTCTTTATATTTCTATACTTCTGTTTCTGTGTCCTGTTAAGCAGCAACACACCGAGGCAAATTGCTGCTATGTGAAAATAAAGCTGATTGTGATTCTGAGATGAACTGTTTGGCCCAGATGCATGTTGGTGATGCAGACTGTAAGAAGAGCTTTGGAAAAGGGAAGAAAAAGTCTGTAATAATTCTGTGTTCCAGCTTCTCCAGTGTGACGAGTTGCTGCTTTTCTCTTTTGGATCTCAGTAAAGTGAATAAACAGGAGCTCTGTAGACGTCAGCCTGAGCTCTGGAGATGGAAAAGAATCATTATTTGCAGGTCAAGAGGGGAAAAAAGGAAAGAAAGATGAATTTAAAAGAGACAGGAGGGACAAAGAGTTGAGATTGTAGGAAGAAGAAAGTCAAAAGAAAGAAAGAAGACAGTAAAACAGAGTGTGTCCATTAAAAGCCCAGCTGAGTCGTTTCAGCTGTTTTTAATGAGTCAAATCAAAGTGGACGTTAACATTAACCCTCCTCTCATAAACAGCCGTACAGTTTCCCTTCAGCCAACACCTTCAAATAAGAAGAAGAAGATTTAGAAGAAGAATCATCTCCTGAAAACATTTAGGAAACACAGAGTCACAGGTTTGATCCCAGCAGCACACTGAGAGCTTCTCACACAGCAGATACACCATGTGGCCAAAAGTATGTGGACGGCTCCACGTCCGTCCCTCCGGGGATTCGATCCCGTTCAGACACCGTCAGCGAGGTCGGGTCCGCTCGTGTCAGAGGGGTTCAGGTCTGGACTCTGTCACGTATCACTGTGTGCAGGAGCCGCTCAGATCTCCTGTGGTTGGATCCAAGAGGCAGCAGCAGCAGTTAGATATCTGATGTTTGGTGTTGCTGCAGATCTTCACTGAAGCTCCTTGTTGTTTCCATCCAGTCAAAACACACACACACACGCTCACACACACACACAAACACACACACACGCTCACACACACACACACACACACACGCTCACACACACACACACACACACACCACGGCCAAAAATGACTATTTCATCTCATTAAATTATCAGGATCAATGTGTTTAAAGGCTGATTTTTGCTCCTGACTTTGAAACTTTTCTTTCTGCTCAGAACAAACACTTGATGCCAAACAGTGGATCACTTCACAAATCTGAGGCAGAACATTCACAACTATTGTGAGAAAATCTCTTTTCCACAAATATGCAGGAGGAAAATGAAGTCAAATCTGTTTTCAGTCCCTTTTCCTCAACAAAATAAAGATCTTAGTAGAAACATTAAGTGCTGATTCGTTCCTGATTCAAATGAATTCAATCAAACACTTATTGAACATTTGTTATTTTGTTCATGAGGAAAATGATAGAATTCTCATTATTGTTTTATAGCCCAGCCCTACTACATACTACCTGTGAAGCATAGTATGTCCTACATATAGCATACCATGCGTTTCATAGTAGTTCAGCAGTATGAAGCTGCTAACAGGTTTATTTTGCAGTAGCCGGTTCCCGCTGTTGGAAAGCAGAAAAATACAACAGAAGGAAAATAAATGGAAGAAGCAGGAACATTTTCTTCGAATTGAATCTTGTGTAAAACAATCTGTAACCAAGGTAACGTAGCGAGCTGCATCTGTACTACTACCCACAACAAATCCAGATATGTAGTCAGAATGTGCAGTAGTGCTTCTGTCAGTGTTTTTACAAATGTCTGTGCTCACGTGCTGATGTCTTCTATGTGCCATCTTATCTGTGCTCGTCTGCTTTTGTCTGTCTTTATGTTTTATCCATGTTCCTGGGTTCTCTGCTTGGGATTATGTGCTTCAGTTTGTTTGAATGTTTTCTGGACGACATGTTTTCTGTTTTTTGTTCTGCCATCAACCTGCCAGGGACTCCAGATTAAATGAGTCTGTACGGCTAAATCTGGCTCGCTTACATTTTGGACTTAGTCCTTCTGTTCACCAACGTGCACTGTCCCTTTAAAACAAACAAACAAACAAAGCATTAAAGAGCTCATATTAAGCTTTTGGGCTTTTTCCACCTTTTAAGTGCTTCTTCCATTTCTTTTCCTCCTATTGTTTCCTTTCCAGAAGCAGAACCCGGCTGAGCCCGTTCCATACTATGAAACGCAGTATGCAGTTATGTACTACATACTGGCCGCCCGCTGCTTCAGATTACAGCCAGTGTTTCCCCTCAGTGTTGACCTCTGACCTCTGCTGATGTGTTTGAGGCTCTTAAAACCCCCTCTGTGGTGGGGGAGGAGCTCAGTGAGAGGTAAACCGTGCTTTGGAATGGAAATGGATTTTCATGTGAGCGTCCTCCAGACGAGCCCGTCCTCGTTCCAGTGGTGAGATAGTGCTGACCCTGAAGCAGGATTAAAGCTGCATGCTCAGAGACGAGCAGCTCACTCCGGTGATACATGATGCTGAGTGTTTCCCACTGAGTCTGGAAGAAAACTCACAGGAAGACGAGCGCTCGCCTCACGCCGTTTATTAGAAAACAAGAGTCGCCGTCACTCGTGTGAGAGGACTCGGACACTCGGAGCTGAAGGTGAAACCGTATGTGACCGGAGTCTGGGACTTTAAAGCTCCCCGACAAACTGCGGCTGAGACGTCTGACGCCTGAGTGTCCGAGGCTCGCTCACCGCTGGGATCAACAAGAACCTGCTGGCTTTTCAACACTGTCTTTCTGCTGAGTTCTTCAAGTGGGGAAACGAGTCCTGGGGCCGCTGTGAGAACCGAGTGTTAAAGTACTTTATTCAGGAAATCACAGGACTCACTGGATCACATGGAGAGTTTACTGTTTTTAAGGGAAACAGAGAGAGAAAGAATGTTTGGACTTCAGATGTAGGACTGAACTGTGAATGAGAAAAAATCTACACATTAGTACGACCTGCTGTTGTGTGTACTTGTACATGGATTATGGCGCGTTCGAGACCGGTCGGAACTGGGATATTTCCCAGTTGAAACTTCCGACATCAAAGCATTCCAGACCTCTGAATACAATTTATATACAAACATTTCCCCCCAAGTTTTAGTTTGTAGTTCAGTGACAGCTCCCTTATCACTTGTTATTAAACTGCTCAGTGACTTTAAAAGCTGAAGAGCTTGTTGTTAAAGACACGGTGCATTTAAAATCTCGTTTTTCAGAGGAGAATTCCAGCCTAGAATAATCCTCCCATTATCATGTCCTGACCATCGACTGTAACCAAACTCTGATCAAACAGGCTCTGAGAGAGTTGAGATGCCTTCATGACTGTTTCTGTTGACTAACAGTTGGTCAGCTTCAGAACTGAGAGACCTTATCTCAGTCTGTCTGCATCAGGGACACAGTCTGTTTACTGATGTCCTGTGTCTCTGGATGAACAACAGATTTTACAGGTGCAGCACTTCTGTCGTTTTTTGGAAGCTCTTAATTCCTCATCCAGGATGACCATCTGAGAGACAGGCTGAAACTTACAGTGCTGGACTGGTTACCACATGAAGAGGTTGTCCCCTGGGAATCTAAGTGTAGTTCAGGAGAGAAGAAATGAACCCGCTGTTCGTTGGTTTTTCACTAAATGTAGCTGGGTCTGAACACTCCATGGACCACGCTGACAGAAATGGGAACCAAGTTTACCGTTGTCAGGTCTGACAGTAAAAACTCCAGTGTTGGGTTGCTGCTGCTTCAAAGACGTCTGTGTCCACCTCAGTTTCTGTCTCATCCTGAACTCTGATGCCTTTGCTGACTGCTGGAATGGAGAACGTCATGAAAGCTCACAGCTAAAGCTACACATGGCCTCGTCTACTTATCTTATTAATAATATTATTTTATTATATTATCTAGATTTTATTTCACACTCGCATTGGCAATAGAGGCCAACTGAACTGAGCTGAACTGAGCTGAGCCCTGAGTCTTGTTGTACTGTGAGACGACGCCTTCTCTTGTTCACTCACTGCTGTGATCTCTTTCTGACTTTGACTCACAGATTGTAAACAAATTCAAATACCTTGGCATTGAACTGGATCCACACTGTCCTTTAAAAATCAGGTCAAAAGGTTTTCAAACCTGTTTAATCTGTGTGTACCAATTTAATCTTTCCAACTTTAGATATATCAGACCATCACTGATCATGACTCTCAGCCAATACAGAATGTTTCTTCATTCCATGATCCTTTTTACAAACTGGTCACTTCAAAATGCCACAATACTGATACTAATAGAGTCTCTCTTCAAACGCACTTTAAAAATCTTTGGTGCAGTGGTTAGCACTGTTGCCTCACAGCAAGAAGGTCGTGGGTTCAAACCCTGGTTGCCCCGGCCTTTCTGTGTGGAGTTTGCATGTTCTCCCCCTGTCCATCCAAAGACATGCAGGCTAGCTTAATTGGTGACCCTAAATTGTCCTTAGGTGTGAGTGTGAGTGGTTGTTCGTCTCTATGTGGCCCAGTCCTGTGACGGACTGGCGACCTGTCCAGGGTGTACTCTGCCTTTCGCCCAATGTCAGCTGGGATAGGCTCCAGCCCCCCACGACCCTGTACACAGGATAAGCGGTTGATGATGGATGGAAGGGAGGTGGGAGAACTGTAACCAGGGCCCCCACGAAAGGTGACTGTACAGTGCCTTACAGACCTACAACATCTGGACAATATGTATTATCAGTTAAAGGCTCAGAGATCTGGAACAAGTTACTGGCTGCTGTGAGGGAACGTCTGAGTTACCCCAGCTTTAAGAACCAGCTCAAACAATGACACATCAAATGTGTGACTGCTAACGGACTCTGTGGCATTGTTTATGTATGTGTATGTGTACCGTACCAGATCCACCACTTTACTGCATTAAATAGCACTTTAACATAATTAAAATGTACTTCATGTAAATAGATTAGCACTTTACTGCGTATGTGTATATGTGTGTGTCTGCCGTACGAGATGCAGCAGCCTCCTGCACTAAACAGCTCTCAAACTAAATTAATGGCACTTTAAATGACATAATCCCTGTCTGCTAACTGTGCTGTCTTTTATAATATGTTGTTGAAAATCGTGGCGTCTCTTAAATTGTGTTTTATCGTATCCAGTTTCAATGTTTAGCAGTGTTGCCTGGTACTGTGATGACCTGACGGGGGACGACAGATTCTGGCATATTTACAACACTGAAGAGCTGAGATGTCCATTAATGTGCACTGTCCCTTTTAAATAAATAAATAAAGTAAGAAAAATCAATCATTTTGTGGCTGCGTAAGAACTTCACTTACACACAAAACACATTTTTATTGATATAAATGTGAAGTTTGCAGCAACAAGTCAGATTTAGAAAGACCACGACTCTATGAAGTGAGCTCGCTACAGCAGATCAAATGTCTACATGGTAAAATAAAGAGGAAGAGACGCAGTCTGCTCGTGCACACACTGGCACTGTGCACCTGCATTTTGTTGCTTCGTACCAGTGACATGCGCAATGACAATCAAGTTGAATCTAATCTAAAGTTTTATAACAGTTTGTTAACAAGGTTCACCCTTTCTAACTCACAATCTTAATCTTAACATCACAACATTTTTAAAATTTTTAAAATTTAAACATGAATTAACAAGATGAACAAGAACAAGATGAATTAGCAAGAAAACTTTATTAAAGTGAAAATCAAAGTCAACACAGTTTGTACACAACAAGTTCAGCCCTGAGGAGATCATTTCACCATTTCTAAGAAAACACATTTCTGACATTAAAGGCACAATCAGTGAGCCAGATGTTAACCAAAGTGAAGCCTCGTCCACCACCAACATTTAAACCACAGGACTGGAAGTTGTCTCCCTCCTACACAGAACACAGAGACACTGAGGAACCAGAGGACCTGAACCAAAACCCAGGATAAAGAGGTTCAGTGAATGTGGTGTTGAAGGTGTGGAGGTGGATCAGTGTGTCAGAGGAGACTCTGTAGAAGGACAGAGAGCCAGCAGGACAGTCCACATACACTGCTACTCTGTTAGAGGAGGAGGAGGAAGAGGAGGAGGAGGAGAGAGGGAGGACTGTTCCTCTGTTATTGTGCCAGACAGAGTAACGACCATCAGAACAGTCCAGACTCCAGGACTGATCATTCCCTCCGAACACACAGTCTGTTCTGTCTCCTCTCCTTCTGATTCCTCTGTAACTCACTGATATATAAACTATTCCTGACCACTCAACCTCCCAGTAACAGCGACCAGTCAGATCATTTCTACACAGCAGCTGAGGACACCACTGGTCAAATCTCTCTGGATGATCAGGATATGGCTGCTCCTCTGTCACCCGTGTCACCTTCCTGTTGCTGTCAGACAGTTTGAGGTTTCTGTTTGCTGTGTTTGTGTCCAGTGTGAGTTCACAGAAATCTGATGAGAGAACGAGACACATCACAGCAGCAGTTTATCATCAGACACATCTGAAGGTTTATTCTTTGTTTGTGTGCTGATGTTCATTTCTATAAAGTTTTATGATGATGCATTTAGTCAGTAATGTTTGAATGAATAAATACCACAACTATCAACTTTGTATTGAAAGAGAAACTGACTGTGTGCTGTTTTGTCCTCATGAGTCAGATTGAATCCACACTTACACTTCCTCAGACCAGGTTTTAACCTCTGCTCTCCACCATGGTCCACCCTGGAGGAAGAAACACAGAGTGATTTTCTATCCAACATGAGTCCTAACTGCTGTTCAACATGAAGCAGTGTTCCTCAGTTTGTCAGTGTCACAGAGAAACAGGCTGAAACTCATCTGTGTCAACTGTCTCCAGGATTCTTTCACTGTCTGAGAGAAAAAGACCTGAAGAAGAAGAAGAATACGTAAGTATTGTCCTTTGCATGTTGTCCCGCTAAATAAACAGTTTGACCAACATTCACACATGACCAACTAAACTGTTTCCAGACTGTTCTCTGATCAGTCTGACCACCAGATTCAACTTGTATTGTGTAATTTATATGTCAGAAATAGAGGTGGGCATAGATTAATTTTTTAAATCTAGATTAATCTCACTGTAATCTTGAAATTAATCTAGATTAATCTAGATTTAAATGGCTCATTTGAATTCTGCCGAAGGCATTCAGAATATGTGTGCGAACGGGTTTCAAGCCAGGTGGCGCATTAGACCAGGGGCTCATCTCCTGTTTCCAAAATGCATCCCAAACTGCTTGAAAAAGCTGTTCTACTATGATAATTGGTGATGAAAATAAATCATGTTCAATAAGATGTACTTGTGTTAGCGTGTGATGTGCTTTGCGTTTAGGTGGTACTTGAGACTGTAAAAACTCCTACAGTAAACTAATTCCGCATTGCACAAGGTGCAAACAACCTTAGTCTTGTCGAATTTTCCATTGGGAAGCTTCTTAAAAGTAAGTTTTCCAAGAAGCAAACACCGGCGGCTTCAGAAATGTTCGTACACAAAGTGCTGTCCAACAGCTGTCTGTGGACGTGTTGCTACAGTTAGTGTGAGTAAATACCGCACATGCGTTTTTAATCAACCGGCGTATCAATAACTAACCTGGCTAGTTGTAAACAAACAGCTGGCCGAGCGAGGTTGTAACTGGAACGCCATCAACTCGGGTGTGACGTCATTCCCAGCTCGACCTCCGAGGTAAATGGAACGCAGCAACAGCTGCATCCATGTTAGCACGTCACGTTTGATGTGCTAATTTCACAGTAGGCAGACACACAGGTTCGAAGACTCGTTCTTGCCCCCTACAGTGCGATTCGGCTAGATATACATCTGCGCTAAAATATCAAGGTGAAAGTCATCATAGCTTGCGTAGTATAGACCCAGCTCCCAACCCAACTTTGAGAATAGATTAACGGCGATATTTTTTTTATCGCCCGATAAGAGTCTCACGTTAACGCAGCACGTTAACGCCGATAATGGCCCAGCACTAGTCAGAAACAGGGTCTTAGGACAGAGAGTCCATATGATGTACAGATTGTAAAGCTTTCTGTGACATGTTTGTGATTTTGCACTTGATAAATAAAACTGACTTGACTTGGGAATTTCATATCAATAAAGGACTGTATTTCACAGAGACAGATGAGGCTAAATGATGAAGTTAACTGGTAATTATATGCATCTAAATCTGCCCATTCTTTTTGCTTTAAATATTTAACAATTGAAGTCATAATAAAAAACTAGTGTTTATAGCAACAGGGGCCTCTTGGAAAAATGTAGTGAGTCAAGCTCCCAGTTAACTCTACATTAAATGAAGCTTCACTACACTGAAGCTACCCCCAGGAGAAACGTAGCAAGCTAAGCTACAGCAACATGGCAAAAGTCATTTACTACATCTGAGCTACTTTTGTTTATATTGAACCAACTTCATTCCAGAGTAGCAAAAGAATAAAGACCTTCCAGACAAAAACTCGCCTACTTACTGGGAGAAATGCCCAAATGCCAAATTATTACAGCAAAATGTATTTCCTCACAAACTGAGAACAACCAGTGGAAAAACATTATTATTGTTTGTTAGTTTAATAGTTGTACTGCTTGTCAGAAAAGCAGAACATATTTTCAATGTATGATGTATTTTGTTTTGGGTTTTTATGTTTATTATATATAAATAATTGTTTACAGGTGACTTTCTGCTTTCCAATTGTTTAAACATTCAGGTCAATAAATCATTTTAGAAAGAGAGGGAGAGAGAGAGGAAACTAGTTTCTGCCACTACAGATCAATGTTTCCTCCTCATTAGAGGAAGAGGTGGTCAGACTGGACCCTGATCCTTTTCACAAGAGCTGTTTGTTCAGGCGACACAATAGAAAGTAGACTCAGTCTCTCGTGTCTTTATTCCCCTGCAGCAAAGTCACAAGGATTTGGACGTGATGTGACCGTCATACCAAAGTGCTTCTGTGGCCCCACATACAGGTCTGTGTATGGCTAATCCATTTTCCAGCATCAAGACATTTACAGAAGAGTTTATCAAAATATTGTTTTTCATGGATTATTTATATTTACAGATAAAATGCCACATGAAATAAGGACAATAAAAGATATTTTTAAAAACCTCTGTAAATGTCTTGTTACCTCAGAAACAGTGTGTAAAATGATGATGCTCTAACTGCTTTAAAGGGCGAGGACAATGACTTGATTTGGACGAGCTAACGTTGTGCTGTAGAAAACAAACTTTCAAATGATTTATGATTCAATATGGAGAGTTTTCAAAAGAGAGGTCAGATCTTTATTTGGAAAGTGCTAACAAAGATGAGATTTACACTATCTAAAGTTCACAAACTTGGTGTAAAATAGACAAAACAATGTTTATATACATTATCATAGATTAAAGCAAAATCCTCATTTTAGACTGGGGTGTCTATACGTCGATTCTAAGTCGCAGGGGCGGATCCAGATGTTGTAAACATTCGGGGGTTTAGGCCAAAGCTGGGGGGGGGGTGTTCCAATTAACCCAGGTAATTGCACTATTTTCATGATGTCTGAGATGATCGAATACCTAAAAATCTATATACCATCTGGGAAAAAGATCATAGCTGCTTCAGAAAATAATCGCCCTGTAGAATCTACAACTAGAGATGCACCGAATGTTCAGCAACCGAAAGTAATCGTCTGAAAAATACCAAAAAAGCACGTTCGGTGTTCGGCCTAATCAGTCAAAAGACCAAATAAATTTTACCAAACAGTCATGTTGACATGTCGCAGTGTGGAAGCATTTTAAATTGTCGTCATTTGCAGACGCTGTTCTGCTGAACTGTCTCCAGCACATCCATCTGTGGCTGACTTCTTAGAAAAGAACCGCTTTGAGTGTTTCTGTCTCTCATCTGTGAGAAGGAGGTTAAGCTAGCCGCACCTACATTAGAGTGCACACATATTCAAGCCTTTATGGTAAGGGAAACGGCCCAGAGCGAGCTCATAGGCAGGTTAGAGACTTTATCCTGTCAGTTTCTCTCTTTACAAAGACAATTGTTGTAGTTTAAGAGTTTTCAAAATAAGGTGTCTCTACAGTATGGAAATAAGATTAATTAGATTATATTCACAGAAAGTATAAAACATATTACATGTGTCCATTAAAAGTAGATGGACACGTGATTTACTTTACCGGACCCTCTTGGTGGACCATAGTCCCACCATAGTGTCTCAACATCCTGTGGGAAACACTGAGGAAAAAGCTCATTTTGACCCTGTGATGGTGTTGACTGGTCTTCTCTCAGCACGCCTCAGGGGTGACTTTGCTTTTTATAAACTGACAGACAATCTGGACACTTTCATCTCCACGTGCGGCGGCTGTGGCTCAGGAGGTAGAGCGGGTTGGCCGTTAATTGGAAGGTCGGCGGTTCAATCCCCGGCTCCCCCCAGGCTGCATGTCGAAGTGTCCTTGGGCAAGACACTGAACCCCAAATTGCCCCTGGTGGCAGTGTATGAATGTGTGTGAGCACTTAGGCTCAGTGAGTGAATGTGTGTGTGAAAGGTGAATGCAGAAGTAGTGTAAAAGCGCTTTGAGTAGTCGAAAAGACTAGAAAGGCGCTATACAAGTACGGAGCATTTACATTTACATTTACGTGGGGCTTAAAACAAGTACTGTGTTCAATACAGAAAGGAACTTTAATACTTTACATTTGAAGGTAAGGTGTTCGTTTTAACTTTTTAACCTGCATTTTATTGACACATTTTATTTTTACTTTGTACATATATTCAATATTCTATTGTAAAAGAATATCTAATAAGAGTGAGGGACATATGGTTTCTATAAAACTGTCATTTTAGTTGCAATCATACCATGAAAACACTTTTAAACAGTTAGTAAACTAAGTCCTTAGTTTACTAAGTTCTTAACAGGGTCGACATTTCCAACGTGTCACATGTTGTTAATATATTTAAATTTAATACAATAAAGGTGCCTGAGCTCGACCAAAATGTTTTTCATAAAGTTAGATATAAAATAGAACATAAAAGATTATAGAAAATTTATAAAATAGAACTTATAAATAAATATAGGTAAATCAACTATTTATTTATCCCAAGTTAGGAAGTCCTAACGGCACCCTATAAAAAATGACCCAAAAGGCAAATATAGGTCTATACTTGCTTACATGCATGATTCATGTACTGAGCAATTGTAATAAGTTTGCAGAAGTTTAGAACATTGTGTGTGTTTTAAGGTTCATTGTGTCTTTGTTGCGTGATAGAATAATAAAGATATGGCACCGGTCGAACTCTACATGGGTTTATTGATGCCAAGAGCTGCTACAAACAATAATAATGTATCTGATCAATACATTAATGTATTCAGGCAATTCAGTATTCTGTTGCTTGGCTGCGTGACGCTGAAGGTTATCTTTACTCATTTAGCATCTTGCTTGTGAAACAAAAAGTAAAAGTATTTAAATAACATTTATTTAAATGATTCCTGCAGTCCAATGCCACAGTTTAGTGTGAAGATCTTTGTTGATTTTGTAGTGTTATGTTTTCCAATAACACCAAAAGAATTAAAACGATTTATTGCCTGTGAAAAAGAAACACATTAATGAAACTATGTCCCTCTCCTTCGTGCAGTAATTTATGCTAAATATATACTAGTAGCACAGAAAACATGCACATTGTGGCATAGTTTCCTTTGCTGTTGCTGCTCCTGTGATAAACCTAGTGAATACGAAAGAACACCGTGGTCTCTGTATTTTGTAGAAAAGTAAAAATGTTGAATATTAAACAACAACAAGTGTGAGGGAATTAAAATAAATTGGAAGTCAGAGTTGTGTTTATATATTTAATGTTTTGTAGAAGGAGCACTCAGCTCAGAGCATGTTGAACAGCTCCTCTTTCTGAGCGAGAATGCTGACATTCCTTCACTGTCCAAAGGTTTTTGAAATTGTTTTAGTACCAAGGTTGGCAGCAAACAGTGCAACATTTCGTTTACTTAAAGAGTACATGTTGCATTTCCAGGGTGTGCCCTGCCCTTTCAATACAATATACAAAATATATACAACATTTATGACGTGAAAGTGTTGGTTAGTTAGTCAGCTTGACAATCACATTTTGCAGCAATAAATTTGATGTGAGATGAACAAACAGATGTTGACAAAGCTTTCCATTGGGGACATAATTTGAAGTTGGAAAAAAGGCATCAAAGTGAGCTGAACCAGTTCTACTGCTGCTTTGAGAGTCCATCGGACATCATCCCTTGTGACTCCTCCGCTCAGCTTCAGCCCCAGTCCACCCCTTCCCCTCCTCTCTCCACTACAGAGAGGGAAGTCAACAGGCTATTCAGGAGGCAGTAACCCCGCAAAGCTGCAGCGCTGCACTGTCTTCATCCACCCTGAAGCACTGTGCTGATCAGCTGTCTCCGGTGTTCACAGATATTTTTAACACCTCACTGGAGACATGCCATGTGCCAGCCTGCGTCAAAGCCTCTATCATCATCCCTGTCCCCAAGAAACCAGGGACCACTGGACTAAAGGACTACAGACTTGTCACCCTGACATCGGTGGTTATGAAGTCCTTTGAGCGACTTGCCTTGTCCCACCTAAAATCCATCACAGACCCACTCCTTGACCCCCCGCAGTTCATTTACAGAGCAAACAGGTTGATGATGCAGTAAACATGGCCCTACACTACATCCTCCAGCACCTGGACTCTCCAGGAACCTACGCCAGGATCCTGTTAGCGGTACCGTTTTAAGATTGCAACCAGGTGTGTGCTCATACGCGTGCTCGCTTGAACTCATGAGCGATCAGAATCTGAAACACAACCGCTTTCATACAGAAATCCTGCAATAAACGCAGGAACAGCAGCATGCAGGCTGTGGCTTTTCACTCAGACATGTTCAGGCTCGGTTACTTCAAGGTTCCCGTCTCACAGGCGGATCAACACCGGTGCCGTAACGTTATTTCATTCAGCGCAGCGAGACAGCAGCAGATCGGCACAGTACTCCGGAAAAAAGGCAAAGTCAGAGCGGCTATAGACAGGTGGGGAGCCAGCTTCACACAACATGGTGGGAACTCAGGTAAACTCCTACTGCAATGTTACAGTAATGTTTTTATCAGCTTGATGTTGAACTAACAATCCATGCTCGTTACATGATTACGGTACATTTACTGCATTTAGCCGACGTGCTACATTGTTAACTCGCCTGCTGCTTTCAGTAACTATCTTTACTATATGTAAATCTGTCACCGGAGGCTCAGCAATGTCAGCACAGCTACATGTACTGGATGATGATAAAACGGGTAGAGAGCTGGACTGAATTTTATAAGATTGTGTCTTTATAACAGTCAGACCGCAGTAAGTAACTTTACTGTAACTAGTGTTAGTGGATGGCTCTTCTTCCTCTGGGTTGTATATTATGTGGGTCATGTTAGTTACAGCGACTGAGAGGTGGAGAAGTTGTGTACCCGTCAGTAAAAGGCAATAAATTTAAATTGAACGTTACGAAGCAAACAGCGGTGGGTCCGAGCTAATGTAACGTTAGCTAGCTGCTGTGGCTGCATCACTATGGGATAGTAAACAAATTGCTCCACATTAGCTTTTTACTGTTACATAATTTCTTGCAGGCTTTGACAAGTTGAGTTTATGTTGGAGTCTGTGTTGTGCTGGGATCAGGTCTTGCTTAGTATTAGCAGACTCCATGTCGTAAGTTGCAGTGTCGTCGCTGCTGAGTGCAAAGTAGACACAGCGAGAGACTCGGGAGTGCGCATGCACGTGTCAGTCACCGGATTTCACGGAAAATCCGACTCGGAGCCTTCGAATAGGAATAGAAATACCTACCTTCAGAGTTAATGGCCAAACCCGGCAAGTGGATCATTTTAATGTCAGATTACAACCCCTTCACACACAGGCAATAAAAAAGGATTCATTTTAGTAGAAAAACTACATACAGCCCCTTTAAATAAAAAATAAGGAACATCCTGGATCTGTTTTTTTGCTCTTCTTTGTTCTTTTTTTTTTAAGTATTATAGAAGTATCGGATCAGGACTCGGCATCGGTAGATACTCAAAATCAAATGCCTCGGAGGCAAAAAAACCTCATCGGGACATCCCTACAAAAAATGTAGTAGAATAAAGCAGTAATCAATAGCTTATTATTATTTTAGATTAAGTTACTTTAGTAAGAGATGTGATTGGGCCAGCCCAGTGTCAATGTAGAAAATTAGCCAATGGACTGCAGTCCATGCTTTATGGGCCAAACGTTGGCCCATTTTTTAAACAGTTATGTATGTATACATACATAAATACATACATTCTCACCTAAAGGTTTATTAGGAACACCTGTTCAATTTCTCATTAATGCAATTATCTAATCAACCAATCACATGGCAGCTGCTTCAATGCATTTAGGGGTGTGGTCCTGGTCAAGACGATCTCCTGAACTCCAAACTGAATGTCAGAATGGGAAAGAAAGGTGATTTAAGCAATTTTGAGCGTGTCATGGTTGTTGGTGCCAGACGGGCCGGTCTGAGTATTTCACAATATACTCAGTTACTGGGATTTTTATGCACAACCATTTCTAGGGTTTACAATGAATGGTGTGAAAAGGGAAAAACATCCAGTATGCGGCAGTCCTGTAGGCGAAAAATGCCTTGTTGATGCTAGAGGTCAGAGGAGAATGGCCTGACTGATTCAAGCTGATAGAAGAGCAACTTTGACTAAAATAACCACTCGTTACAACCGAGGTATGCAGCAAACTTATTAACTTAATTTAACTTAATTTAAAACTGGAAAAATGAGACTCGATTTCTGTTGAGACATTCAGATGGTAGAGTCAGAATTTGGTGTAAACAGAATGAGAACATGGATCCATGATGCCTTATTACGCAGGCTGGTGGTGTGATGGTGTGGGGGATGTTTTCTTGGCACACTTTAGGCCCCTTACTGCCAATTGGGCATCGTTTAAATGCCACGGCCTACCTGAGCATTGTTGCTGACCATGTCCATCCCTTTATGGCCACCATGTACCCATCCTCTGATGGCTACTTCCAGCAGGATAATGCACCATGTCACAAAGCTTGAATCATTTCAAATTGGTTTCTTGAACATGACAATGAGTTCACTGTACTAAAATGGCCCCCACAGTCACCAGATCTCAACCCAATAGAGCATCTTTGGGATGTGGTGGAACGGGAGCTTCGTGCCCTGGATGTGCATCCCACAAATCTCCATCAACTGCAAGACGCTATCCTATCAATATGGGCTAATATTTCTAAAGAATGCTTTCAGCACCTTGTTGAATCAATGCCACGTAGAATTAAGGCAGTTCTGAAGGCAAAAGGGGGTCAAACATAGTATTAATATGGTGTTCCTAATAATCCTTTAGGTGAGCGTATATAAGTAACTTATGATACAACGGCCCCAAAGGTTCATCAGACAACCAGGCATTTATGCTATACCCTGGAAGGGGGATTATTAAAAAAGACTCTTAGACCTGCTTTTTTTGTGTTTTCTTCAATAATTTTTCACGACAAATGTATTGCCTATGCAGCTCAATTCAATAATTAACTTTTTTTTAACTTTAAAATCAATCTCTCACTTTTACCCGGTATGCCAGATTACCAGTCTACCCCTGCTTCTATCCATAGAGCCATGCCATTAGCAGGGCTCACATGAGAATGATTTTACATCCAAGTTTCTGATGTTTCTAATGAACCGCTGTTTCCAACCAATAAGACTTCTGGAGATCCTTGTGTTTCCTAACTCAGGCCTACTCACTGCTCTGAACAGAATAAGGAGAAATAAGAGGTCCTTCATGATGATGAACTCCAGAAGATTGACATTAAATAACAGAAAATAGAGACTCCTGCAGAGTGTGAGCTCTTGTTGTCTGTCCAAACCTGAGAGTGTCCAGTCTCAAGTGTGGATCCTCCAATCCAGCAGACAGCAGTTTCACCCCTGAGTCTCCTGGATGATTGTAGCTTAGGTCCAGCTCTCTCAGATGGAACGGGTTGGAGCTCAGAGCTGAGGCCAGAGAAGCACAGCCTTCCTCTGTGATCAGACAGCCTGACAGTCTGGAATCAGGAGAATATCATAAACTCTGTGTTTTAGAAAATCATGTCAGCAGGAAAACTCTACAGACCATTTTCACTAACATGAACCTAACACCAGATGAGGAGGATTTAAAAGAAACAGCTTAATACTGACCTGAGAGTTTCCAGTTTCCAGTGTGGACTCTTAAGTCCAGCAGACAACAGCTTCGCTCCTGAATCCTGCAGGTTGTTGTTACTCAGGTCCAGCTCTCTCAGATGGGAGGGGTTGGAGCTCAGAGCTGAGGCCAGAGAAGCACAGCCTTCCTCGGTGATCAGACAGCCTGACAGCCTTGAATCAGGAAAACATCATAAACTCTGTGTTTTAGAAAATCATGTCAGCAGGAAAATCCTACAGACCATTTTCACTGACATGAACCTAACACTAGATGAGAAGGATTTAAAAGAAACAGCTTAACACTGACCTGAGATTTTCCAGTGTACAGTGTGGACTCTCGAGTCCCGCAGACAGCAGCTTCACTCCTGAAACCTTCAGGTTGTTCTTACTCAGGTCCAGCTCTCTCAGATGGGAGGGGTTAGAGCTCAGAGCTGAGGCCAGAGAAGCACATCCTTCCTCTGTGATCAGACAGCCTGACAGCCTTGAATCAGGAAAACATCATAAACTCTGTGTTTTAGAAAATCAAGTAAGCAGGAAAATCCTACAGACCATTTTCACTAACATGAACCTAAAAACAAATGAGGAGGATTTAATACTAACAGCTTAATACTGACCCGAGAGTTTCCAGTTTGCAGTGTGGACTCTTCAGTCCAGCAGACAGCAGCTTCGCTCCTGAATCCTGCAGGTTGTTGTTACTCAGGTCCAGCTCTCTCAGATGGAACGGGTTGGAGCTCAGAGCTGAGGCCAGAGAAGCACAGCCTTCCTCTGTGATCAGACAGCCTGACAGCCTGGAATCAGGAAAACATCATAAACTCTGTGTTTTAGAAAATCATGTCAGCAGGAAAATCCTACAGACTACTACTGTTGGATACATCTTTACTGATGCTATCTAACTCAGTCACTAACTATAGTGCATGACTGTAGCTTTCGGCCAGGAGAAGATGTCATCAGTGGCGTCCAACTTTCACGGGATGTTTCGACCCTGAACCACAACACCCTCCAGTTGGCGGGTCGGCAGTGGTGGCCAGTCACTGCCCACCTCCTCCTGGCCCCCAGCTCAACTCCTCCCTCCTACTCCAAAGCCAGCAAGACGCTCTTTCTGCTGCCTCACCCAACCTACGGACAGCTGCCTTCCTCTCCCTTCCTGCTAACCCCAAAGCCATGAGTGTCTTCCACACAGACTGAGCCGGGAAACCCCTACAGCCGACCTTAACCGGGAATAGCCAGGTCTGCCACCCTTTAGCCCTACACTGCTCAACGAGGTCCTGATACTTGGTGGCTTTCCGCTCATAGGCCTCCTCGCACCCATCCTCCCACGGGACCGTCAGTTCTATCAGGATTATCTTCCTTGCCTCCTCAGACCATAGGACCACGTCCGGCCTCAGCGATGTTTGCACAACCTGGGGGAAGGCTAATTTCCTTCCCAGGTCCACCCTCATCTCCCAGGATTGTGCTGCTTGCAAGAGGCTCTTCCTTTCCCCCCTCTTGGGGGCCGGCGGTTTCTCCCCTTCTCTGATGAACTGAATGAATGTAGCCGGCCTTGTACTGGTCTGGTGCTTTTTCCGCCTCTCCCGCTCCAAGATGTCCGCTAGTTCACCGAGAACCTTATCATGGCGCCACCTGTATCTTCCTTGGCCAAGAGCTGTTTTGCATCCTGCCAATATGTGCGCCATTGTTCCCCTCCCTCCGCATAACCTACACAACAGGTCCTCCCTCATTCCCCATCTGTGGAGGTTTGCTGGTGATGGAAGGGTGTCATACACTGAACGGAGCAGGAAGGAGATGCGAAAGGGCTCCAGTCTCCAGATCTCAGGCCACGTAATCTTCCGCTTCGGCAGGTCCCACTTTGTCCAGGCACCTTGTGCTCCAAGTTCGACGGCCCTAGACCTGCGCTTCTCTTCCTCCAGGTGTCGGACCTCGGCTTGAATCATGTCCCTCCTCTGCTTTAGGTCAGCTTTACCCCACTGCTGGAAGTGGGTAGATCCAAGTCCTTGCCTCCCTGCACATGGGTTCCCGATGATGTCCTTCAGCTTTAACATGCTCTCAGCTTGCGCCACTGATGTGTCAGCCATCCACTTGCGTCCTGATCTTGTAGTGACGCCTGCTCTTCTGACTTTTACATCAGTGGAGTCTTGATACATCATCACAACCCGGCACTTTGCCACCTTGAACTCTTCCACCACTGATGATAGGGGTAGCTGTACCTGGCCAGACCTGGTGTATAGCCCTACTGACGTGAAGCTTGGTGGGATTCCGAGCCACTTGCGAAGATGTTTGTTCACTCGCCTCTCGACTCCTTCCACTGCTGTCATAGGTACTTCATAAATTGTCAGTAGCCACATAAGTCGTGGTAACAGGCCGTGCTGGAAGAGCCAGGCCTTGAACTTTCCTGGCAGCTGCGACCCCTCGATCTTACTCAGCCATTCATCTGCCTGTTTCTCTATCCTAGAAAAATTTCATCTGTCAGTCAGGGATGCATCGTACCATTTCCCTAGGTACTTAATTGGGTTTTCCTCAATTGATGGGATCACCTCCCCCTGCACTCGCAACTGGAACTTGCTGGTCACTTTCCCACTTCTGATCACCATACTTCTTGATTTCCTTGGTTTGAACTTCATCCGAGACCATGTTGCCACGTCATCAAGAGCCTTCAGGATCCATCTTGCTTGCACATGGGTTGAAGTTGTTATAGTAAGGTCATCCATAAAGCCTCTTATCGGGGGGTTGGCGAATGCCAGACTCCATTGTTGGCCCTCTGGATTCTTTTCCTGCAGCTGTTATGAGCAGGTTCATTCCCATGACAAACAGGATGGGGGAGATGGTACAACCTGTCACGATTCCCTTTTCAAGGTCCTGCCACTGAGTTATGAACTGGGCAGTTTTGAACCGTAGTTTAAATCCTCCGAAGTAGCTGGTAATTATACTCCTGATGTGGTGGGGGATATGGTAGTGTTCCATCGCCATATTAATGAGGCCGTGCGGGATTGAACCGTATGCATTAGCCAAGTCGAGCCAGACAACCGTTAGGTTCCCTTTTTTCTCCTTGGCCTCCCAGATCAGCTGGTTGATGATGCCTATATGTTCCAAGCACCCAGAGAAGCCTGAAATTCCACCCTTCTGGACAGATGTGTCGACATATTTATTCTTTACCATGTAGGTAGTCATCCTTCTCGCCAGGACAGAAAAGAATACCTTGCATTCAACACTTAGGAGAGAAATGGTTCGGAACTGACTGATGTCGGAGGAGTCCATTTCCTTGGGTACAAAACACCCCTCTGCTCTTTTCCAGGAGGCTGGAATGGTACCTTTTGTCCATATCCTTCGCAACAGTTTCCATAACCTGCGGAGGAGCATTGGGCATCTTTTGTATACTTTATAAGGTATACCACTTGGTCCCGGGGCGGATGCTGAACGGGCTTTCTGCACAATGTCCTGGACTTCTCTCCATGTTGGTTCACTGGTATCAAGCTCTTCCTCAGGAGTTTCAGCCGTCCTGCCGATCTTTGGGTGTACACCGCAGGCTTGGTTCCTGAGGGAATCACTATAGCTCTCCTTCAAGAACTCCTCAACGACTTCCTTAGGGCTATTCAGTCTTCCAGATCTTGCTTCCCCCAACAGGGTTTTAGTAAACCTGTATGGGTCCTTAATGAACTGCGCCCTCTTAGCCTCCTTCTCCTTCCTCCGTTTCAGATACCTTTCTGCCCTTCTCAGTCTGCAGAGTTGCCCTCGGAGTCCACTTGTTAGATCTTTTATGCCCTTCCTTTCTTCTGCACTTGGTGTTCTGAACTGCTTATTTAGGATCTTGATCTCCCTCCTCAGTTGCAAGATCTCTCTTGCCCTCCTGTTTGGCTGCTTCGCCTGAGCACCGCTACTACCCTTTCTCTCTTCTGTGCCAAAGCATTCCCTGGCCATGGTAATGATAATTGTTGTCATACTGTCGATCTTCTTTTCAGCTGTTCCTGCTAATGTGGCCTCAAGAACTCTGTCTAGGTCCCCATCTAGTTGCTTCCATGCAGTATTATTGTTAGCTTGGGGCCATTTCACTTTCTCTGTCATAGGCTGAGTGCCCGAGGTAGTGTTGGGAGAGTCCCCCCTGTGGCTTTGGGATGGAGCAGATGCTGAGAGATCTCCTGTACTGTGGGATGCTACCTGACTGGAGTCCTCCCGCGTCTCACCTAGTGTTTCCACTGTGCGCTGCATCTGCTTCTTTCCTTCTCCACATTGGGTCTTGGATTGATGTATTTTAAGTCCCCTAGCGTTCTTGCAAAGCTTCCCGCAGTGGCACTTTACTTCCAACACTTCCCCTGTCAGTGTGGTTTGGGTGAGCCTTCTCGTTATCCGTGTGTTTTCCGTAGCCATAACCATTATATCCGTCCCGTTGAGTCTCTCATCCTCCCCCCCTCTCGGGAGACCCTGGGGGTATTGCTCATTGCTCCGTTCTGTAGCTTTGGTTGGTGCCCTCTTGCGAGTGCTGTGATCGAGGTTGCTAACCAGGCACGTGCAGAGGGGGGTGCAATGGGTGCTTGAGCACCTGCCCTTTTGCCCTTTGCTGCCCAAAGTGCCCTTTTTTCAAACGCAAAATTTCCTTCATTTTATTTATTTTAAAACTTGTAAATGCCTTTTTATGAAGGTCTGCCAGATCAAACTATTAGTAAAATAAATTAATAATAATTTCACAGTAAATAAATTGACCCAATTGATGACCTTTCACCTGATGACCTCATCCGTGACGAGCCCTCCCGTTCAGACACTGTTAGTGATTCAGCAGCTCTGCCTACAGGACGCCTTCGATTCCGCCGGTAAGAGGGGTTTGCTGCAGTGTGCTTATTGCGGATTGTTGCAAAGAGAGCAGCACAGTTGTTGTGTTTATCGTGACCTGTGTGTCGCCTGTCTGTAGAAGTAATATCAGCTACTACCTGCCGAGAATTGCATGCACCTCGCGGGTGCTTATGGTCATTTATGCTCAGAAAAGAAGTGGATGCAATTCTCGGCAGGTAGGCAGAATTCGGCACAACACTGGCTAACATGCCGAAGCTAACGTTACTTCTACACTATAAAAAAAATGTGCTCTGTCCACTTCGTTCTGTTTGGGGGAGAAAAGTTTCACTGGCGTCGAGAGGTCTGATCTTTTCTATGTAATTTGACTAAAATCTTTGCACTTGAACTGGGATTATTAGTAAGTAAGTAAGTAACTTAGTAAAAGCCTTGTGCCTTAAAATAAGTATAACAACATTGGTAAAATTGTAAGCCTATTCCTCCGACTCACAGCCTACTGCCCTTTAAAAAATCATTAAATTAAAAGTATTAAATATATTTACATTTTGACAGCAGCAGTGTGTTTACAACAGCTCAACTACAATAAAAACTCAATAACTGGAAACACATATTAAAATGTCAGTGCCAAATAAATATCAGTGTAATGTCAGTGTAAAATAAATAATATTCCTGACATCAAAGTAAAGAGTGAAGAAGAAATGGCCCTGTAAGATTTGAGAAAAATGTATGAATTGTTAAAACAAACATAGGATATATATTAGCTGATTAAACAATTATGTGACCATGAAAAGATGTAAAGATTGTTGAGTGTTTGGGACTGACTCACTAAGCCAGCTGTACACTGAGAGCTGCAGGTGGAGGAAATAAGATACCAGATTAAAAAACATTTCATACAATATTCTGAAATCTAACAGGGCTGTTTCTTCTTCACTCTTTGATATCAGGAATATTATAAAAGATTGATGTTAGTTTATTTATTTAGATATATGATTAGACATATAGTCAATAAAAATCTAAATATATCTCAGATTCACAATGCAATATATAAAATAATCACAGTTTTACATACTGTAGACACACAGCAGGCAACACAGACACACACACCTCTCTCTATAGATTTGTTTGTCTCACTCTTACCCTGCCGTGGCCACCCTCATCCTTTCCCCATTAATGTTTCCTTCTCAGATTATTTCCCACACTTTTTTAAATCCGGTATCTTATTTCCTCCACCTGCAGCTCTTGGTGTGCAGCTCTGTGAGTCTCCCGAGCAGTCAGCTTTGGTAGAGGCTGCAGTATTACAGCAGCTCAGTCACTGTGAGCTGGTCCCAAACACTCAACAATCTTTTTATGTTCACATATTTGTTTAATCAGTATATCCTATAGTTGTTTTAATATCTGTAGTCACAGATCACCTCCTGTAGTATCAGCATCAACACAACAGCAGCAGCATCCATAGCAACCCCTCAACAGCAGCTGTTCCCTGTAGGTTATGTCAGCCCAGTGTTTTAAAGCTAGAGTTGGTATTCCCTGTTTCATTTTGTGTCACAGCGTTTGCTGATGTATTGATACAGAAGCATCTGTATATACGTGTCAACAAGGAATACATGACGATATATTTCTGTCAATAGTCAGAGAAGAGTCCTATTTAAATCCTTGTTCCATGTGCCCTTTTTATACTTTGAGCACCTGCCCTTCCAAAGGTCTCTGCACGGCCCTGTTGCTAACCTCGCCCACCCCCGCCAATCTTTCCTGGAGGTCATCTGTCTTTCCAGCGTCACCAATCTTCCTTGGTTGCCATCCAGCCTTTCCTGGAAGTCACTGGTGTCCCAGAGGAAATACTGTTGGATACATCTTTACTGATGCTATCTAACTCAGTCACTAACTATAGTGCATGACTGTAGCTTTCGGCCAGGAGAAGATGTCATCAGGTGGCGTCCAACTTTCACGGGATGTTTCGACCCTGAACCACAACACCCTCCAGTTGGCGGGTCGGCAGTGGTGGCCAGTCACTGCCCACCTCCTCCTGGCCCCCAGCTCAACTCCTCCCTCCTACTCCAAAGCCAGCAAGACGCTCTTTCTGCTGCCTCACCCAACCTACGGACAGCTGCCTTCCTCTCCCTTCCTGCTAACCCCAAAGCCGTGAGTGTCTTCCACACAGACTGCGCCGGGAAACCCCTACAGCCGACCTTAACCGGGAATAGCCTTCCTCTGTGATCAGACAGCCTGACAGCCTTGAATCAGGAAAACATCATAAACTCTGTGTTTTAGAAAATCAAGTAAGCAGGAAAATCCTACAGACCATTTTCACTAACATGAACCTAAAAACAGATGAGGAGGATTTAATACTAACAGCTTAATACTGACCCGAGAGTTTCCAGTTTGCAGTGTGGACTCTTCAGTCCAGCAGACAGCAGCTTCGCTCCTGAATCCTGCAGGTTGTTGTTACTCAGGTCCAGCTCTCTCAGATGGGAGGGGTTGGAGCTCAGAGCTGAGGCCAGAGAAGCACAGCCTTCCTCGGTGATCAGACAGCCTGACAGCCTGGAATAAGGAAAACATCATAAACTCTGTTTTAGAAAATCAAGTCAGCAGGAAAATCCTACAGACCATTTTCACTAACATGAACCTAACACTAGATGAGGAGGATTTAATACTAACAGCTTAATACTGACCCGAGAGTTTCCAGTTTGCAGTGTGGACTCTTCAGTCCAGCAGACAGCAGCTTCGCTCCTGAATCCTGCAGGTTGTTGTTACTCAGGTCCAGCTCTCTCAGATGGGAGGGGTTGGAGCTCAGAGCTGAGGCCAGAGAAGCACAGCCTTCCTCGGTGATCAGACAGCCTGACAGCCTGGAATCAGGAAAACATCATAAACTCTGTGTTTTAGAAAATCATGTCAGCAGGAAAATCCTACAGACCATTTTCACTGACATGAACCTGACACCAGATGGAGGATTTAAAAGAAACAGGTTAATACTGACCTGAGATTCTCCAGTGTACAATGTGGACTCTCGAGTTCCGCAGACAGCAGCTTCACTCCTGAATCCCTCAGGTCGTTCTTACTCAGGTCCAGCTCTCTCAGATGGGAGGGGTTAGAGCTCAGAGCTGAGGCCAGAGAAGCACAGCCTTCCTCTGTGATCAGACAACCTGACAGCCTGGAATCAGGAAAACATCATAAACTCTGTGTTTTAGAAAATCATGTCAGCAGGAAAATCCTACAGACCATTTTCACTGACATGAACCTGAGACCAGATGGAGGATTTAAAAGAAACAGGTTAATACTGACCTGAGATTCTCCAGTGTACAATGTGGACTCTCGAGTTCCGCAGACAGCAGCTTCACTCCTGAATCCCTCAGGTCGTTCTTACTCAGGTCCAGCTCTCTCAGATGGGAGGGGTTAGAGCTCAGAGCTGAGGCCAGAGAAGCACAGCCTTCCTCTGTGATCAGACAGCCTGACAGCCTGGAATCAGGAAAACATCATAAACTCTGTGTTTTAGAAAATCAAGTCAGCAGGAAAATCCTACAGACCATTTTCACTAACATGACCCTAAAAACAGATGAGGAGGATTTAAAACTAACAGCTTAATACTGACCCGAGAGTTTCCAGTTTACACTGTGGACTCTCGAGTCCAGAAGACAGCAGCTTCGATCTTGAATCCAGCATGTCGTTGTTACTCAGGTCCAGCTCTCTCAGACTAGAAGACTGGGAGCTGAGAACTGAGGACAGAGCTTCACAGCTTCTCTCAGAGAGGTTACAGCCACTCAACCTGAAAAAGGATTAGCAATGGACACAAACTAAATGATTTATTTGTCAAGTATAATTTTTTTTTTTTAATTTTTGAAATTGCACATACATATATCAACCTACAGAGCTTTGTTGGAGGCTTTGACCACTGGCAGCAGCCTCAGAAGAGCCTCCTCTGAAGCAGAGTATTTCTTCAGGTCAAACACATCCAGATCTTTTTCTGATGACAGTAAGATGAAGACCAGAGCTGACCACTGAGCAGGAGAGAGTTTATCTGTGGAGAGACTTCCTGAACTCAGGGACTGTTGGATCTGATCCACTAGAGAACGATCATTCAGTTCATTCAGACAGTGGAACAGATTGATGCTTCTCTCTGGAGACAGATTCTCACTGATCTTCTTCTTGATGTACTCAACTGTTTTCTGATTGGTCTGTGAAGTACTTCCTGTCTGTGTCAGCAGACCTCGTAGGAGATTCTGATTGGTCTGCAGAGAAAGACCCAGGAGGAAGCGGAGGAACAAGTCCAGGTGTCCATTTGGACTCTGTAAGGCCTTGTCCACAGCACTCTGGTAGAGATGTGTTAGTTTAGGTTTGTCTCTGAAGACTTTAGACAGCCGAGTGGTTTGTTTTTCTGCCAGCAGATTGACACCAGAGTTGATGAAGGTCAGATGGACATGAAGAGCAGCCAGATACTCCTGAAGGCTCAGATGGACGAAGCAGAACACCTTGTCCTGGTACAGCCCTCTCTCCTCTTTAAAGATCTGTGTGAACACTCCTGAGTACACTGCGGCTTCTCTGATATCGATGCCACACTCTGTCAGGTCTGATTCATAGAAGATCAGGTTTCCTTTCTGCAGCTGCTCAAAAGCCAGTTTTCCCAGAGACTCAATCATCTTCCTGCTCTTTTTATTCCAGTGTGGATCTGTCTCAGCTCCTCCATCATACTTTGTGTTCTTCAGTTTTGACTGAACCACCAGGAAGTGGATGTACATCTCAGTCAGGGTCTTGGGCAGCTCTCCTCCCTCTCTGGTCTTCAACACCTCCTCCAGAACTGTAGCAGTGATCCAGCAGAAGACTGGGATGTGGCACATGATGTGGAGGCTTCGTGATGTCTTGATGTGGGAGATGATTCTGCTGGCCTGTTCCTCATCTCTGAACCTCTTCCTGAAGTACTCCTCCTTCTGTGGGTCAGTGAACCCTCTGACCTCTGTCACCATGTCAACACACTGAGAAGGGATCTGATTGGCTGCTGCAGGTCGTGTGGTTATCCAGAGGCGAGCAGAGGGAAGCAGGTTCCCCCTGATGAGGTTTGTCAGCAGCACATCCACTGAGGTGGACTCTGTAACATCAGTCAGGATCTCATTGTTGTGGAAGTCCAGAGGAAGTCGACACTCATCCAGACCGTCAAAGATGAACACAACCTGGAACTCTTCAAAGCTGCAGATTCCTGCTTCTTTGGTTTCAGTAAAGAAGTTATGAACAAGTTCCACCAAGCTGTACTTTTTCTCTTTCAGCACATTCAGCACTCTGAAAGTAAATGGAAATGTGAACTGTATGTCCTGGTTGGCTTTGTCTTCAGCCCAGTCCAGAGTGAACTTCTGTGTTAAGACTGTTTTCCCAATGCCAGCCACTCCCTTTGTCATCACTGTTCTGATTGGTTCATCTCTTCCAGGTGAGGCTTTAAAGATGTCTTCTTGTCTGATGGTTGTTTCTGGTCTGTCTGGTTTCCTGGATGCTGTTTCAATCTGTCTGACCTCATGTTCATCATTGACCTCTGCAGTCCCTCCCTCTGTGATGTAGAGCTCTGTGTAGATCTGGTTCAGAAGGGTTGGGTTTCCTGCTTTAGCAATCCCCTCAAACACACACTGGAACTTCTTCTTCAGGTTAGACTTGAGTTTACGCCGGCACACTGCAGCAACAGTTCCTGAATGAAGAAAGAAGAAATGTGATTAATAAGTGGATGCTACAGTAAATCTGATAAATGTAAACTTTAAGACATCAAGATGGTATTTATTTTCCTCCTCCATGAAATCTCTTCAGCTCATCAGCTGTGAACAGTTTCTGAGTTTCAGCCCAGAAGAATTCATAGATCTGATCCAAATGTGTGCATCATATTAACAGCAGAGTTTGAAATGGAAACTTCTCCCATGTTGCCTCAATTTCCTCTTTCCATCATGTTAAATCTGTTCAAATCCTCTTACTGCTCTGCAGACGCTCAGCCAGCTCCTCCTGCTTCATTCTCCTCAGGAAGTGCAGTGTGATCTTCAGAAATGCCTCTCTGCTGCTCCTCCTCTGCTCCTCCTCCTCACCGTCCAACACCTCCTCATCCTCCCTCTGACTCTCTAAGCATGCTGGGTAATCTGGACTCAGAACTCTCTGGAACTCCTTCACCTCCTTCTTCACAAAGCTGACAATGTTTTCCTGGAGCAGCTGGAACAGAAGAAAATGTAAAGTTGAACTGGTAGAAGTCAACATCAGATCATCTGTGACAGACAGAAAGCCTGCTGGTCTGCAGAGTGCAGCATGGAGACTGGATCAGAATGCTGCTTCACTATTTACTTTGTGGCTGTTGGAATTAGCAGTAGTAGCTGAGCTTGTACATTTACACACCATAAATATGGAGTCCAGGTCTGGTTGATGCTGCTGGGCAGACTGACCACTGGGAACCTCTGAGCTCTGCTGATCAACTCTGTGAAGTAGAGCAGAAGCAGAACAGACTACTTAACTGCCTGATAAAGACATAATACCCATTGGATGACAGGAAATCCCTCCATTAAAATGTTTACCTAGGATCAGCTGATGGGTGTCACATGATCTGAATCCAACAGGTCGATACATATACCCATCTCTCTTTTTAATCTGAATCCTGAACAATGTGTTCTGTTTGACGATCGTGATCACATTGAGTGTATTTACATAATCCTGTAGTAAGAAACTTAATCACAGCCCTCATAAAAGATGCAGGTTGGGCTGCTAACCCTTCCTGCCCCCCCCTTCCTGTGTGTTCTAATGAAATGAGGAAACTCGTGTTTAAATGTGGAATAAAAATGATGACTTTGTTCCCAGATTTTATTTTGTGATCTGAGATTTGTGAATGTGGATCCTGATTTGAAAAACTGCATGAAGGAGCTAATTTATCACTCCACTTTCAATGTTCTTACACATTCTCAAACCTGCATCCAGCTGTTTGTGGAGTTTAACCCTGGTTTTGATATTTGGACTAAGATCTGCAAAATGTGAGACCAGTTTGAAAAAAGTGAAGAGTTAAGAACATGAAGTGATCACAACAAAGACACCAAACCTCATCTCAGGAGAGACACAAACATTTAACATGCTGACCTCTGATCAGCAGAGTGAGGTCCATCTTTGAAGTGAATAGGATGGCCCATAGACCGGTCACTCTTCATGGACACACAGTCAGGATCAGGTCCAGGTCCGGCAGAGTCTGGTCCCTGCTGCTGCTCTGGGCTTCAACACAACACACACAGAGCTTTGAGTGTGAATAATGATGGTGGAGTGATTTGAGTCCTGGACAGTTAGAGATCCTCATCTCACCTCTGAGCTTTGGTCTGGCTGTCATGTTCCCCACACAGAGTGCTTTTAGAGGGAGGGACTCCCTCCTCTCTGTCCTCACACTGATTCATAGCAGAGCCCACACCTTCACACAAACACAACAACATGCTGAGAGAGCTGCACTCATTCATTACATCAAGCTTTACATTTTAGGACACATTAGTTCTCCTTCCTCTCAGTAACATGACACAAATATTCAGGGCCGACAGAAAGGAGCCGTTCTGCAACAGGCTTCAAGGTGTGTTTGCTCCCGTTTGGTGGGCGTGTCTCAGGTGTTACCCAATCAGCTGCTTGTAAACACAGCGGCGTTTAAAAAGCAGAAAAGTCAGTGCGCTATGCTACACAGCAGGGTGTTTTTTCATGCTTCTGTCTGCGCTGGACTGGGCCCAGGTTCCGCCGTCCCGGAGTGGATTTGCTGCTTGTTTAAGTGTAAGAAAGTAACCTCCTCCCAAACTGCACTTTTTGGAGCCCTAAACAGGATCTGATGACCCCAAAATGTGTTACAGCCCCCAGATTCATCCAGAAGTTCAGTTTGTTGACCACAAAATATATCAGGGCCCGTATTCACAAAGAATCTTAAGGCTAAAAGTAGCTCCTAATGATGTAATTCTAAGAAAATTCTTAGAAAAGTGGGCTCTTAAAATTAAAGAAAAAATCCTAGTAAAGAAAAAAGTAATTCACAAAGCATCTTAACCCTTAAAAGAGCTCTTAAGCTCAGAATTGTTAGGAGCAGGGACGAGGACTTTTAAGAGGCTTAAGAGTTTCTTTAGTAGAGGAGAAAATGGCAGAAAGACGAAGTGGGAGAAGAAATGTGTTGCAGGATGACAGTGAGTTAATCAGACGCTATAGATTAGATCATGCAGGGATCGTGTTTGTGACTGATCTTATTAGATACGTGCAAACATCACAGACACAGCGCAGGAATGAAAGTAATCACTACATTACGATATTTGGCAATGCAGCGGTGATGATGTGGGTCTGTCACAACCTTCTGTAAGCGTGATCACACAAACAATTAAAGCTGATGATACACGGGGCAACTTTTTTGAGCAATGTTGCTGGGCAATCTTGCTAGAGGCAAGTCCCACTCATGTTTAAATGGATAGCGGCGAGGGACGGTGGCGGAGTGGTGGGGAAGGGATTACGGTCTTTACTCATTATTATTGACGACAGCGTTGCCCTGCACGATTGTTGCTCTGTGTATTATCAGCCTTACAGCACTTTCAGACAAACATGTTTGGTTCAGCTGCTTGATTTGCCTGCAAAGGTTTCAGCTCTGTGTTTCAGCTCTGGCTCGGAGCGATGGGCTCAGATGTGTTATTGTTGAGAAAGTTGGCTCAGAACAATGAAGTGAAATGAAGTAGTCCCAGTTTCTGACCGTATCACACTTGCATATCAATCCTCCAAGTTCTTTGTGAAGTTTAAATAAAGTGTGGCGTTGTGACAGCAACATGTCTGAAAGAGCTTTTGTACCGTTACTCCGCGTTTGGGCTCAGGACCACAGAGATGTTAGAGAGCTGAGCTTCAACACAATGATGCCATTTGTTAGCAGCCTGTTATTATATTAGTTTTTATTTAACATCTGAATTGATGCTTTGTCAGGTCTGTCAGCAAGATGAGAAGAAAACTAGTTTTAAAAAAGCTTCTTTTCTAAATGGAGTTCGGATCGATCAGGGCTGTGTTATTCTAGATTGGTTCATTGCCAAGTACAACGATAGCTGGACTCAAGTAACGTTAACAGACACATGTTTAGTGAACTTACCAGGAAGTTCAGCTTCCTCTCTTCCTTTTCTCCAAGCAGTCTCCTGTTTCTGTGGCTCTCTGCAGCAGACAGGTGGAGAAGCGCGAGACAACTTAAATCCACTTTTTAATCCCCGAGATTAAAATGAAAAAGTTCATTTCATCAAAGACATTAACTCTGAGCTTTCAGTTTAATGAGCGGCCATGTTAACTGGTGGCTCTCAGCCAGCGCCGGCCCTGGCAATGTTGGCGCCCTAGGCGAGATTTTCAAAGGGCGCAACCCAGAGGCTGTTTTCTTTCAGTATGTGGTAGAATTCTTGGTTTAGTTTCAATGGTGGAGACTCAATGTAGAGGAGGGTCTGGGGATCCTACACCAGATCATTTTAAGCATTGAGGACTTCATTTCCTGCATTCTGCTGAAAATTTCCACCTTTTCTGCCTCAATTTAAGGTGGAAAAGTTTTCATTTATGTAAAGGAGAACAACATTCAGGCAGCAGGTGACAACTGAAAATCTAAAAAGACAGAATTTAATGCAGTGAGGCAAAAAAGACATAATATTAAGAGACTAACGTCATCATTTGATGAGACTTCATAACATCTTTAAGTCTCTGGATATACGAGGTTGGCAGCCCTCTAGTCAGTGTTTCACTTCCTGATGTTTTGGCATTTTTAACAATAACTTTTATGCAGAAAAGATTAAAACTTTATGAGATTATTTACTGTAACTAGCTACCTAATGTGCAAAACATATTTCTACATCAATATACATGGAGAACAGGTTTTACTATATAACCGTATGTATTATTTTAATTTAAATACATGCAAATATAAGTTTTGTTGCCGTTCAGTTTATGGTTTACCATTTACATTGTGTGCTTTGTGACGTCATTCATTTGCTACTCATGAAGTCGGGGTATGTTGTCACACTTTCCACACTGTCTAACATTTACTGAGCACCGTACATCACAATGGTACGTATGTCATACCAAATGGAAGAATGAAGTCTTGGGCAGAAGTTTTGTATTTATCACATCTTCCTATCTTATCTCATTATGGAGCTGTAGACTGGTGAATAGAGAGTGAGCACTTGTGACAATTTGCCCCATCGGCAGGTAAGTTGTCACACTGGATTATCAGACAGTTATAAACTTGTGAATATTTCAATTTCAAATTGTAACCAGAACTAAAAATAAAATCAATCAACAATCAAGCCTAGGGAATTTGGAAAGAAAATCATTTAAATCAAAACACAAATGTTGGCAGAGCACACATTAAGTGGCACAACCTCTTTCTTTGAACTTTAAAATCAAACGTTCTCTGGTGTGCAAATAGATCTGGATATGGTAACTGAATAAAATGCTGCAGATAACTTGCTTAGATGTGTAACTTCTTAACTAAACAGATGTGTTTAAACACACTGATGCAACAATGTGCATTTTTGTATGACATAGGTATATGTATCTTACTAATCAGAGGCGTTCAGAGTCACAGTTCTGGCAAACTGAGATGCAAACATCATCGGCCCATTTGTTGCATTTCACACACTTAAACCACGTCTTCTTTGGAAAACTGTATGAAAATGGCTCCACATAGACGAGGCCAAAAGAGATGTCAGCGGCTTATGTCAAAATCCTTAGCTGTACGTTTGACTGATTTGTTCTTTAACTTCACCTGCTGGACTTCCTTTAACATTATGTCACAAACACATTCCTCTCTGCAATTACAAATAAATTACAGGCTTATTTGTCTACTACTCTTGTTGCCTAACTAAATTTATAACTGTATGATGTAGTGTGTGTGCGTGTATCCACTAACACATTACATGCCTAAGACCTTTATACTCTGTCATGAATCAGTCTTGTCCAGGCACATGGCTGCTGCTGTAAACTACAGTGTATAATATTCTATTTATAGTATCATTTAATACTGATGTCAGAGATAATTACACAGTTTCACATGTTATAGGGGTGGTGATGGCGCAATGGATAAGATGCCTGCCTTTGGTGTGAGAGACCCGGGTTCAATCCACCATTGTGACCCGGAGCAAGACACTTAACCCCTCGTTGCTCCAGAGGTGTGCGACCTCTGACATGTACAGCAATTGTAAGTCACTTTGGTTAAAAGCGTCAGCTAAATGAATGTATATGTTTATTTGTAACTGAAGCAAGTAATCACATGTGACAACTTGCCCCAAACTGATATGTGTGCAAATGTTGGCTAAATCTCAAGGTTAGCTTAACATAGCTCTTCAGCTGAAGTATCAAAAGACACGTTACTGTCTCCTCTACTTTGTGCAAAGTTATCATTGAACATTCACACCTAATAAAGTGGGAATACATAAAATGTGAAGTGCAAATGTTTAACTTTTGAAGCAAAAAATATTAATAAAATTGTGCTCAGCTCTGATTAGAGTGACCATGACAACATGTGAACAGGAAGTTGAACAGAGAAAAGAAGTCACACAAAATGACTGTTTGATTTTTGACATAGAGCCTCTAGTGTTGGAGTTATGAACAGTGTGACAACTTACCCCGCTCTCCCCTACATATTTTTTCTCTGAGTTCACAAGTAGGAAATCCGACTTCAGGAGGGGTTTCAAGATAGTTTTTCTAGTCGGAGGTCGGAAATTTCACAGTCCCAAGTTGCGTGGAACGCAGCCTACCCTCCCAGGTGTGCACGTTACCTGCGAGCAAATCCATCAATCTAAGGTCACTGGCTTCCTGTCACGATTAAGCAGGTAATCATCCAGGTAACTTTGTTCTGCTGATGTAAAACAGCAGAACGTGTCTATCAAGGTGTTTTTCTCGAGGCTTCGCCAAGATTGACCTCAGCTTTCCACACTATGACACTATTGGCGCGTTCGTGACTGGTCGTAACTGGGATATTTCCCAGTTGAAACTTCCGACTTCAGACATCAAAGCGTTCCAGGTGCATGGTGGTGCGTGACGCCGAAAGTGAACGAAAATCATGGGTGACCGTGACAAAGTGAACACACAGTTGCACCCTCAGCAGCTTTAGGTGTTAATTAAAAGGATGCCAGTTTAACTGCAACAACTGAAATAAATAGCCCAGACGTTACTAGTTATGTGTACCCCAAGTTGGTAGCCCTGAAGTCAGTCAATGTTGTCCGTTACACTTCCTGATGTTTTGGCATTTTTAACAATAACTTTTATGCAGAAAAGATGACTTTATGAGATTCTTTACTGTAGCCAGCTACCGTATGTGTAAAACATATTTCTACATCAATATACATGCAGAACAAGTTTTACTGCATGATCGTATTTATTATTTGAATTCAAATACATGCAAATATACGTTTTGTTGCCGTTTAGTTTATGGTTTACCATTTACAGTCTGCTTCCATGGGCGCTGACATTGTTTTCTGACGTCATTCAGCTGCTACTTGTGAAGTCGGGGTACAAATTTTTTCTCCGAGTTCACAAGTAGGAAATCCGACTTCAAGTGGCGTTCTGGGGTACTTTTCCTAGTTGGAGGTCGGAAATTTCCCAGTTCCGAGTTGCCGGGAACGCAGCATATGAGACGGGAAAGCAGCGACGCTCTGACTCCGACAGCCCTGTGAAAACATGGATTTACTGTCAACACGGAGCCACAGGGAGAGAAGAGGAAAGATTCTGCCCACAATAAACAGCAGGTCTGTTTACAGCCATCATCCAACACAAAAGCTCAAGTCAGAAACAGGAAACGAAAAAGTGCAGTTTGGGAGGAGGTTACTTTCTTACACTTAAACAAGCAGCAAATCCACTCCGGGACGGCGGAACCTGGGCCCAGTCCAGCGCAGACAGAACGCAGAAAAACACCCTGCTGTGTACGCAAGCGCACTGACTTTTCTGCTTTTTAAACGCCGCTGTGTTTACAAGCAGCTGATTGGGTAACACCTGAGACACGCCCACCAAACGGGAGCAAACACACCTTGAAGCCTGTTGCAGAACGTTGCGCAACGTTTCAAGGAAACAAGTCGTTCAATCAGAAAATGTTGCAAACCGGTGCAAAACGTTTTGAGATTAAAACTGTGATAAAACTCGTGGGTAGGCTCATTACTTATTGCTCAGGTGAGTTCGAATCCAGCTGGACGCGATTTTTAAAAAGTCTGTTTCCGGATGTGGCTGTAATGTAGAGCTCACTGATACAATCATGATCGCCGCAGCAGATTAAAGATGCGAGTTGAAACTCGCCAGGAACATGTTTGTGAATGTGGGACGAATCTGGGGATGGAGGCAGTCCACAGCTGCTGCGCACAACACGCGCACGCGTATTGCAACCAGTTACAAAAAACTCTATACTTTCAGAGACTCAGTAAGGCTTTCTGATGAAAAAGTCCAGGTTAAAGCACCAACTTCTGTTCTTGAGTTCCAACATCAGTCACATCCATAAATCATCAGAGCTGAATATAACAGTTTGTGGATATGGTGTTTGGCAAGTAAGAAGAACAGATTGGTTCTGAAATCTAGTCCTTTCTTCTCCTCCCTGAAATCACAAACAGCAAAGAAAAGCTCCTTTAAACACAAAGAAACATCTGGAATGAGATGAGCCTGAATGAAGTCCAACATGTCTGAGCAGAAATTCTCAGTGTGAGAACAGTTCCAAAATAAATGGGAAACATTTTCCTCTGCATTTTCACAGAGAGAACACTCAGTTTGAATCTTCTGTTTCTATCTTTAAAGAAAGATTTGGCTGGGTAGAACCGCTGAATCACTTTAAACAAAACTTCTCTCACTTTCTTAGTCAGCAAATATTTCAAGAGTAATAAGCAGACTTTATCCCAAGGCACACTCTCTATTCTACTATTCTAACAGCATGTTATGGAAGGAATAGTAACAAGAGCTTTTGGAATAAAGCTCAGTATTAGTTTAGAATTGAGCTGTTGCTTGCAGCAGAGTCAAATAAAGTGATAGTGTGATAGTGTGGCCACAGGAAGTTAATGCCTCCAGCAGCATCCTGCCTCCTGAAGGAACGGCATCAAAAACAATCGCAGACTCTTTAACTGATATGGGAATTTGATACGTGGTCAAAAAGTCTGAGCAGCTCTACAGTCTGCCATTAGTATCAAACAGCTGAGCAACAAGTCAAATATTGTTTCTAAAGCAGGTCAAAAATCTTGACTTGTTTTTCCAGAGAATGTCCTTCTTATTCCAAATCTAATATCTGTGTGGAGAGAAGTTGTGTTTAAATAAGAGAGACCAGGACAAAAGCATCTGCTGATGAAACTTTGAGGTTTTTCCTCCCAAAATGAAACATTTCTTCATTTAGCTGACGCTTTTATCCAAAGAGACTTCCAGCTGCTAGATATGTCAGAGGTCGCACGCCTCTGGAGCAGCTGGGGGTGAAGTGTCTCGCTCAGGGACACATTGGTGTCTCACACCAAAGGCATGTGTCTTATCCACTGCGCCATCACCGCCCATCATATTCTGAATCCTATAAAGGGCTGCTACAGAATCAGCACAACACACCACTCTGTCTGCTTTTACTTCCTCAGCCCACTGCAGTCCTACAAAAATGGCCGTCATCTCTGCCGTGGACACTGACGTCTTTTCCCAACGCTGACATTCATTGTTGGTCTATATCTTCCTCTTCCTCCCTCGTCCTCTTCATCTTTAGATCCGTCTGGATACATTTCTAAGTAACTGGAATATTTGCTCCTTATGTACTGACTTGCCAGATGTCCTTTCCCGCTCTCTTCCCATTCGCTCTTTACTTCCAATATATTTAAGAGATATTTAGAAACAGCCAATCAGCATCAAGAAGCATTTCTACTGTCCAGTTAAACAGTGATCCAGCACAATGTGATCAAAGTGATCCTGATTATCAGACATTTACAGATTCCTCTGCTCGGATTCTCACCTGCTGAACTCACTTCAGGTCAACTTACAGACACTTTGCACCTTCATGTGTGGAGGAAACACTGGGAGAGAAGAAGCTGCTCATTTCTTCCTCGTCAGTCCTGGTGTCTGTGTGCATCTGATCTGAGGACGCCGTCACATCCTCACAACTTCAAAGTCCACGCCTACAAAACATCAGAGGGACGTCCAAACCGGTCTAACCTGTGGCAGAAACCCAGTCAGAGTCAGAGGTGATGTAGTTCTGCTACCTGTCCACTAGATGGAGCTAACTAACCATCTGATGAACTAAAGATCAGCTCAGCACTGAAAGATGTCATGAAGCAGCAGTGTGGATCACGTTGGTACTCTACTAGATTTAGGACATGTTGGTTTGTAATGAGGCAGAATGCAGCCTGAGATCCCCGGGCGGGGCCCTTCACTCTGTTCCTCAGTCCTGGTTCCTAACAAAGGGGGACCAGAACCTCCAGAACCTCAGGCTGCCACAGATGGCACAGGCAACAACTCTCAGTCAGAAAGCAAACACTGTCACTGATAACACACTGAGCTAAAAACACTGATTCCAAGGAGCATTCTACAGAAATGATGAACTTTCATCTTTGAAGTCTGAAGGATTTTTCTCATCAATCAGTATTTTATTCCAGAAGAACAGATTTTCACATTCTGGACTGTACTAAAGTCTATGGAACAATGGTCTGATTGTGATTCTGAGATGAACTGTTTGGCCCAGATGCATGTTGGTGATGCAGACTGTAGGAAGAGCTTTGGAAAAGGGAAGAAAAAGTCTGTAATAATTCTGTGTTCCAGCTTCTCCAGTGTGACGAGTTGCTGCTTTTCTCCTTTGGATCTCAGTAAAGTGAATAAACAGGAGCTCTGTAGACGTCAGCCTGAGCTCTGGAGATGGAAAAGAATCATTATTTGCAGGTCAAGAGGGGAAAAAGGAAAGAAAGATGAATTTAAAAGAGACAGGAGGGACAAAGAGTTGAGATTGTAGGAAGAAGAAAGTCAAAAGAAAGAAAGAAGACAGTAAAACAGAGTGTGTCCATTAAAAAGCCCAGCGGAGTCGCTTTCAGCTGTTTTTAATGAGTCAAATCAAAGTGGACGCTAACATTAACCCTCCTCTCATAAACAGCCGTACAGTTTCCCTTCAGCCAACACGTTCAAATAAGAAGAAGAAGATTTAGAAGAAGAATCATCTCCTGAAAACATTTAGGAAACACAGAGTCACAGGTTTGATCCCAGCAGCACACTGAGAGCTTCTCACACAGCAGATACACCATGTGGCTAAAAGTATGTGGACGGCTCCACGTCCGTCCCTCCAGGGATTCGATCCTCGCTCAGACACCGCCAGCGAGGTCGGGTCCGCCTCGTGGTCGGAGGGGGGTTCAGGTCTGGACTCTGTCACGTATCACTGTGTGCAGGAGCGCTCAGATCTCCTGTGGTTGGATCCAAGAGGCAGCAGCAGCAGTTAGATATCTGATGTTTGGTGTTGCTGCAGATCTTCACTGAAGCTCCTTGTTGTTTCCATCCAGTCAAAGATTCTTTTGATGTCTGCTGGATCATTTTAAACACATTCAGACACATTTGGGATCTTTGGAAACTTTTTCATCTCTACTAGAATTGAAACTAAAGTTCTGTGAGTTTGAAGAAGGAAGTGAAAAGCAAACAAAGATGGAGTCACGGTGTGGGAACAACATGAAGCCGTCAGGTGGAACAAAAAAGCAGCTTCAGGGTTTTGTTTCAGGGGATCGTGGGGTGCAGTCAGGTTCAGGTCTTTGAGTCTTTGTCCTTACTGTGTCCACGCAGACAGAGCCGTGACAGAGGACAGAACAGGAAGCTGAACGAAGGTGACAGGAAACGCCCTCGCCCGGCCGGATCCGCTTCAACGTGGCCGACCTGAAACGGCGCAGAGAGCCCAGCTGAGCACAGAGGAAGTCACGCCTCTGATAAACCTGCAGGAGGCGGCGCTGATGATGTTTCCTCAGCCAGTGCTCGTTGTCCTCCTCCCCCTCCACCACGATCACCTCCCCCTCAGTGAACGTCAGCTCGTCTGGATTATCAGCAAAACAGTTGTAGATGGCCTTCAGTCTCTGAGGCTTCTGCTTCTGCACACACACACACACACACACACACACACACACACACACACACACACACACACACACACACACACACACACACACACACACACACACACACACACGTTTCTACTCTCCATGCAGCAGGATTTAAGCTGCGTCGGTTAGAGGACAATAAACTAAAGCAAAGTGCATTAACAAAAACTCTAATTCCCCGTGGCCTCTCCCTTCCCGCTACTGGACTAAACAGATTTCTTATTATTTGGATTTGTTGCAGGACCTGATTGAAACTGACTGAACTGATTTCAGGATGAACTCCTCGTCGTCGTGCAGATTAAGAGTTACTGTGTCATCGCTTCTGATTCAGAGACTTTGTTGTTGACGCTTTTGAACGCTATGTCTTGAAATCACAAACTCTCTGAGCGTCACTGTGTCGAGCTGCAGTGAAAAACTTTAAATCCACACACACATTTTCCTTCTGCTGCTGCTGACTGTGTGTTCCCCTCAGTGTTGACCTCTGACCTCTGAGCTGCTGGAATCTGATCTGTCTATTACAGAGCAGGGCTGGGCCGTACGGCCAAAAATGACTATTTCATCTCATTAAATCTCTCTAATTATCAGGATCAATGTGTTTAAAGGCTGATTTTTGCTCCTGACTTTGAAACTTTTCTTTCTGCTCAGAACAAACACTTGATGCCAAACAGTGGATCACTTCACAAATCTGAGGCAGAACATTCACAACTATTGTGAGAAAATCTCTTTTCAACAAATATGCAGGAGGAAAATGAAGTCAAATCTGTTTTCAGTCCCTTTTCCTCAACAAAATAAAGATCTTAGTAGAAACATTAAGTGCTGATTCGTTCCTGATTCAAATGAATTCAATCAAACACTTATTGAACATTTGTTATTTTGTTCATGAGGAAAATGATATTATTCTCATTATTGTTTTATAGCCCAGCTCTAATTTCAAACCCTCTTTTCTCAGCAGATATTTGCTGTGTTTGTTGGCCGTTAGTCTGATCTCACTCCTGAGGGAGTTGCTGTTTCCAGAGTTTCTGAAACGGCACCAGTGTTTGTAAAACTGAGCCAAAGGGAGCTGATTTCTGTAGATCAGGGGAGGGAGCAGCTGTGAACTCATGAATCAGTCTAAATCCTTTTCAGAAGCACACAGACAGGCTGCACGTCACATGTTCATCTTGGTAGAGATCAGAGTTTTAAGGACGGATGGTTCTGAAAACATCAAGATAAAAACACATTAACACAGAACTGCTTGTGACGGAGCAATAAAAGATGTTTCAGATAGCGAACGCAGTTCCTCATGTCCCTCTGGTCAAAGCTCAGCAGGACAGCTGGGAGGGTTTAGGACCTCTGACATGCAGTGAAGCCGGTGGGGGGGAAGACATCGGATCCAAAGTTTCACAGTCGACTCCAGGTCCATCAGTCAGATGTACAGTGACCTGAACAAGACTACTCTGAAGTTCACCTGAAGCTGAGAAGCTTCTGTTGATTTAAAGCTCGTTCTTCAATCTCCACCGACCCTCAGTCTACCACAGGGGTTAGAGTCTGAGACTGGGGGGCCTCCCCTCAGCTGAAACCCTCCAGTTTACTTGCTTTTGCTCAGTTCCTGGATGCCAATGGGATCATGATGATGATATTTGATCCTTTAGACTCAACAGCTGAGCCAAGATAACCTCAAACTGCTGTTGGACAGAACTTCAGACAGCAAATAAAATCAAAGCAGGTCTGTCCTTTGATTAGTTTCTGACTCTGAAAAAAACAACTGAACTCTCTCTGTAACTAAATCACACACATGCAGGTTATATGTGACCTCCTTTTGATAACTAATAATATAAACTAGTAAGAACCAATCCATTCACTGAGCCTCCTCTGAAACAGATTTACAGATCTGACTTTGTTGGCTCCACATGCAGCGTCAGGGATTCAGCTTCAAGAGAAAACATCTCACCTTTTAAGATCCAACAGCAGGCGGCTTTATGTGTCTAATATTACTGTGCTTTTATTTTGTTATTTAGCCTGAACCCAAACAGCAGCACACTGACAGAGCAGAGTTACAGAGACACAGATATGAACAGCAGACACTAATAACAGTCTAACTTTAGGAGCACTTGTGCACAGAGGGTTAAATCCTGCTGCCCTCCTCCCAACTCCACATGAAGGACAGCTGCATGATTCTGTGCTGCAGTGAAAACAGAAGCCTGCTCTCCAAGGGCAGACTGACAGGAGACCCCTCTAAGGAAGGTGGATCTGGAGTTGTTTATGGACGACCAGCATCATGTGATCCAGCAGCTGGTAGCTGGATCACAGCTGGATCAACTATCCTGCACAAGCAGCAGAGTTAGTTCCACTGACAGAAGCTGCAGAGATGCAACAGATAAAACAGGAAACATTTTTACAGACAGTCGCTGAGAGAGACTCATGATGATGATGGGATCCCAGTAACACTCTACAGTGATAACAGCAGACCTGTCATTACTGCAGCATTGAAAAGTGTAGTGAGCTTATCACCCTGCTAGCAGGAGCAGCTGAAAGAGAGAGAGCTGAAAAACAAACTTGTCAAATGTTAACATTTAGGTTTAGACGCCATGTTTACCTTAACTGACAAATCTTCCACAAATACTAAATTAACTCAGAACTTCGGCTGCTCCGTGCGTAGCCACAACTTTAACTCGCTTTTTCTTTTGATTTAACCTCATCCTCTCATCCCTGTATTTCCTACAATGCAATATTACATGTTCTACATTCACAGGAAGAATTACTGTTCTTCCTGTGAATGTCTAACTTTATCTCTAACAAATGTTCTAAATACACATTTGTCTCTGGAGCCTTTCATCAGTAAACATGTGTCACGTAGAGAAACTATTTAGCCCTTCAGAACATTGAAAGGGAAAATGAAAAGTTCAAACACCTGGTCAACAAGCAGTCGTCAGAAACTTGAGCAGAAACAGTGTTTGTGAGGATCAAGAGTGAGTCAAACCTTTATTGAAGTGAATGAGAAGCTCTGCAGCCATCAGCAGCTACTAGGTGCTGCTCCAAGAAAACTTTATTAAAGTGAAAATCAAAGTCAACACAGTTTGTACACAACAAGTTCAGCCCTGAGGAGATCATTTCACCATTTCTAAGAAAACACATTTCTGACATTAAAGGCACAATCAGTGAGCCAGATGTTAACCAAAGTGAAGCCTCGTCCACCACCAACATTTAAACCACAGGACTGGAAGTTGTCTCCCTCCTACACAGAACACAGAGACACTGAGGAACCAGGCCAAAACCAGAACCCAGGATAAAGAGTTTTAGTAAATGTGGTGTTGAAGGTGTGGAGGTGGATCAGTGTGTCAGAGGAGACTCTGTAGAAGGACAGAGAGCCAGCAGGACAGTCCACATACACTGCTACTCTGTTAGAGGAGGAGGAAGAGAGAGGGAGGTCTGTTCTTCTCTTATTGTGCCAGACAGAGTAACGACCATCAGAACAGTCCAGACTCCAGGACTGATCATTTCTTCCAAACACACAGTCCTTACTGTCTCCTCTCCTTCTGATTCCTCTGTAACTCACTGATATATTAACCCCTCCTCCTCTCCACTCGACCTCCCAGTAACAGCGACCAGTCAGACCATTTCTACACAGCAGCTGAGTCCAGTAGTCAAACCTCTCTGGATAATCAGGATATGGCTGCTCCTCTGTCACTGCTGTCACCTTCCTGTTGTTGTCAGACAGTTTGAGGTTTCTGTGTGCTGTGTTTGTGTCCAGTGTGAGTTCACAGAAATCTGATGAGAGAACGAGAAACAACACATTTACATTTATTCATTTCACATTTACATTTATTCGCACGACTCTGGAGCAAGTAGGGGTAAAGTGTCTTGCTCAGTGGGGATTGAACCCGGGTCTCTCACACCAAAGTCAGGCGTCTTAACCATTGCGCCATCCCACCCCCACAGCAGCAGTTTATCATCAGACACATCTGAAGGTTTATTCTTTGTTTATGTGCTGATGTTGTTCATTTCTATAAAGTTTAATGATGATGCATTTAGTCAGTGTGAATGAATGTTTGAATGAATAAATACCACAACTATCAACTTTGTATTGAAAGAGAAACTGACTGTGTGCTGTTTTGTCCTCATGAGTCAGATTGAATCCACACTTACACTTCCTCAGACCAGGTTTTAACCACTGCTCTCCACCATGGTCCACCCTGGAGGAAAAAACACAATCAGAGTGATTTTCTATCCAACATGAGTCCTAACTGCTGTTCAACATGAAGCAGTGTTCCTCAGTTTGTCAGTGTGACAGAGAAACAGGCTGAAACTCATCTGGGTCAACTGTCTCCAGGATTCTTTCACTGTCTGACAGAAAAGGACCTGAAGAGGAAGACGAAAATTAAGAAGTGCGAGCAGAATGTCAAATATTGTCCTCACTATGTTGTCAAGCAAAATAAACAGTCTGACCAGCAACTGTTTCCAGACTGTTCTCAGATCAGTCTGACCACCACATTCAACTTGTATTGTGTAATTTATAAGTCATATAGTATACACAATAGTACCATATGATGTACAAATTGGAAAGCTGCAGTGTGGAATCTGGAATCTGATATTTTCCAGTTCGAATTTGGGCCACTTTCATATGCGGTCCAGATCCAACACAAATTGAATCTTCTTAAATGCGTCCTGAGGCTGGACACTCAGATCAGAATTGATGCGACTTTGACGTCACTCTAGAGCAGCTGTTCCCCTGAAAGAGGGAGCTGCTGTGAACGAAAAAGCCCCACAAAAAGCCATGAACCACTGAGCTTTATTTGTGATTAATCAGTCACTTTAAATTAAGGCAGGTGTGTAATGACTTCTAGTTAACCTGAGTTTGAATGTGATTGGTTAATTCTGAACACAGCCACATCCCGAGTTATTAGAGGGTTAGAGGGTTGCACACTTATGCAACCAGGTTATATATTTTTCCCCCTGAAAGATTTCAGTTTCTTTTAGGCCACATTGAAGGTGGAAAAAGTTCTGACATGATTTCTCTTTGTCTTATTACTTTACATCATAAGAACCTGGCATTTTAACAGGGGTGTGTAGACTTTTTCTTTCCACTGTATGTGACAACTATGCAAATGGCAAATAGACTGATTTTCTAAAGTTTAGTGCCACTCACCATCTTACTCATCCAGTTAGGAGCTGTATAAAGCCTGAAATTAATCTGGTTTTATCAGCAATTTCAATGCACATTTAAGAGTGTAAGTTGTGACTATTATTAACAACAATGGAAAGCTGAAGCTTATCAGTAGCAGTAATAACATTGAACATAGGCCTATGTTTAGTTCCATCACCAAAACTCATTCATCACAGAATATTAACAGTGAGGACACAAAAAGTGGTCCACATCATCTCAAGCACACTTATCTTCCAAAAACATTGCCAAGGTTATGTAGCCTACTGTATCAGATTAAATGCATGAACAAGCCGATCAGAAATTATAATCTGTTCCAATTTTTCTGAGTTACGATTAAAATGCGAATTTGTTACCAGGCAACATGGATGCACACAGAGTGGAAGGTGGAAATGCAAGACCTGATTAATGCGATTTTACATTTCCTGGACAGATTCCTAGAGCAGCTGATGTTGGGGAGTACAGCCAAATGCGTGCTAAATTATTATTGATGATGCAGTCAAAAACTCTCCAACCTCTTTGCAACCTGTAGCTTTGGCTTTTTTAGCCAGAGGTGAGCAAAGTCACTTAGGCCAATTCAGATCCTTGTGAAAAAGAAATAAAAGTACCAATACCTCACTGTAAAAATAATCTGCAAGTACTGCATTGAAAAAGTTAAGTAAAAGTATGTAAGTAGGCTATAAGCAGGAAAATATAGATGCAGCCTATTAAAAATAAAAGTAGTCTATTCAAAGCAGAAAGAAAAAAGTCCCAGCTGACTGTACTATTATATATTGTATCATTAGATTATTATTCCTCATGCATTAATGTAGTTGGTTGATGTTGAACTATTTTGAATCAGACTGCAATTACTGATTATTTTTTATTATGTATTGATCATACAATATTTCCCTTTGAGATTTGGTGAAGTAGACGTAGAAAGTGGCATGAAAAGAAAATACTCAAGTTCAGTACAAATATCTTGTGTACTTCAGTACAGTACTACTTTGTTACTGTCCACCACTGGGCTTAGCTTTGACTACCTGAAACTAAGGAAAGGACTAGACATGTTTTTCTATATTTTGGCTCTGGAAGGAAAGCTATCTTCCATCATGATGGTGAAATTGGATGGTCTTAAGCCACAGTGCTTCAAGTGGGAGCCCCCTATACCCCTTCATCAAGGCATTAAAATGTGTAACAAACAATTACAACACAAAACACCATTAATAAGCTGAAATGTGTAGCCTACTAAAACACACAGCTTGGCATACATGCGTAGGGGAAGTTCTGCCATTCTACTATAGGTCTAGGTGTACAACACTGCTACACACATAGCCAAATGTCTTTTTAGTTTTGATACATTTGTATTATTGAAATACAAGTTTATATATAAATATTCTTTTTAACAGATTTACATATTGTTATAATTTATATTTGCTCGGGTCAATTATGAACAATAGGTTCTTGAGAACTTGAGAGCCCCGACACAGTATCCTGCAGTCATTGATCCACCGTATTAACATTATTTAAGTTAACTAATAATAAATGCAATTTAATATACCAGCAATGCTGTTACAGTTCTGTTAATGATATGCTGATTTCACTCACCAGGTAATGTTAACATAGCATCAGCCTCATGTGGCTCATTTTCTGTTGTTTCTGTAACTTTAACGTTCATTCATTTACTGCAGCTGCAGTGTCACCTGGAGCGGCAGGAGATTCAGATTCAGTGTTTGGCAGGCTTACCAAAACACTGAAAGAGTGTAGTTTGAGTTTGCTCGTGTTTCACATCTCCTTTACTGATTCACAGTAGTTAATTTCAAACTTGCGCTGAGTGACCGCCACGCAGCTGTGTTGTTGTTTGATAGGTGACGTCAGATTCCGGTCACAGGCGACAGAAGCCCCAAATGACAGAAAAGTGCTTCGCAACACAGATAGGGTAAATTTATGAATGAACGTATGAAAGTTCTGTCACAAAACAATATTGCTATGTATCATCTTGCTATTTTAGGTGGGTATACGGCGTAGTAGACTACTCCACTGCATTTTGGATCCCCAATTATTTTATCCATTATTAGATGAGCATCATTGATAACTGATGTCTCTCTTACGGCTATAGCAGAAGTGTATTAAGTTGCTAATACAAACCCAAGTTTCCTACTTCTGCTTCTTAACAGTAAAAGCATTTAACTAAAGAATCGGATCCGGGCCATATGAGCCAATTTATAAACAGATCTCAATTGGACATGAACGGTTGCAGTGATTTAAAAGTCTGGGTCCGCACTTTGGTAGATCAGTCTTTAGCTTCTGTAGCTAGCCAGTCCCCAGTAGTTGGTGCGGAACAACCCGGGTGAGCCTATGGTAGCCGTCCCCTGGCATCTCCTGAGCAGCCAGGAAAGGGTGCCTGGGTGACTGTCTGAAGAAGGAAGAGTCGTAAGCATTCAAAGCCCACGGGTCACCACCAACCTGTTCACATTTTCAGCAGATTTTCCCCACTCAGTGACACACCCGCTGAGAAACCAACTCTGATCTGGCAGCTCCATTTTGAGAAACATAAAGTTAGTGAAGCCAGTGGCCATAGTTAGTTATTGTTATTCACATTGGCGGAAATGACCCCCGGTTACACCAATCAGAGGTCACTAAGATTACTGTTGAGTCGGTGTGTTCATACGCAAAAACAATGTCGGACACCGTAGTTTTCTCTGGACCCCTGCCCAATCTGATCAGTGATGACATGTATAGCTACATGTCGTCATTCCGCCGCTGGTTGTCGAGGTGGTATCCAGCAAACGATGTGGGCTTTGTAGATCATTGGCAGACTTTCTGGGGAAGACCTGGTCTGATTCGGAGAGACACCATCCATCCCATTTGTGAAGGAGCAGGTCTCATTGCTAGAAATCTGGCCAAGTTTATTAGCGGATCAAATCCATGACAAACCAGACTTGAGAGCAGGAGGCAGAGTCGCAGTCTAACACACTTCTCTGCCCTTCTATTTCAGCAATTACCCACCCAAAACCGTACGCAGAGTCACAGTCTAACACACTTCTCTGCTCACCTGTTACTTACCGACCACTGAAATGATTTAAATCAAAGGTAAACAGATGAGGAACTGTGCATAAAAACCTCATAAAAGTTTAAACCACAAGAGCAATAGTGCAAACGAATAGATGTGATCTCTCTCTCCTGTGTACTAGGAAATTAACTAATATCAGATTTTGATATTGATTTATTTTGTCTTACTGAAACCTGGATGGGTGATGGAGAATGTGAGAATAAATGAATCCACCCCTCCCAGTCATATTAATACTCACATTCCTTAAGGCACAGGCCGAGGATGTGGCGTTATCTTCAACTCTAGCCTACTAATCAGCTCTAAACCTATACTAAATTATAACTCATTTGAAAGCCTTGTTCTCAGTCTTGTCCATCCCCAATCAAGGAGCACGGTTCCAGAACCAAACCAAACCTCAAACCACTAGCGGAGCTTTCTGGCATCCCTGTGGAGATTGGGGACATTGAACATGAGTGGGCAATGTTAAAAGCCTCTATTGCTGAAACTGCAGCGGAAAGCTGTGATCTCAAGGTCTTAGGTGCCTCAAGGGGCAGTAACCCTCGAACACTGTGGTCACCGGTGGTCAGGGAAGCCGTCAGACAGAAGAAGGAGGCCCTCCGGGAGTTGTTGTCTCGGAGGACTCTGGAGGCGGTTGCAGGTAACCGACAGGCCCGAAGGGCTGCAGCCTCTGCTGTGGCAGAAGCAAAGCAGCAGGTGTGGGAGTTCGGAGAAGACATGGAGAAGGACTTTCGGTCGGCACCAAAGTGTTTCTGGATAACTGTCCACCATCTCAGGAGGGGGAAGCGGGGAACCGTCCAAGCTGTGTACAGTAAGGATGGGACCCTGCTGACCTCAATTGGGGAGGTAATTGGGCGGTGGAAGGAACACTTTGAGGAACTCCTACATCTGACTGACACGCCCTCTCTAATAAAGGCAGAGCTGGAGGCTGATTTCTCATCAATTTCCCTGGATGAAGTCACTGAAGTAGTCAAACAACTCCACAGTGGCAAAGCCCTAGGGATTGATGAGATCCACCCAGAAATGCTAAAAGCTTTGGGAGGGGCTGTCTTGGATGACACGTCTCTTCAATACTGCGTGGAAAACAAGTACAGTGCCCAAGGAGTGGCGGACTGGGGTGGTGGTTCCCCTGTTCAAAAAGGGGGACCAGAGAGTATGTGCCAATTACGGGGGTATCACACTTCTCAGCCTCCCCGGTAAAGTCTACAGCAGGGTGCTGGAACGGCGGGTTCAGCCAATTGTCGAACCTCAGATCGAAGAGGAACAATGCGGTTTTTGTCCCGGTTGTGGAACAACTGACCAGCTGACCAACTCTCACAAGGATCCTGGAGTGGGCTTGGGAGTATGCCCATCCAGTCTACATGTGCTCTGTAGACCTAGAGAAAACATATGACCGGGTCCTCAAGGGAGATACTCTGGGAGGTGCTGCTGGAGTATGGGGTGAGGGGGGCCCTTCTTAGGGCTATCCAATCCTTGTACATCCAAAGCGAGAGCTGTGTCCGAGTACTCGGCAGTAAGTCGGACTCTTTCCAGGTGTGGGGTGGCCCTCGCCATGGCTGCACTTTGTCACCAATCCTATTTGTGATATTCATGGACAGGATGTTGAGGCGTAGCCGTGGCGAGGAGGGGCTGCAGTTCGGTGGGCTTGGGATCTCGTCACTGCTTTTTGCAGATGATGTGGTCCTGATGGCATCATCGGTCCGTAGCCTTCGGCTCTCACTGGATCGGTTAACAGCAGAGTGCGAAGTGGCTGGGATGAGAATTAGCACCTCTAAATCTGTGGCCATGGTTCTCAGCAGGAAACCGATGGAGTGCAAACTCCAGGTAGGGAATGAGTCCTTACCCCAAGTGAAGGAGTTCAAGTTCCTCAGGGTCTTGTTCACGAGTGAGGGGAGACGGGAGCAGGAGATTGGCCGGAGAATCGAGCAGTGGGGGCGTTAATGCGCTCGCTTTACCGTACCGTTGTGACGAAAAGAGAGCTTCTCTCAGAGTGTTCATGTACCGTTTTAACCACACCCTTGACCTTGTTCTGATTATATGGTACGGAGATTGAACATTTAATAGTGTTCCCACAGAATCCCTCTTTATCTGACCACTGTTTGATAACTTTTGAGCTTGTATTGCTTAATTACATTCCATTGGCCAAAATTACTATGCAAGATGTCTGTCTGATAGTGCTGTAGCTAAATTTAAGGATGCAATTCCATCAGGTCTAAAGTCATTATCAAGTCACAAAGTAACAGAGGACTATGCTAATTTCAGTCCTTCCCAAGTCGATCATCTTGTTGATAGTGCTGCAGGTTCGCTGCGAATGACACTCAACTCTGTAGCCCCTCTAAAAAAGAAAATACTAAATTCCTTATTATCAGGCTGTTTAAAAAAATCCTTCAGCTGATCCAGATTGCTGCAGCATGTGTTCTGACAGGAATCAGGAAAATAGATCACGTCTCCCCTATCTTAGCTTCTCTGCATTGGCTTTCTGTAAAATCCAGCAAGAAGTAAAATTGTGCAGCTGGTATAGCCTTTTCAAATGTTATGTATCGAATGGATCACATTCTAATAGTGAAAAGAGTCATTTCGCTCGGGTTGTGAAAGGCAAATATATTGATCCACCTTGTTAAAGCCGCTGTTTTGGCCGCTAGTAAAATGTACTTCAAAGCATTCCTGTTGGCTCGGAGGCATTGCGAGGCTACCTAGCCGACCAATCACAGTGCTTACAATCCGCGTAGCTTTAACATGTAAGAGTGTTGATTAGACGCACTAGTATAAATTGTACTTAAGGACGGCGTCGTGGCCTTGACAACGAAGTAGAGAGAGGGACAGAGGAACCAGAAATGGCAGCAGAGCGAGAGGAGAGAATCCAGAGCGACGAAGGTGCTCGCTGCAGACGAGAAACAGACAAACGCCAAGCGTGGACTTCAGCGGAGAGGGTCAACTATGCTGCTGAGGAGCGGAACCTTTTGGTTTGACTCAGCAGCCCGGAGCCGCAAAGAAGACGATGTCATGTGTGGAAAGTGAGAAGTTGCCAGTGTGGAGTTGCATGGGGGAGGACGCCACAAGAGACACGAGGTGGGGTAGGAATTTGTTCGTCCCTCCTTCTCAGTAAGTAACTTTCCCACGCCTTTTTCTTTGGCTACCCATCATTGATTGTGTGCCTGGGGGACAAGCTGTTGCCTTTTCTTTCATGTTTTAACTCATAGTCCTTGAAGGGGCGAGCCTATTGTTGCCAGAAAGACTTCCGGTCCTGTCTTAAATTGCAGACTGTGTGTCACGCCGCAGTTAAAAACCCCTAGTCTTTGCTTGTATATTTGTGTGTTGCGTGAGCTTTGATTTATGCTTTAACTCAGGCCTACTCACTACTCTGTACAGAATTAGGACAAATAAAGTCCTTCATGATGATGGACTCCAGTAGACTGCCATTAAATAATACAAAATACAGACACCTGCTGAGGGTGAATTCTTGTTGTTTGTCCAAACCTGAGAGCGTCCAGTCTCCAGTGTGGATCGTCCAGTCCAGCAGACAGCAGCTTCACCCCTGACTCTCCTGGATGATTGTAGCTCAGATCCAGCTCTCTCAGATGGGAGGGGTTGGAGCTCAGAGCTGAGGCCAGAGAAGCACAGCCTTCCTCTGTGATCAGACAGCCTGACAGCCTGGAATCATGAAAACATCATAAACTCTGTGTTTTAGAAAGTCAGGTCAGTAGGAAAATCCTACCGGCCATTTTCATGAATCTAAAACAAGCCTTTAAAACAGACACTGCCCACATCTGTTTACTTCTTTGTTCGATTATGGAACTGCCAGTCTACAGTCAACAAAGCTGACTTTATCACTACTTATGCTAACCGTTATCTCTTGGACTACTAGCACTCACTGAGACCTGGATCAAACCAGAAAACACCACTACCCCCGCTGCCTTGTCCAACAATTGGTCTTTCACCCACACATGGGACTGGGCTCTTACTTACCAACAAATGGAAATTTGCTCAACTGCTACCCCCGAATCAATATGCCTCCTTCCAATATCATGCTGTCTTGGTGTCCTCTCCGGTAAAGGTCTCTGTGATTGTCATCTACCGTCCACCAGGACAAGTGGGTAACTTTGTGGACGAGCTAGACACACTGCTGTCTGCAATCCCAGATCATGACTCTCCATTACTTGTCCTCGGTGACATGAACATTAACTTGGACAAATCAAACTCAACAGACTTCCTGTCTCTGATCATTTGATCTAACTTGGGTTCTCAACCCCCGACCCACAAAGCTGGCAATGTGCTTGATCTTGTTCTTGTCAGAAACTGTTCTACTGAATGCCTAACTCTCACTCCTGTACAAATGTCTGATCACTTCTTCATTCAGTTCACGGTCTGCCTACAGAACCAGCTCCTTGTTCCAGCACCGTTGGTTTCACAACGCCACAACCTCTGTAACCTCTGTCTCCCAGTCACTTTGCCTCAGTGCTAGCTTTTCTACCTTCCCTCAACACATTTTCCTCACTAGAGGTCAATGACGCCACACAATCTCTTTGCTCTACACTGAGTTTGTGCCTGGATAGCCTGTGTCCTCTATCCACCAAGCCTGCCCGCCCGAACCAGTCCCACCCGTGGCTAACTGATACCATCCGTGGGTTCCATACTGATCTCAGAGCCGGTGAAAGACAATGGCAAAAAAACAAAGATCCTGCCGACCTTAAGCTGACCAACTACTCCTATACTTCTCAACAAGCATGAGTGCTGCCAAAACTGCATTCTATAGTGACAGAATAAGCAGTGCTACTGACTCAAGGAAATTATTTTCCACTTGTCAAATGCTACTAAATCCTCCTGCACCTCCTCCACCCACAACTTGTCTGCTGATACCTTTGCTGCCTTCTTCACAGGCAAAGAGGAGGCTATGACTAGCCAATTCTCTAAATGTCTCAAAATCAACCATTCCATTCCCCCCCGGTCAGCTCCCACGAATCCGGTACAGGAAAACCTATCATGCAGCAGTCCTACTACATCTGTTCCTCTGCACTCCCAGGACAAAGGCACTTCACTTTCCTCCTTTACTCCTCTCATGGAGAATGAAGTATCAGAACTCCTGACCCATAGCCATCTCTCTACATGCCCACTGTACCCGATTCCTACGAATCTCCTCCAAGCAATATGTCCTACTGTTGTCCCGGCAATCCTTCTCTGGCTTCAGGAACCTTCTCGACCACCTTCAAAAGGACTCGGGTTACACCTTTGCTTAAAAAGCCCTCACTCAACCCAACTCAAGTTGAGAACTATCGGCCAGTTTCTCTTCTACCATATTTGCAAAATTGTCAAACGGGCAGTCTTCAAACAGGTCTCAGACGTCCTCTCACAGAATGACCTCCTAGATTCATATCAGTCTGGCTTTAAGAGTGCCCACCCTACTGAAACGGCTCTTTTGTCCATAACAGAAGCCCTAAGGTCAGCTAAAGCTGCAGCCTAATCCTCGGTTCTTATCCTGCTTGACCATGATTGATCAGGTGCCTTTGACACAGTCAATCACAGGATCCTCCTATCTGCACTCTCAGCAATGGGCATCTCGGGTAAAGCACTCCTGTGGTTCGAATCGTTCCTACCATGTTTTGTGGAGAGGACAATTATCCTCCTCCCACTGCCTCTCCACATGGGTACCCCAAGGCTCAGTACTAGGGCCCCTTCTTTTCTCAGTTTACACCACCTCACTGGGGCCAATCATTCACTCACAGGGCTTCTCTTATCACTGCTACACAGACGATATGCAACTCTACCTATCCTTCTCGCTAGACGACCCTACCATCTTGGCACGGATCACAGACTGTCTCTCAGACATATCTGCATGGATGAAGGCCTGCCACCTTCTACTAAACCTATCTAAGACTGAACTCTTGATCATTCCAGCAATTCAGTCTATCGTCCATAACATTGAACTACAAATTAGCTCCTAAACCATCACTCCAAGGTGGTGAGAAACTTGGGTGTCATGATAGATGACCAGTTGTCCTTTTTGGACCATGTTGCTGCAGTCTCTCCGTCGTGCCACTTAATACTCAATATGCCACCCAGCTTTCTTGTACAGGCCATTGTTACCTCTCGCCTCGACTACTGCAATGCCCTCCATCCATCCATCCATCGTCAACCGCTTATCCTGCGTACAGGGTCGCGGGGGGGCTGGAGCCTATCCCAGCTGGCATAGGGCGAAAGGCGGGGCACACCCTGGACAGGTCGCCAGTCCATCGCAGACTGCAATGCAGCTTGTATGGTGAAACACAAGTGGTGAAACACAAATGGTTCAGAACGCAGCAGCATGTCTGGTTTTTGATCAGCCCAAAAGGACGCATGTCACCCCATTGCTGTGTGACCTTCACTGGCTACCCGTGGCGTCCAGAATCAGGTTCAAGTCACTTGCATACAGAGTGACTACTGGGTCTGCACCCATCTATCTGGACTCCATAATAGAAGTTCATGTCCCTTCTCGGCCAGTACACTACTCCAACAAATGCCATCTAGCTCTTCCATGCCTTCACACACAGCAATACCAGTCCCGGCTATTCGCATCTGTGACGCCACGATAACGGAACGAGCTACCACACACCATCAGAGCAGGGGCGTCCCTCTCTAACTGCAAGAAGCTCTTGAAAACTTATCTCTTCCGAGAACACTTCATCTTATAACACTTCTAACTCCTAAAATCTAACATGCACTTGCTGTGCTCTTCTTCTTCTATTCCCTACAATTACATATTGTACATATGTATTGATTGCACTTTTTGTTAACTTTCCCTAGGTATTTACCCCATTGATGTAATTTATTGCATTTATTTCTGCTTTTATTAATGTGTATTGTCAGTTGTAGATCTTGTACTGTTTTGTATGCTCTTTTATGCTCTGTTAAAGTTTGTATGTTGTTCCTCAAATGTGAGTCGCTTTGGATAAAAGCGTCTGCCAAATGAGTAAATGTAAATGTAATACTGACCTGAGAGTTTCCAGTGTACAGTGTGGACTCTCAAGTCCAGCAGAAAGCAGTTTCACTCCTGAATCCTGCAGGTTGTTGTTACTCAGGTCCAGCTCTCTCAGATGGGAGGGGTTGGGGCTCAGAGCAGAGGCCAGAGAAGCACAGCCTTCCTCTGTGATCAGACAGCCTGACAGCCTGGACATAGATTCCGTGGGGGATTAAAATGTCTTAAATGCTTATTTAAATGTAATTTGCTGTATTATGACTACAAAGACCAACATGCAGCTGTCATGTTATTGCCACGAGTCTCTTTCGGATTGTATCACAGATATAAAACGGATTCAGCTATGTGAAAAGTGCAACCTTAATGACTTTTGCCTGAAAGAAACAGAATTTAGGGCTGGGTTAAAACAAGCAACATATTTGAAGCCTACTGATGAATGGTTAATGAATGAGCACCGCTACAAAAATTTCACACGATCAGTAAGCTACACTGAACACATGGCTGTCTCTCTCTCCTTATTCTTCAAAGGATGAGCAAATGTAAGAGAGAAAGTGGCAGAAAGTGACCATGAAAGTTAGCGGAGGATAAGATCAGCATTAAGTTGTCAGTTTTCAGCTCTGTCCTGTACTGTGCATATTGATATTTAATTTAAATTAAAACGAAAGGACAGTGTTGACCACGGAGGAGCTGAGGTTAGTAATGTTAAAGCAAATTAGGGATGCAAATTAGTCCATTTAAGCTTATGTGCAGATTATTCTTTTGGATCTTGACGTATAAATGAAATGCTTGTAATTATACAGCAGGAAGGTGGTTCTCATGTTGCCTATTTTTTGTTAATTTCTACAAATGTATAAAGCAGTAAATTAAGACACAAAAGGTTAACCTGAAAAATCTGTAATAATTCTGAGGTCGTACTAACAGGGTTTTCCTGCCATTAAGGTGGTGAGGCTTAAAACAGCTTGGTGCTGCACCATGAACGTAAAGTCATTGTGGAGAGCATCAAAACTAATCACATGAATTTTCCCAGATCTGATGGTTATAATTCCTCCCCAGTTGACTTCTTTAGTAAGTTTAGCTTTTCGGGTGTAGTTTATTCGAAATCAGCTAGATTTTCCTACTTATTATTCACAGATGATGTAATAACAATGTTCCAAAATTAAGTGGAATTGCATATTTCTTTATTGGAATCCCCAATACAACAATGACCCCCAAATTCCCCACCAAAAATTACAATCTTAATTTTTTACATTATACCGCCCTGTGAAACTATGTTTTAATCCCCATGGACATTATTTTTATTATTATTGGTAAATATACCTTCTTTGCACCTGCCTCAGCTTCTCTTCTCCCTGCACCCACTCACAAGCACCTTTACCTCTGGTCTCTTACTGCAAAGACACCGTCGTTCCCCACCCCTCTCTATGTCTCAGTCTGCGCACCTGAGTTTCTCAATTAGCAGTACGTTATGCTTCAGTCACCAAAAAGACACAGTACTTGTCTTTTTTCAGGATGTTACCACCTGTGATCCTTTTTATGGCAACAGGTGCGACGCATACCAGCTTGTTAATTACGTAGCTTACCAAAATAGTCCATCACAGTGTTTCTTTGTTGACATCATCCAATGCTATTTTTGTAGATGTCACTCCACCCTAATTTGAATATATGTATTTACTCTGCAAGTAATTTTGTGACTGCATTTCCTTTGTATGTTTCTTTTTTATGTTGTGATATACGTCTTAAATTTCATTCATAGTAGTCTTAACAAGGTCTTAAAAAGTCTTAAATTTGACTAGGTGAAACCTGCAGAAACCCTGCTGGAATCAGGAAAACATTATAAACTCAGTCTTTTAGAGAACCATGTCCTCCTACAGACCATTTTCATTAACATGAACCTAAAACCAGATGAGGAGAATTTAAAAGAAACGGTTTAATACTGACCTGAGAGTTTCCAGTGTACAGTGTGGACTCTCAAGTCCAGCAGACAGCTGCTTCACTCCTGAATCCTGCAGGTTATTGTTATTCAGATCCAGCTCTTTCAGACAGGAAGGGTTGGAGCTCAGAGCAGAGGCCATAGAAGCACAGCCTTCCTCTGTGATCAGACAGCCTGACAGCCTAGAATCATGAAAACATCATAAACTCTGTGTTTTAGAAAATCATGTCAGCAGGAAAATCCTACAGACCATTTTCATGAACCTAAAACCAGATGAGGAGGATTTACAAGAAATAGCTTAATATTGACCTGAGAGTTTCCAGTGTACAGTGTGGACTCTCAAGTCCAGCAGACAGCAGCTTCATTCCTGAATCATGCAGGTTATTGTTACTCAGGTCCAGCTCACTCAGATGGGAAGGGTTGGAGCTCAGAGCTGAGGCCAGAGAAGCACAGTCTTCCTCTGTGATCAGACAGCCTGACAGCCTGGAATCAGGAAAACATAAACGCTGTTTTAGAAAATCATGTGAGCAGGAAAATCCTTGTAGACCAATTTCACTAACAGGAACCTAAAAGAAACAGCTTAATACTGACCTGAGAGTTTCCAGTGTACAATGTGGACTCTCAAGTCCAGCAGACAGCAGCTTCACTCCTGAATCCTGCAGGTCATTGTTACTCAGGTCCAGCTCTCTCAGACTAGAGGACTGGGAGCTGAGAACTGAGGACAGAGCTTCACAGCTTCTCTTTGAGAGGTTACAGCCACTCAACCTGAAAAAGGATTAGCAATGGACACAAACTAAATGATTTATTGGTCAAATATAAAATTAAGCATTTTTTTAAATTGCACATACATATATCCACCTACAGAGCTTTGTTGGAGGCTTTGGCCACTGGCAGCAGCCTCAGAAAAGCCTCCTCTGAAGCAGAGTATTTCTTCAGCTCAAACATGTCCAGATCTTTTTCCGATGACAGTAAGATGAAGACCAGAGCTGACCACTGAGCAGGAGAGAGTTTATCTGTGGAGAGACTTCCTGAACTCAGGGACTGTTGGATCTGATCCACTAGAGAACGATCATTCAGTTCATTCAGACAGTGGAACAGATTGATGATTCTCTCTGGAGACAGATTCTCACTGATCTTCTTCTTGATGTACTTAACTGTTTCCTGGTTGGTCTGTGAGCTACTTCCTGTCTGTGTCAGCAGACCTCGTAGGAGATTCTGATTGGTCTGCAGTGAAAGACCCAGGAGGAAGCGGAGGAACAAGTCCAGGTGTCCATTTGGACTCTGTAAGACCTTGTCCACAGCACTCTGGTAGAAAAGTGTTAGATTAGGTTTGTCTCTAAAGACTTCAGACAGCTGGGAGGTTGATTGTTTTTCTGACAGCACATTGACACCAGAGTTGATGAAGGTCAGATGGACATGAAGAGCAGCCAGAAACTCCTGAATGCTCGGATGGACGAGGCAGAACATATTGTCCTGGTACAGCCCTCTCTCCTCTTTAAAGATCTCTGTCAGGTCTGATTCATAGAAGATCAGGTTGCCTTTCTGCAGCTGCTCAAAAGCCAGTTTTCCCAGAGACTCAATCATCTTCCTGCTCTCTGGACTCCAGTGTGGATCTGTCTCAGCTCCTCCATCATTCTTGACGTTCTTCAGTTTGGACTGAACCACCAGGAAGTGGATGTACATCTCAGTCAGGGTCTTGGGCAGCTCTCCTCCCTCTCTGGTCTCCAACACCTCCTCCAAAACTGTAGCAGTGATCCAGCAGAAGACTGGGATGTGGCACATGATGTGGAGGCTTTGTGATGTCTTGATGTGGGAGATGATTCTGCTGGCCTGCTCCTCATGTCTGAACCTCTTCCTGAAGTACTCCTCCTTCTGTGGGTCAGTGAACCCTCTGACCTCTGTCACCATGTCAACACACCCAAAAGGGATCTGATTGGCTGCTGCATGTCGTGTGGTTATCCAGAGGCGTGCAGAGGGAAGCAGGTTCCCCCTGATGAGGTTTGTCAGCAGCACATCCACTGAGGTGGACTCTGTAACATCAGTCAGGACCTCATTGTTGTGGAAGTCCAGAGGAAGTCGACACTCATCCAGACCGTCAAAGATGAACACAACCTGGAACTCTTCAAAGCTGCAGATTCCTGCTTCTTTGGTTTCAGTAAAGAAGTGATGAACTAGTTCCACCAAGCTGTACTTTTTCTCTTTCAGCACATTCAGCTCTCTGAAAGTGAATGGAAATGTGAACTGTATGTCCTGGTTGGCTTTGTCTTCAGCCCAGTCCAGAGTGAACTTCTGTGTTAAGACTGTTTTCCCAATGCCAGCCACTCCCTTTGTCATCACTGTTCTGATTGGTTCATCACTTCCAGGTGAGGCTTTAAAGATGTCTTCTTGTCTGATGGTTGTTTCTGGTCTGTCTGGTTTCCTGGATGCTGTTTCAATCTGTCTGACCTCATGTTCATCATTGACCTCTGCAGTCCATCCCTCTGTGATGTAGAGCTCTGTGTAGATCTGTTTCAGAAGGGTTGGGTTTCCTGCTTTAGCAATCCCCTCAAACACACACTGGAACTTCTTCTTCAGGTTAGACTTGAGTTTACGTCGGCACACTGCAGCAGCAGTTCCTGAATAAAGAAAGAAGAAATGTGATTAATAAGTGGATGCTACAGTAAATCTGATAAATGTAAACTTTAAGACATCAAGATGGTATTTATTTTCCTCCTCCATGAAATCTCTTCAGCTCATCAGCTGTGAACAGTTTCTGAGTTTCAGCCCAGAAGAATTCATAGATCTGATCCAAATGTGTGCATCATATTAACAGCAGAGTTTGAAATGGAAACTTCTCCCATGTTGCCTCCATTTCCTCTTTCCATCATGTTAAATCTGTTCAAATCCTCTTACTGCTCTGCAGACGCTCAGCCAGCTCCTCCTGCTTCATTCTCCTCAGGAAGTGCAGTGTGATCTTCAGAAATGCCTCTCTGCTGCTCCTCCTCAGCTCCTCCTCCTCACAGTCCAACACCTCCTCATCCTCCCTCTGACTCTCTAAGCATGCTGGGTAATCTGGACTCAGAACTCTCTGGAACTTCTTCACCTCGTTCTTCACAAAGGTGCCAATGTTTTCCTGGAGCAGCTGGAACAGAAGAAAATGTAAAGTTGAACTGGTAGAAGTCAACATCAGATCATCTGTGACAGACAGAAAGCCTGCTGGTCTGCAGAGTGCAGCATGGAGACTGGATCAGAAAGCTGCTTCACTATTTACTTTGTGGCTGTAGGAATTAGCAGTAGTAGCTGAGCTTGTACATTTACACACCATAAATATGGGGTCCAGGTCTTGTTGATGCTGCTGGGCAGACTGACCACTGGGAACCTCTGAGCTCTGCTGATCAACTCTGTGGAAAAATTAGTCAGTTTTATTATTAAATAATATAATTTTAATATAATAATATAAAAAAGTATGGCGTAAGTGACCAAACCCAATATCTTTTTGCACATTAACCCAATGAGGAGGATTTAAAAGAAACAGACCCCTGCTGATTTTGATCTTCCCCTTTTGCTACTGGGAGATTCTAGATCCTTTAACCCTGAAGGCTTTTACTGGTGCTGTTGAAGGGCATGAGTGCAACAGGGATGGGTACCTAATGATGGCCATTGGACAACACACCCCAGTTACAGAGGATTTTAAAACTTGAATGTCTCATCCCTCTGGCTGATTTTAAACTTTTAAGGTGTGGTATGCAATTTTGGAGAAATCCAACAGCAGGATTCATTCAACTGACTGATACAACAGCAACAGCAGCAGTGCTAATCATGACTTGACAATGGTCATGACACCTGTAATCATCCAATTACAGCGCCCCCTCATGCACATCAGTATATGTTTAAAAAAATGTGCCAATTCCTCCGCAAGAAAATAAAATTAAGGCAATATGTGATGCTGTTTTTGTCATCTAGAAATATGGAAATAAGACTGCTTGTATTTGGTCTAGAGCAGCCATAAATGTCCATAGAAAGTTTTCCAACGTATATAAGAGTCTCTGCTATGTGATTCCTCTGCAAAACTACAACAAAAGCTTTGTTATTTAGGGATCCAAGCCCAAAGTGGGCAGGGAACCCGCGATTGCAAGGCATCACGGTTCCCAGTACCACGAAGTGGCTGGAAACCCTATTGTAATCATTCTCGTTTTGATTATTTTTTTCTTCTGTATGTAAAACTCATACTGCAGCCTAGGCGGTAAGTGCCAGGGACGCGAAACTCACAGGGTAGGTGCAACTCTTGTCAATGACCTCAGGCGCAAAAATCCGCACACTTCTACCACTAGGGGGCGCTGTAAGCAACGTCAACGCGTTTGGGCTTGGACCTCTTCACTATGAAGGCGTATATCAAAAACCTTATATCCACGCATTCGGGGGATCGAGCTGAATCTCATGGTATAGGCCACGCCCATTTCTGCCTAGACTTTTTTTCGCTACATTGCGAAAACTGAAAAACCTATTTTAATTAACTCCTCCGAAGCCGGAAGTCCGATCGCCACCAAACTTGGCACAGATAATCTCTGGACCAAGCTGAATGGCCGATTGAAACAAAATTTGGAGCAGTTATCTTGGACGCCCCCTTGAGGGCCTGTGCAAAATTTGGTGCAACTCGCCCCTTGGTGGCGCTATCTGACCTCAAAAATTTGTTCCTACATAACCACAAGTCACATTGACATGAAATTTGTGCCAAATTGTTCAGCATGCTCCCCTGACTACAATAATCAAGGTGGACCCTAATGTGCCCATAGGTGGCTTTGTTATTGCAAATTAAAAATGTTTTCAAAAATCCAATTGACTTACATTCATTTTATATCTCCATAACCACAAATCCGATTGACACCAAATTTGGACCAGTTGTAACCCATGGGCCCCTGATGACACCACAAAAATTTGGTGCAGTTCGGCCTAAAGGTGGCGCTGTAATCGAAGCTCAAATGCCCCATTCATTTCAATGGGATTTTCAAACAAAGCACATTTTACGTCATAACTAAGGCCTACTACATCGCACATTCATAAATCTTATGTCTACGTATTTGGGGGATGCAGCTGATTCCTATGGTATAGGACACGCCTCTCTGCAATGAAGGTTTCATTTTGTGAAATCGCAAAATCTCAAAAACTTATTTTAATTAGCTCCTCCGAAGCCGCAAGTCCGATCGCCACGAAACTTTGCACGGACAATTTCTGGACCAAGCCGAAGAAAGATTGTATACGGAATTTTGATCTGACCAAAAACAGCCGAATTACAGGCTAACAAATATTTGCGAAAAAGCTAAAAACACGAAGTATAACATAACTCTGGCTTGCGAAGGCTGATCAACACAAAATTTGACATTCATGAAACTTATGTCTACGTGTTTGGGGGATTCTGTCGATTGATATGATATATGACACGCCTCTATGCGATGACGTTTTCATTTTGCAAAATCACAAAAACTGGAAAACTTATTTTAATTAACTCCTCTGAAGCCGCAAGTCCGATCGCCACAAAACTTTGTACAGACAAGCTCTGGATCGAGCCGAAGAAAGTTTGTAGAGGGAATTTTGATCCGACAAAAATCGTCCGAATTGCAAGCTAACAAAGATTTCCGCAAAGGCTAAAAACAGGATGTCATTTCAGATCTTAACTTTGCAACGTCCAATCTACACCAAACTTGGGGAACTTATCTTCCACGCACTCCCGATGGTCTGTGTGAAATTTGGAGTCAATCGGCCTCTAGATGCCGCTGTTACTTGGAAATAAAATAACACAACAGTAGACTTACATTCATTTCAGATCTCCATAACCGCAAGCCAATTTCATTTACAACTATGCTTATTTCTTCTCCACAGGCCCCGTCTTGGCTCTGGGGCCCGTGATTATGGCACAATTAATCATGTCGGGCATGGGCCGAGTCACGCGCCCTAATATTTCATTAAGAGATTAGCTATCACTGTGACAAATAGCTTTAAACAATACACTAAATATTCACACAAAACCATACCCACACTGCTGCGGCATGCCACCTTTTGTCCTCATTTCATAGTGACAAGTAAGTAAGTAAGTAAGTAAAGTTTATTTATATAGCGCCTTTCACAGACAAAAATCACAAAGTGCTTCACAATAAAATGTAACACAAAAAGTAAAATACAAAGCATAAGAAAAATTTAAATACAGATGGAAGACATAGAACAAAACCATAAAAACTATAAAAACCCCACGTCTAACTAAAAGCTTGTTTAAATAACAGCGTCTTCAGTTGTTTTTTAAAAGAATCAACAGAATTCAAACAGCGAAGAAAGGAAGGCAAAGTATTCCACAGCCTCAGTGCCACTGCTTGGAATGAACGATCCCCTCTGGATTTAAAATGAGTGTAGGGGACCACTAACAACCTCTGACCTGATGACCTCAGACTACGGGTCGGAGTATGAAGCTGTATCAGGTCAGAGATGTAGGGTGGAGCTTGACCATGCAGGGATCTAAAAGTAAGAACCAGGATTTTAAATTGAATTCTATATTGGACTGGTAACCACTGAAGTGCTGCTAAAACAGGTGTGATGTGCGCTCTTCTGTTAATGTGGGTTAAAAGCCTCGCAGCAGAGTTCTGAACAGCCTGGAGATGGTGAAGCTCTTTCTTGCTCAAACAAGTAAAAAGACAGTTACAGTAATCTAAACGGGAGGAAATAAAAGCATGAATAATCATCTCCAACTCACCCTTTGACACCATTGTTCTCAATTTGGAAATATTCCTTAGCTGGAAGAAACAGTTTTTGACTAGTTGTTTAGAGTGGTACTCCAAGGACATTGCAGAATCCAAAACAAAACCTAAGCTCCTGAGGCTCGGCTGGACAGACGAGCCTAAGTCACCAATGTGCCGTTTAATCTGAGGGATTTTACTTTCAGGGGCGATAATCCGTTTTTCTGTTTTCTCAGAGTTCAGAAGCAGGAAGTTATCGAATAACTACTGTTTAATACTTTTCAAGCAGTTGGTTAAAGAAGACAATTTATGGAACTCAGTTTCCTTGAACGAGCAGTACAGTTGAATATCGTCCGCATACAGATGGTAAGATACGTCATTGAATTGACTAATTATCTGTCCTAGAGGATATATATACAAAAAAGGAACAGGATGGGTCCCAAGACAGAACCCTGAGGTACCCCACACGACAACCCTGCAGTTTCAGACATGATCTGATTTACATAAACACTGAAGGTTCTACCAGAAAGGTATGATGAAAACCATTTTAAAACTGATCCAGACATCCCAACCAGATCATGAAGTCTATTTATCATAATATTATGATCAACAGTGCCAAACGCAGATGAAAGGTCCAAGAGAACCAAAACTGTGTATTCCTTAGAGTCAGCTGACATCAGAATGTCACTTGAAACTTTAAGTAATGCAGTTTCTGTGGAATGATTTTTACGGAAACCAGACTGAAATTTGTCAAACAGCTTATGATTCTCTAAGAAAAGGGTGAGTTGCTCTGCTACAACTTTTTCAAAATTTTCGACATGAATGGAAGTTTGGAAATGGGTCTGTAACTCTTAGGTTGTAACAGATCCAAACTGGGGTTTTTAAGTACAGGCTTAACAACAGCATGTTTAAAAAAACAAGGAACAACACCAGTTAAAAGTGAAGAATTTACCATCTCCACAATACAAGGGCCAATAGAGTCGCTTGTACAAATAGAACAGTAGGGAGAACATCTGTAGGACAAGACGAGGGTTTCAATGTGTGTAGCAGAGAGGTGATGTCCTGTAATGACACAGGTTTAAAAGAGGACCAAGAATGAGCGGGAGGCAGGTCACATACAGAGTTCTGGGAAGGGGATGGTGAGATGTTTGTCCGAACATCTCTAATCTTATTTACAAAGAAGTGAAGGAATTCATTACAATCAGATTTAGAGGACACAGTTGCTTGAGGGGCAGAGGGAGAAACAATTGCATTTATGGTGTCAAACAAGATTTTAGGATTTTGCTTATTAGAGGAAATAAGCTGAGAAAAGAAGCGCGTTCTCGCATTTCTTAGCATCTCATTTAAGGTAACCCTTAGATCTCTAAGATGAAGCCTATGAACCTCGAGTTTAGAAGATTTCCATAGATGTTCAACTTTTCTACAGTTCCTCCTAAAACTCTTGATTGATTCATCAATCCAAGGACAAGGTTTTTTATGGGAGACAATGTTTGTTTTCACTGGTGCCACCTTATCTAAGATTGCTGAACACTCATTATTAAAAGACTGGATAAATCCATCTACATCACTGCATCCCATCAGTGAACATGGGTCAAACAAGGCAGAGAACCTCTCCACAGCATCATCGTTAATAATCCGCCTCTGAACCCTAATTCCCAGGTGCGGAGGATCCAGAGGAAAGTTGATGTCAAAGAACACACAGCTATGATCACTCACGTGAATGTCTTCTACACAAGCATTTCCTATATCAAGACCAAGTGAGAAAACAAGGTCCAGGGTGTGACCCTTAATATGTGTGGTTCCAGTAACATGCTGACTAAAATTAAAAGAGTCTGTGAGGGATAGGAGTTCCGCAGCTGTGTTACATGCAATATCATCAATACGTAGGTTAAAGTCCCCAATAATTAAGACCTTCTCCAGTTTGATGATAGACGATAAAAAGTCAGTAAAATCAGTAAGAAAGACGCCAGCTAGGCCAGGAGGACGGTAAATTAACACACAGTAAAATGAGTTAAAAACACCTACTTTGAGCATCTGTGATTCAAAAGAAGAAAAACTTTCAGAGTTTATAGCTCTACATAAGAATCTGTCACGATGCACAAGAGCAAGTCCACCACCACGGCGTGCCATTCGGGGCGTCCCACTAACTGAGCAGCCAACAGCTCGTTTAAGTAAACAAACTCATTTTCCCTTTGCCACATTTCAGTTAAGAACATAAAATCCATTTTCTCACTGGCAAAAAGCTCGTTAAGAATAAAAGTTTTGTTAGAAATAGAACAAGCATTGAGCAAGGCAAACCATAACGATGACGGCAGGCCAGCATCCACAACAGCTGACGAAACTAACCGTAAACAGGTGTCACGGTCACTTGATCTCCAACTGCGGCGAGCGGTCAATCGCTGGTCAGACATCACAGTGACAATCGGTATTGGCAGGTCCACGTGCCCATCAGAATGTCGCTGGGACGGAAGAAGTTCTCCTCCGACGGGTAGAGACATCTCAGGGCACTGCGACTGGGGAGCATTTCCATGCATCCAGGAGGGAAATCGGCCGCAACCACCGGGTTCGTTCACCGTAATGAGGCCAGAGCATACCCGTCCAGGAAAGTCGCCGCATCTTGACCTGAGCGCCAGCTCTGCAGCCCCTTCTCCTCGGTCTCTTCTTTGGATTACCAGGGCCTTTGGTCGTAAACTGAAGCCGGTACTCAGGTGAGGAAGGAGGACACACGAACGGGGGCGGAAAAGTTTGTTTATAACTTTCCCAGCTATTAAAGAGTACTTCCATAGACTCTCTGATGTTTAATAACGAGCTTCGATCATAAGTCCGAGTAGCAGCGACACAATCATTAGACGTTAGGGCTGATATGATAACAAAACATACCAGTACATACACTGAAAGTTGACACATATGCGACGTAGCAGCGGCCAAGCCAAACACAGGCGCCATCTTGCTGATCTGCAGAATCGCTGGCAACACTAGCCAGCACACACACAGAACAGACAGCTAAAAGACCGTGAAGACGCATTCACTCAATTCGACAAAAATACGTATATTAGATTAGAATTGCTGAACCCACTTTTAAAGGCACAGTGTGTAATATTTCTGAGGATCTATAGACATAGAAATACAATGTAATATCGACAACAATTTTTTCAGTGGTCCTTATACCATTATGTTTTTATTATCTTAGAATGAGACATTTATATCTACATAACCACGGGTCACCCCTTCCATGGACGACGCCAAGTTGCATCGTCAAGTTTCCCTTCAAGGGAACTCAAACTGCGTCGGTTACGACACTATGGGAACGCCTCTAGGCGTAGCAGGGCTGAATGTGAATGAAAACTACTCCAATCCTATTGGCTTTAGTAGAACGGTAGAGTGTGATGGCATAACCGGAGGTGAATATAAACACACCGGCACACAATACTCATTAGCTTTAACTATGAAGCAAGCGCTACAGGCAGGGTGAGGTGTGGAGAACCGACGCAGTGTCTCGTTCCCCTTCTCGGGGAACCAGGGTTACATACGTAACCCGAGACGTTCCCCTTCGAGGGAACTCGAACTGCGTTGGTTAAGTCACTATGGGAACGAGATACCACTAAACCGCGCCGAAACCCCGCCTGCCCCAATGTGCAGCAATCAGTGGGCATGACTAGGAGAAGAGCGCATGAGTGCCGGGTGCAGAAGAAAGGTCAAGACTGTAGAAACAGACAAGCGGGTGTGGAGTGGCCCAGCCAGCCGCATCACAGACATCCTGCAGCGAAGCCCCCAACAGGAGGGCCCTAGGGGCCGCCATGCCCCTGGTAGAGTGGGCATGGAAAAATGTATGAGTTCACACTTTAAGCTCATTTGAATTTTTCAGTTGATTTAGTTGATTTTACTGATAAAGTTAATATTTAGACTCTTATCTGGCGATAAAAAAAATATCGGCGTTAATCTATTCTCAAAGTTGGGTTGGGAGTTGGGTTTGTAGGCTACTACGCAAGCTATGATGACTTTCACCTTGATATCTTAGCGCAGATGTATACCTAGCCGAATTGCACTGTAGGGGGCGAGAACAAGCCTTTGATCCTGTGTGTCTGTGTGTCTGTGAAATTACCACATCAAACGTGACATGCTAACATGGATGCAGCTGTTGCTGCGTTCCATTTACCTCGGAGGTCGGACCTGGGAATGACGTCATACCCGAGTTACCGGCGTTCCGGTAACAACCTCGCTCGGCCAGCTGTTTGTTTACAACTAGCCAGGTTAGTTATTGATACGCCGGTTGATTAAAAAAACGCATTATGCGGTATTTCCTCACACTAACTGTAGCAACACGTCCACAGACAGCTGTTGGACAGCACTTTGTGTACGAACATTAATATGAGTCACAAGTACACAGAAGTGCTAATAAACAGTAGGCTACAAACTACAGCTTTCAGTAGCCTAACTGTTGATACCCCGACAGCCATCTTATTGAACATGATTTATTTTCATCACCAATTATCATAGTAGAACAGCTTTCTCAAGCAGTTTGTGATGCATTTTGGAAACAGGAGATGCTTGAAACCTGGCTTGAAACGCGTTCGCACATTTGAAAGAACATGAAAGTAAAAGGAGATTTGGATAAGAACAGACGCAATTTATTTTCTCACCTTTTCTTAGCAGAGTGGTGTCCATCTTTGGCCTCAGAAAGTTCAAAAATCAATCGTCGATCTTTGACTGATACATGGCCCAGTCCAGTTTCAGGTCTAAATCTGGGTCGAGGTCCAGGTCCAGGTCCCTGCTGCTGCTCTGGGCTTCAACACAGCACACACAAAGCTTTGAGTGTGAATAATGATGCTGGAGTGATTTGAGTGCTGAGCTCTGACTGTCTGACAGAAAGATCCAAAATTGTCTGACTGAAAGATCCCACTAGAGAGAAGAGGATTTTAATTTGGGTGAACCGACCATTTAAATAAAAAATGAAAGATCATTTAACGGTATGTTATTTTAAGCACGCAATTTATATGGGTTGATCAGAAATTGTTATTGCTGATTAGAAAACTATTTACATGACAGCATCACCATTGAGCTTCAGATCAATGGTTTTGATCACGATAACAAACAAACTATGTACAGAACAAGTTTTGTAACAATGAATACAACACATGCGGTTGCAATCAGTGTGGGAATTATACCGCGGCCACGCGGCCATGGCCGCCGTTGCCCTACACTTTGGCCGTCATGCCCCGTGAAAAAAAAATCATCGTACGGCCACAGTGGCCTGTGTGCCCTGGCCCTGTCCAAGTTCCATGTATAAAGCTTCAGTGCGGCATAGTGGGCTTGCTTTGAATTACAGCGAGCCACCCAAGTAGGTCTCTGAACTTCAATTAGTTCGTGGATTCGCTCAGGTGCAGTCAAAATGTGGCCAATGTTAAGGGAGGGGGAGAAAAAAGTTGCTCTAAAAAGTTGCCGGTGCAGCAAAGTGCCTCAATATTCCAGTCTTTTCTTTTGTGCTGCTGTTACTTCTAGCTGAAGGGTAGGTACATCTAATGTACTCTTAATTTCGCTACATTTTCCATTCATACCTTTTATAACTGAACCAGTCTGTAATCTGCATTTTGCTGCATTAACAGAAATGAGCTCATCCGGCCTGTGCGCGCGCAGTTACGCAGTAAAGCGCTGGTCGGGCGCTTGTCACATTCACAGAGCTGAGCAGATGCAAACATTTAGAAAATCAGGCAAATATCTTTTCAGTCTAAGGTTTTATGTTCTACTAATACAACTGAAACCCAGTGAGCCACACCATGGACCTGTGACCGTGTTGGAAAGCAGCCTGTGTCGCTCTTTAACAAGTCGGCAAGTGATACACTTTCACTTTCCATTAACGGAGCATTAAAAGCGTCTTTAGTCTCTGCAGAGAAAATAAAGACTACACACTTTAAGATCTGTGTCAGATGATCACTGCATTGACTGAGATATATTAAAAGTGTCCTGTTGTTGAACAGAGCATCGCTTTGGACATCAGCCTGTTTCTTTTCTTTAATATACATCGGTTACTATTTGTTTTATATCGATGTCCGACGGTGAGTCCATAAACGGAATGTCGCCGGTGAAACTGATCTTTCACACAGCAGAGAGAGAGAGAGAGAGAGAATATGGATGGGTAAAATAGTCCTGTTGGGTTTTACGCATGACGCACAGCTTCCTCTGTCTGCAGGTTTACCTGCTTCAACAACGAGCTGCTCTTGTGTTACTGACACAATAATTCTTTGCGTTGTGAAGATTATAGATGCTTCGGGAATAATCAGATTGTATTGGCAGCCTGTGCTGCTGCAGAACAAGCGGTTTGGTTGGCTACATTTCCATAATAAAAGGCACAGGTACCAAAAGTTGGCTGGGCAGCAAAAGTGTTTATTTTAAAGTGATCTTATCAACACCTTCATGGAGATTTAAAAAGGAAAATAATTGTAGAAATAGCTCAATTACAGATAATCAGCTTCTTCACTGCATTTGCAGGAATATTTTAATGGGCTACTTAAAAAAATAAACTCATCAAGTTGCCTAGTCTGATGCAATAACAGTCCATGTTTCTATTGTTGTTAGGATGAATAACTTCTGGATGAAATGGTTCTCTCTCATTAAATTTTTTTTTATTAAAAAAGTCATAATCCATGTCTTATTCCAAATTAGGATGTTATGGTATCAATCTGAATGGGAAAACCATCGAATTGTACTCAATGGCCTAGGTGCCCCTAAAAAAAAAGAAAAGGTGGAGGCCAAATGGCCTTGCCCCTATAATTACATAATTCCCACCCTGGTTGCAATTACAAAGTAAAATGTAATGAACAAGAGTTTTCATACTCAATTTTTTTATGAACTGTTAACCTGCTCCGAGCATGTTATGTTCCAGAAATGAGATTAACTCTGTGATAATGCCGCCTACTGACCAATCAGCTCTCTGGAAAATGACATCACCATCTGTAGGAAATCCCACAGACTGTTTCAGCCAATAGGCTGCTTTATGTTTGCAGCAGTGATGTGGAGAAACTCTTAGCTATGGCGATCCTACAGAGACTGATTAAAAGCCTCAGGCTAATGTTGCCTACAGGTTTTTACAGTACAGCAGGATCAGCCTACTTACTGCCTTTAAATGTCTTTAAGATTTTTTATTTGCTCCCAGTTCATTTCACACAGCCTGACGCAGCCGTTAAAATAAATGGATTTTATCTTTCTTATCTGAGGCTGAATATTACAGTTTGGTATTGAAATACTAAATTTTAATACGAACGTAGGCTGTTTATTTAGGTTAGTATAGTTTTCTAAGGCCGACTAGAGAGACTGTAGTCATGTTCTTTCCCACCTTTTGCGATGTGGGCGCAAAAGGTGGGACGGTGAGTTTTCAGCAGCTTAAATGTTCAGATTCAGTCTTTCAAACATTATTTGAGCTCATTTTATAGCATGAAGGGATTTTTTCGTTTCACTGCTTCATGAAGTTAATTTAGAACACGGACACATTTTACATTCTCACCTTTTCTTAACAGAGTGGAATCCACCTTTGGCCTCAGGAGGTTCAAATATCAATCGTCTATCTTTGACTGACACATGAGTCAGTCCAGGTTCAAGTCTAAAAATGGTTCCAGGTCCAGGTCCAGGTTCAGGTCCAGCAGAGTCTGGTCCCTGCTGCTGCTCTGGGCTTCAACACAACACACACAGAGCTTTGAGTGTGAATAATGATGGTGGAGTGATTTGAGTCCTGGACAGTTAGAGATCCTCATCTCACCTCTGAGCTTTGGTCTGGCTGTCATGTTCCCCACACAGAGTGCTTTTAGAGGGAGGGACTCCCTCCTCTCTGTCCTCACACTGATTCATAGCAGAGCCCACACCTTCACACAAACACAACGACATGCTGAGAGAGCTGCACTCATTCATTACAACAAGCTTTACATCTCAGGACACATTAGTTCTCCTTCCTCTCAGTAACATGACACAAATATTCAGGGCCGACAGAAACCTTGTTGGAGCCCTAAACAGGATCTGATGACCCCAAAATGTGTTACAGCCCCCAGATTCACCCAGAAGTTCAGTTTGTCAACAAAAACAAACAAACAAATGATGACAACAAGCAGCTGAGACCTGGACTGTGCTAAAGGGTCTTCAGTGAAACCAAGTCCGTCTCAGTGTTGGAAGACGTCTGTATTTGAGCCCTGAACTCTTCATCCATGCACTTAACTTCAGAGTATTAACAGTTAAACCAGAAACCTGAGCCAACAGGATCCAAGCTGTTGGCACCCTGCATGTTTCACTGATGATGTGAGCTCAGACTACAATCAGACTGCTGCTGATTCTACTTGAGAAACATGAACAATATTACAGGGAAATCTGTCTGAAATCATTGTTCTTTAACTCGGAGAGAAATTCTACAGCAGATTTCAAAGAGATATTTAGAAACAGCCAATCAGCATCAAGAAGCATTTCTACTGTCCAGTTAAACAGTGATCCAGCACAATGTGATCAAAGTGATCCTGATTATCAGACATTTACAGATTCCTCTGCTCGGATTCTCACCTGCTGAACTCACTTCAGGTCAACTTACAGACACTTTGCACCTTCATGTGTGGAGGAAACACTGGGAGAGAAGAAGCTGCTCATTTCTTCCTCGTCAGTCCTGGTGTCTGTGTGCATCTGATCTGAGGACGCCGTCACATCCTCTTAACTTTAGACTCCACTTCTAAAAACATCAGAGTGACGTCAAAACCGGTCTAACCTGTGGCAGGCTCCACCTTATCAGAAGTATTTTAATTTCCTTGTTGACACTGGATTCAACTGAAGCAACGCTGAATGTTGGACCTGATGCTGGAGCAGTAAAGAATCCTTACTGTTTGAGAGGACAGTGTATGTTAGGAGGATAGTATGTGTGTTTTAATTGTTGGACCTTTTGTTTCTGTATTTACATCAAGAAGAAAACCTTCTCTGCTTTTGTCTGGCTGCGGGTTATTTTCAAATCACATTCTATTAGTTCTGTTCTTGTTACATAACTTTAAGGCATTGTACCAAGCAGTTTTTCTTCTTGATTGTTTCTTAATTTTTTTTTTTTTTACCTGTCCTGCCCAGCAGCCTGGTATAGAGTGTGGTGAACTGGATACCATATTGTGCCAGACAGATTTTACTTTAGTATTAATATATTCCTTTGTCTGTTTTATTATTTATTTAATTATATATTGATTTGTCACGGGGCCAGACAGGGGGGCAGACGTGGGGATGAGGCTCACAAACAGACAACACCTGCAAGAGAAGGGGGATGGAAGGTGGGGACACCTAGCAGAGGGAAAACACTAATAGCAGAAAGCAACAAAACCTACAATAGAACAGAGAGGGGGGCTTGGGGAGGAGAAAGACGACAACAACAAACAAACAAACAAACATATAATAAAAATAATAGTAAAAGACAAGCAGCCGAACAGCAGCAATAAACAACAGACATAGTAAGACTGACAGAACTAATAGAAAAATGTAAACACGAAACAGTCACACACAATAAATAAGCAACACAGCACAGCCACGAGAGCTGGAATAATAACAATTAATTTAAATAAGTAACTGAAAGAAAAGCATCAGGAATAATTGTACCAGTGACGACCTAATTTTTTTTTGTGTCTGTGTGAGGCCTGTTAAAAAATGTAGTTGTTAGCGATAGTGGAATGACTATCAGTTACCTCATCTACATTGATTACATCAAGCTGTATGCCAGGAATGAGCGAGACATTGACTCACTGATCCAAGCCCATTCTCATCTCAGGTCGTCATATACTGACGATTTGAGAAAGAGTGACAAAACGTAGGTATTTGACGCTAAAGGTACCCTTTAGACGCTTAGACCCCTTTGATGCTAAAGGTACCCTTTAGCGTCTGTGTGAGACGTCCTGAGTGCGTCTCCATGAGACCCTTCCGGAAGCATGTCTATGAGATGCTCTGGGGCGTCCTGTACAGACCGGAAGTGCTAGCGAGCTAACTACTTTCGAGATAAAGGTGTTGACAGCCCCCCGAAGCCCCTACCCTTACCACAACCATCAGAAATGTTAGTACCTAAACCTAAGTCACTGAATGTATGCATGTCGACCGGCTAACCCAAGCAGGTAGGGTTAGCCTCCCTTGTGTTGCTGCAACGTAGGAAATTGGGGCGTTTTATATGAACGCTGAAGGGTACCTTTAGCGTAAAATCCTTACGCTTTGTCACGCTGTCTGAAAGCATCAGTTATGACGCACTGAGATAAGAATGTGTTGCTGATCCACACTACCACGATCTAGAGCAACAAAATAGGAATGTCTCTGGCCCCAGGGATGCACTTAACTATGGTCGCTGGCTTCGCTACCTTCACGTTTCTCAAAATGGAGCTGCCAATGATCAGAGTTGGCTTCTCAGCGGGTGTGTTGCTGAGTGGGGAAAATCTGTTAGAAACGTGAACAGATTGATGATGATCAGTGTGCTTTGAATGCTTACGACTATTCCTCCTTCAGACAGTCACCCAGCCACCCTTTCCTGGCTGTTCAGGAGATGCCGGGGGACGGCTACCAGAGGCTAACTCAGGCTACCGGGGACTGGCTAGCTACAGTAGCTAAAGACTGATCTACCAAAGTGCGGAGCCGGACTTCTAAATCACTGAGATTCGCCTCCATGTCTACAAATAAACTACTTGTTACACGTACCATTACGGCTAAAGGAGGCAGAGGAGTAACTGAATATCTTACACACCGAGCAGGAGAAAGCAGAAGAGCGAGAGGGAGAAGGAAAAGCCATCTCTAGCTGCTAAACTAAAGTCGCTAACAGCTGAGCTAAAGTACGGTAGCGTTGGCTACCAAAACTTTTAAAAACAACTATGAGATTGAACAGCAGTCACTGAAAATGGAAAGAACTGAGTGCTAAGTCAAAAATACTGTAAGAATAAGTGTTTAGTGGGCAATTGGTCTCTGTAATGACAAATCTAACAAATTTAACTGGTATTTAGCGAGAACAGCAAAACACGCTACCAACATACAAGCACCAGAAACGGAAATGAGTCAACACGCTTACCGCAGTACGTCATTACGTCACCCCCCTGCAGATATCCAAAGAAGGTTAAAGTCAAGGGAAACTGTACTTGGTTGAAGATCTTCAAACAAGTCCAGTTTGAAGTCCACACTGTCCGGGATGAAACAACTAAGATCCTGGAGTACATCGGTAAGATGGCCCCCAAAGATGAAGGGCTAAGTGAATACCTCAGGCAGCAGAAACCCAAGGGTGAGAACAAGGAAGACGAAGAACCTTTATGGAGAGACAAGCTGCTGCAAGGCATGTACCACCGACAAATAGAAGTATTGGCTGACATGAATAAATTCTACCAGTGGCTACAAAAAGGCTGGAATAAAGGACAGCACAGAAGCACTAATCATGGCGGCACAATAACAGGCACTCAGTACAAGATCTATAGAGGCCGGGGTCTACCACACTAGGCAGGACCGCAGTTCACATGCCAACATGTGAATGGGGAGTATTGGCACATATAGTTTGCCCCTTCAAGTACTGTAAATATATTACAAAATCATCAGTCTTTTGGGGGATTTGTATTTATGTATTTATAAATGATTATCATTCTGCTCAGGAAAACTCAGAAACTAAACTCCACCAAAACCTTTAAAAAACAAAACCAATAGCTCAACAAAAGCTATATATTTTCACTCAGTTCGTCTCAAGAGAAGAGGAAACCGGTTGAACAGAGAGAGAAACTCTGAGTCTCAGGAACAAAAGGAATGAAGAAGAAGACAGACCTCATTCTGCAGCTGAGTGGGTGTGTTGAAGTTATGTACATAGCTACAGACGAGTCATCTTGTTCAGTCAAACTGTGTGTTTGCTGTTTGTCTCATCTATTGTCCTGTATTGTTCCATCTATCTATCTATCTATCTATCTATCTATCTATCTATCTATCTATCTATCTATGAAACTCAGGTGCCTTACCATGTACATCTGGACCTGGACCCATGTGTGTCCATCAAGAGTGACTGGTCTATAGGGATTTCAGTTGTCTTTAAAGCTGGACATGACTGTGCTGAACCAAAGAAAGCATCTTCAATGTTTGTGTTGTTTTGTTGATTCTGCTAAAAAGAGCTGTCATGTAGGTCTTGGTCCACCATTCTTTGTTGATGAAAACTAAAAATTGATAGACACTTTATTTATCCCGAGAGAGAAATTCACACGTCCCATCAGCAACACACAAACGAACCACAAGTTCAAAGAACAGTGCAAAAACAAATGTCACAGAGAGTTCACGAAAGGCAAGTTTGGCCCAGAGTTACTGAACCACTAGAGTGACATAACAATCTGATGATGGTTATTAGAAGAAGTGGTGTATTTAAGCAGGAAGAAGATGAGGTGATAGGATTCATGTATGTTAATCAAGATGATAAGCCACACCCAACACCCGCACAAAAACGCACAGACACAAGGACAAACAAAGGGGGAAACACGCGGAAAAACTCCTCTGTTTTTACATCAGACAGTTTTGGTGTATTTGTTCTGGGCCCCGTTTCAGAAAGGGGTCTTAGTAAAATCTCTGAGTTTTTTAAGCCTGAGATGAGGGAAACTCTGGGTTTTCTCTTTCGGAGATTGAAGACCAGATAAACTAAGAAGCATTTTTCTTCAACAAACTCTGAGTTTCTTTCTGACTCCTGCGGAGCCTTAAGCGATTTTCTGACAGCGTTTCTTTTCCTCTTTCCCACAGTTCATATCAAAGCAAATCTGAACAAATTCATTTGTAGAAGTTTATGTCTTCAGAACATTGAAATCATGATCTTTAACATGACCACTTTTAAGATCAATCTGTCTGAGATGTAAGGACAGAGTCAGCTGTATGAAGCTGTCACTAATCAATGAACAATCATCTGTCATGTGGAGATTATTCTCACTGATGGAACATTCCTATCATAGTTATCATGTTTGAGATGATGATGTGGGTGATTGTGCTACAGCTGAAACGACTAGATGAGTTTAAAAGGCATTTCCGGAATATTAGACACTTATGATCTTGATGTGTTTTGCCAGGATTTCATTAAATACAGAATGAGCACAATTTTCAAAGTAAAATAAGTTAGATATTTCTTAGGGGGCTTAATTGATGTAACAGGCAAACACAGGTGTAGCTTGGAGTCATTATCTGAGCCCTCAAGTGTTCACTGACCTTCCAGCTCTAGTTCTTTCTCTCATGTAACTCTCCAACAGTTAGACTGATCAGGTAGAGACAGCAGCTCAGGCGTCAGGCTGCCAGATATCAGTGTTCTCTGGGAATCTGACAAGGTCCAGTCTCACAAGAACGTTTCCAAGAACTCACTGGCTCCACAGATCAGAGTACAACTCAGAGATAGTAATAGATTCTAATATGATGTAGAATTGGAGTCAAAACATCAGATTGTTCTAGGTTAAGGCCAGTTAAAGATGAGCTAAGAGAAAAACCTACAGTCAAAAGGGGGAAGACATAAAAGCTGTTATCCTTCAGATTTGGTGCTGGCATTTGATGTGTTCACATGGTGTATGCTGGCTCTGTATCTCGGCCGGGCTCAATAAGCAATGCTTTTTTTGTTTAGCGGACAATTGGCCGCTGTAATGACAAATCTAACAAATTGAACTGGTATTTAGCGAGAGCAGCAAACACGCTACCAACACACAAGCACCGGAAACGGAAATGAGTCAACACGCTTACCGCAGTACGTCATTACATCAGTACGTCAGTACGTCACCCCCCTGCAGATATCCAAAGAAGGTTAAAGTCAAGGGAAACTGTACTTGGTTAAAGATCTTCAAACAAGTCCAGCTTGAAGTCCAAACTGTCCAGGATGAAACTATAAATATATTACAAAATCATCAGTTTTTTGGGGGATTTGTATTTATTTATTTATTAATGATTATCATTCTGCTCAGGAAAACTCAGAAACTAAACTCCATCAAAACCTTTAAAAAACAAAACCAATAGCTCAACAAAAGCTATATATTTTCACTCAGTTCGTCTCAAGAGAAGAGGAAACCGGTTGAACAGAGAGAGAAACTCTGAGTCTCAGGAACAAAAGGAATGAAGAAGAAGACAGACCTCATTCTGCAGCTGAGTGGGTGTGTTGAAGTTATGTACATAGCTACAGACGAGTCATCTTGTTCAGTCAAACTGTGTGTTTGCTGTTTGTCTCATCTATTGTCCTGTATTGTTCCATCTATCTATCTATCTATCTATCTATCTATCTATCTATCTATCTATCTATCTATCTATCTATCTATCTATCTATCTATCTATCTATCTATCTATCTATCTATCTATCTATCTATCAGTGGCCACAGTGGACAGAAGCACTAATCATGGCAGCACAATAACAGGTGGAGCTTGGAGTCATTATCTGAGCCCTCAAGTGTTCACTGACCTTCCAGCTCTAGTTCTTTCTCTCATGTAACTGTCCAACAGTTAGACTGATCAGGTAGAGACAGCAGCTCAGGCGTCAGGCTGCCAGATATCAGTGTTCTCTGGGAATCTGACAAGGTCCAGTCTCACAAGAACGTTTCCAAGAACTCACTGGCTCCACAGATCAGAGTACAACTCAGAGATAGTAATAGATTCTAATATGATGCAGCATGCATCTGGGCCAAACAGTTAATCTCACCTCCAACACTCACTAAAAGCAGCAAAACACTTCATACATGTCTCAAAATAAAGCGGTTGGACCAAACACAGGCAACAACTCTCAGTCAGAAAGCAAACACTGTCACTGATAACACACTGGGCTAAAAACACTGATTCCAAGGAGCATTCTACAGAAATGATGAACTTTCATCTTTGAAGTGTGAAGGATTTTTCTCATCAATCAGTATTTTATTCCAGAAGAACAGATTTTCACATTCTGGACTGTACTAAAGTCTATGGAACAAGAAGGAATCAGAAATGCAGGACTTGTTTCTTTCTCATTCCAGTACAGTCATTTACTTTGGAAAAGAAAAAGTTCAAACTAAAGTTCAGTGCTGCAGTATCACCTGGAATTCATGTTCCAACCCTCTGAAGCAAATCTGCTCAAATGAAAGCACATTTCCTGCTTTCCACTCAGACTGCAGCTCTTTGTTCAAAACACTGCACACAGTTCTCTCACACACAGACGCATTGAAGTCAATATTCTGCTGAGCTCTTCTAGAGATTTCACATTGTTTTTGCCATTGTCATTCTGTTTTGATAGAATAGAAAGAGTTCTGCAGGAGGTGGAGCAGGAAAGAAAAAAAGTGCTCATTGAATGTGTGTGATTGACAGTTTGTGTTTCTCTGACTGTGTGAAGAGTTTGGACCGATGCATGTTAGCAAGTGAAAAAGCTGGAAGACGAGAGCCCAGTGTAACAGGCTTTAAAGATTAGCTAACGCATTAGAAACATATTCCAGTTTGTCACATCAACACATCTCTTCTAGATATCTGATATATGAACTAGTCAACATTGTGCTCTAGAAAACAAACTTTCAAACCATATCTGATTCAGTTTGCAGAGTTTGGAACTTTTACTTTGACGGACTTTGTGTAAAATGGACAAATAATAATGTTTCAAAACATCATTCAAGCTTGTTTTGGACATTTGATGAAAGTCTGCTAATAATAGCTGCAAAATAACTAAATCATCATTTTAGACTGTGGCGTCTGGCCGAATAGTCAATAAAGTGAAAATCTGTTTTTCTTAATATGGAATGAAATACTGATTAATGTGAAAAAGACTTGAGAAGCTTATTTCTGTATATAACACTTCCTGTTGTTCCAAGGGCGTCACTTTGTGTTGAAAAGTGGACATCAGGGCTCAGATGTGATGATGAAATATATGGGGGGGTCTGGGGGTCCTTTTGACCATCAAACACTTCATTTCCTGCATTCTGGAAACATTTTCTGCACCAACATCTGCTGAAAATGTCTTTATTTCTATGAAGGGAAACACTAAATATAGGTCGCAGGTGAGGATTCAAATCTAAAACTAGAACAGAATATAATGCAGAAATCAGCAGCTTCTTTTTCTTTTAGCTTCACTTCCTTTTTTTCTTTCTTCTGCAGCTTTTCTTATTGTGCAAACAAACCTTTCTCAAAGCATTTTCATTTCTTACTTAACATTTCTTGTTGCTACTTTTCACAACATTTGGAATAAATTGTGCTTTAGACAAAATCTGAGTTTTGATGCTTTGAGTCAGTTTTGGAGGTGAATTGTTGCACATTCCTGTCAAATCTCCTGTTTATTTGTTGGATTATTTTGTGTACTTGTACATTTTGGATCTCTTGACTTTCTCTTTCTTTATATTTCTATACTTCTGTTTCTGTGTCCTGTTAAGCAGCAACACACCGAGGCAAATTGCTGCTATGTGAAAATAAAGCTGATTGTGATTCTGAGATGAACTGTTTGGCCCAGATGCATGTTGGTGATGCAGACTGTAGGAAGAGCTTTGGAAAAGGGAAGTAAAAGTCTGTAATAATTCTGTGTTCCAGCTTCTCCAGTGTGACGAGTTGCTGCTTTTCTCTTTTGGATCTCAGTAAAGTGAATAAACAGGAGCTCTGTAGACGTCAGCCTGAGCTCTTGAGATGGAAAAGAATCATTATTTGCAGGTCAAGAGGGGAAAAAAGGAAAGAAAGATGACTTTCAAAGAGACAGGAGGGACAAAGAGTTGAGATTGTAGGAAGAAGAAAGTCAAAAGAAAGAAGACAGTAAAACAGAGTGTGTCCATTAAAAAGCCCAGCGGAGTCGTTTCAGCTGTTTTTAATGAGTCAAATCAAAGTGGACGTTAACATTAACCCTCCTCTCATAAACAGCCGTACAGTTTCCCTTCAGCCAACAAGTTCAAATAAGAAGAAGAAGATTTAGAAGAAGAATCATCTCCTGAAAACATTTAGGAAACACAGAGTCACAGGTTTGATCCCAGCAGCACACTGAGAGCTTCTCACACAGCAGACCATGTGGCCAAAAGTATGTGGACGGCTCCACGTCCGTCCTCCAGGGATTCGATCCCGTTCAGACACCGTCAGCGAGGTCGGGTCCGGCTCGTGTCGGAGGGGGTTCAGGTCTGGACTCTGTCACGTATCACTGTGTGCAGGAGCGTTCAGATCTCCTGTGGTTGGATCCAAGAGGCAGCAGCAGCAGTTAGATATCTGATGTTTGGTGTTGCTGCAGATCTTCACTGAAGCTCCTTGTTGTTTCCATCCAGTCAAAGATTCTTATGATGTCTGCTGGATCATTTTAAACACATTCAGACACATTTGGGATCTTTGGAAACTTTTTCATCTCTACTAGAATTGAAACTAAAGTTCTGTGAGTTTGAAGAAGGAAGTGAAAAAGCAAACAAAGATGGAGTCACGGTGTGGGAACAACATGAAGCCGTCAGGTGGAACAAAAAGCAGCTTCAGGGTTTTGTTTCAGGGGATCGTGGGGGTGCTGTCAGGTTCAGGTCTTTGTCCTTACTGTGTCCACTCAGACAGAGGCGTGACAGAGGACAGAACAGGAAGTGAACGAAGGTGACAGGAAACGCTCCTCGCCCGGCCGGATCCGCTTCAACGTGGCCGACCTGAAACGGCGCAGAGAGCCCAGCTGAGCACAGAGGAAGTCACGTCTCTGATAAACCTGCAGAAGGCGGCGCTGATGATGTTTCCTCAGCCAGCGCTCGTTGTCCTCCTCCCCCTCCACCACGATCACCTCCCCCTCAGTGAACGTCAGCTCGTCTGGATTATCAGCAAAACAGTTGTAGATGGCCTTCAGTCTCTGAGGCTTCTGCTTCTGCACACACACACACACACACACACACACACACACACACACAACACACACACGCTCACACAGTCACGGACACACACACACGCACGGCACACACACACACACACACACACACATCCACACACAGTCACTGAGCTCTTCTTCTCTGTTTGCCGCCTCAGGTAAGAGGAAGTGGAAGAAGACGTGCTGCGTGCCGTCCTTCATCCTCTTCGGCGTAGTGCTGGCCTGCCTGCTGACCGGCATGGCGCTGCTGGCCGTGTTTAAGGTGGACGGGGAGAACCGCATGGTGAACACCGTGCTGATCGCCATCGGCAGCGTGGTGGGTCTGGCCGTGCTGCTGAACTGCAGGACTTGGTGGCAGGTGACCGACTCGGTGCTGAACTCTCAGAGGAAGAGGCTGCACAGAGCCGCCAACAGGATGACCAAGCTGAAGAGTGAGGGCTTCATGAAGGTGAGGGGGCGTCTGAGGGTGAGGGGGGAGTCTGAAGCTGAGGGGGGCGTGTGAGGCTGAGGGGGGCGTGTGAGGGTGAGGGGGCGCCTGAGGCTGAGGGGGCGTGTGAGGGTGAGGGGCGCCTGAGGCTGAGGGGCGGTGAGGGTGAAAGGGGCGCCTGAGGCTGAGGGGGCGTCTGAGGCTGAGGGGCGCGGTGAGGGTGAAAGGGCGCCTGAGGGTGAGGGGGGCATCTGAAGCTGAGGGGGGCGTGTGAGGGTGAGGGGGGCGTCTGAAGCTGAGGGGGGCGTCTGAGGCTGAGGGGGGCGTGTGAGGGTGAGGGGGGCGTCTGAAGGTGAGGGGGCGTGTGAGGGTGAGGGGTTGAAGGGATGGGATATTGAGGCAGGGACCAGTGAGACAGAGTGGGAGACGAGACGTGTAGGATCAGGTCTTTGGGTATCGATCTGTCAGATCTGTCAGAGCTGTGTTCACTTCCTGCTGCTGCTTCACAATAAAAGCGCTCCCTCAGCTGGAGGCTTTTACTCTGAAGCAGGTGCAGGATCTGTAATTCAGATTCATAACGAGACCACGTGTCGTCCTGCAGGTGCTGAAGCACGAGGTGGAGCTGATGGCGAGGATGGCGAAGACCATCGACGGCTTCACGCAGCATCAGACGAGGCTGGCGGTCGTCATCGACGGACTGGACTCCTGCGAGCAGGACAAAGTCCTGCAGATGCTGGACACGGTGAGAGAGAGAGGTTATACACAAACATCATGAACATTTAAACAGCTGGAATCATAAATGAGGACGAGTCGGTCGCTGATACAGAAACTTAACGTGTCGTCAGCTAAACACCTGTTTGTTTTTTAAAAGCCTTTTGGTTGTTGCATCACGACAGCAGCAGATTACAGAGCTCAGCTGGTGTGGACTCTAACACCCACCAGCCCGCAGAGTCTCACCTGTGTTGGTCCTGCAGGTGTGGGTGCTGTTCTCCAAAGGGCCCTTCATCGCTATCTTTGCCAGCGACCCTCACATCATCATCAAAGCCATCAACCAGAACCTGAACAGCGTCCTCAGAGACTCCAACATCAACGGACACGACTACATGAGGAACATCGTCCACCTGCCCGTCTTCCTCAACAGCTGAGGACTCTCCAGCGCCAGGAAGATGTGCGCCACCGCGCCGGCTAACGGGGACGCCGCCAACGCTGAAGGTAACCACGAGTCTAGACTGCAGGCCAGGGTGTGACTCAGATCTGGTTTGATTATAAAAGAATCTGACCTTTAATATGTGGTCCACATCAGATCCAGGTCTGATTGTTGAAATGTGACCTCAGTCTGGACTTCAGATCAGAGTTGTACCCTCAGTCTGATCCTTCCTGTCGCCTGGCCTATCACATAACAATACTAACTGTGTGTCATCAGGTTGGCACGAGGAGCTGGACAGGAAACTGTCTCAGCATAGTCTGGAAGAATTAACCAAGATTGGCAGCAAGACGACGCTGAACCGCAGAGTGAGTTTGTGTTTCAGCTGTGACTTCAGACTCGTGTTTCCTTCTCATGTCAAGTTGTTTGAGTTTTCTTCTTCTTCAAGTTTCCTCAGTCTGACATGTGAAACATGTGTAGCTGCAGCAGAACACGTTATGTTGTATCTCTGATATTTGAGAAAGTAAAGAAACAACATGTAGTACCAGACTGCAGCATCGGTGGATGTTGGCTGTTTGATCATGTGACCTCTGTGTTCAGGACACGTACCGGCGCCGGCAGGTGCAGTGCTCGGTGACTCGGCAGATGTCGTTCGACCTGACGAAACTGATGGTGACGGAGGACTGGTTCAATGACATCAGCCCGCAGACCATGAGGAGGCTGCTGAACATCGTCTCCGTCACAGGTCAGAGACTCACCGGTTGTCTGATCGCTGATCAGCAGCGACTGGCAGCAGACTACAAACCTCTTCCTGTTTCTACCTCCAGGTCGTCTGCTGAGAGCCAATCAGATCACCTTTAACTGGGACCACCTGGCGTCGTGGATCAACCTGACGGAGCAGTGGCCCTACAGGACGTCCTGGCTCATCCTGTACCTGGAAGAGACCGACGGGGTCCCAGACCAGGCCACGCTGAAGACCATCTACGAGAGGTCAGAGGTCACACTCATCTGTCTCTAAACCTCCTGCCTGTGGATCAGGCTGCCTCCTGGATCATTTCACTAGTCCCAGATCTGAAACCAGCAGGGAACATGTGGAGTGACCTGACCGGGTGTTTTGTCTCTCAGGGTGTCGAAGAACATCCCGACCACCAAAGACGTGGAGCCTCTGCTGGAGATTGACGGAGACGTCCGTAGCTTCGAGGTCTTCCTGTCGTCTCGGACTCCGGTCCTGACGGCCAGAGACATCCGGACCTTCCTGCCCTGCACCGTCAACCTGGACCCCAAACTGAGGGAGATCATCGCAGGTAATTCATGGAATGGAAGAACAGTAATACTTAACAACTAGTGATAATGCTTCCACTAGTGGTAATTCTTCTACTAGTAATAACACTGCGACTAAAACTAATACCGCACACCCAGAAATTTTCTCTGTCTCGTTCTAATCCAGATGTTCGTGCTGGCCGGGAACAAGTGAATATGGGCGGGGTCACGTACCCACCCACCTGCAGGAGGCCCAGCCCCGCCCCACCTCGGTCTACAGCCAGGTGTCGTCAATGTGCTCGCCTTCCGCCTCCTTCAGCGGACCTTTCAACCAGCCACCAGGGGGCGGAGTCTCACAGCAACCTCACAGCAGCTACTATAGCGGAATGTCGGGGCCACAGCACCCCTTCTACAACCGGGTGAGTACAGGCTCTGCCCACCACACCTGACGATGTCATTCACAGTGACAGGTGACAGAGTTCTGAAGACTGAAACGAGTCCAAAACGCCGTCCCTGACTCGCCATCCACTCAACTGGTTGGTAAAGCTGTGATGTCATCACATCTGCATACAGTTTCCTGCTCACCTGGTTCAGTTTCACCTTTTTATCATTCAAAGCTTCAGTTTGATTTTATGTCCTCTCTGTGCTGTTGGGTGAAGTGTGTTTCACAGTGAGTCTCTGCTGTCAGAAACCGTCTAATTAACCTTTTACCACTTCGGCGCTTTCAGGTCCTGCTGGCAGCTTTCTGAATGTCCAAACAGCTGCTATTTAAAGTTCATACTCATGTGATACACAGTTGGAAAGCTAAAATCCTCGTGATTCGACCGATGCAAAACATTTCAATATATAATCACAGCAGTGGGTCCAATCAGTGCCTCTGTCAGACCACCCAATACAATCAAAATTGACTCCTCTATGAAGCCGCACAGTAATCCATCGATCATTTATATTCCAACAAAATGGTCTTGTTCCATGAAGACGATCCAATCCAGTAAAAACATTTAGTCCAAAACTAGGGGTGGGCATAGATTAATTTTTTTAATCTAGATTAATCTAGATTAATTTCAAAATTAATCTAGATTAATCTAGATTAAAATGGCTCATTTGAATTCTGCCGAAGCCATTTAAAATATGTATGCGAACGGGTTTCAAGCCAGGTTTCAAGCCAGGTGGCGCATTAGACCAGGGGCTCATCTCCTGTTTCCAAAATGCATCACAAACTGCTTGAGAAAGCTGTTCTACTATGATAATTGGTGATGAAAATAAATCATGTTCAATAAGATGTACTTGTGTGTAGCGCCTGATGTGCTTTATGCTTAGGTGGTAGGCTACTTGAGACTGGAAGAACTCCTACAGTAAACTAATTCCGCATTGCACAAGGTGCAAACCAGGTGTTGTGCTGAGTTTTGCCTGTCTGCCGAGAATTGCATGCACCTCCAAATAATGCTTTTAAATGCTGTAAAGTTCTTTGTGGACTTCATCAATGGTAATAAATTGATTTGAAGTATATATTTTATGAACGTTTAGAGTCTTTAATATTTTAATACACTAGGCTAGAAGGACCATTCCTTGACATTCAGTACATATGTGGTGATAAAGCTGTTTGATCAATGAGCATAGCAAAGTGTCTGAGAAGGACCTAAAGAGGTGGATGCATAATTCGGCAGATCAGATTTTGTAGGCTCCCTGCCGAGATTTGCATCCACCTTTTCTCAGCATAGATGACCCATAGCACCCGCGAGGTGCGTGCAATTCTCGGCAGGCAGAATTCGGCACAACACCGGCGGCTTCAGAAAGTGCTGTCCAACAGCTGTCTGTCTGTGGACGTGTTGCTAAAGTTAGTGTGAGTAAATACCGCACAAAGCGCTTTTAATCAACCGCGTGATCAATAACTAACCTGGCTAGTTGTAAACAAACAGCTGGTCGAAGCGAGATTGTAACTGGAACGCCACAACTCGGGTGTGACGCCATTCCCAGCTCCGACCTCCGAGGTAAATGGAACGCAGCAACAGCTGCATCCATGTTAGCACGTCACGTTTGATGTGGTAATTTCACAGCAGGCAGACACACAGGTTCATAGACTCGTTCTTTCCCCCTACAGTGCTATTCTGTATACATCTGCGCTAAAATATCAAGGTGAAAGTCATCATAGCTTGCGTAGTATAGACCCAGCTCCCAACCCAACTTTGAGAATAGATTAACGGCGATATTTTTTTTATCGCCCGATAAGAGTTTCACGTTAACGCAGCCGTTAACGCCGATAACGGCCCACCACTAACATTATTCCTTCAATAAATCCACAAAGACTGCTGCTGCATCATTGCATATTAGGAGGCAGACGTGCCTAATATTTCGTTATCATAGTAACTCCAGTTTGGATGTAAACACCTGCGATATATTGATTTCAAAATGGCTGCTGAACTTTGACCTTTCAATTGACACCTAATTCGACCAAACAGGAACTTACAAGTCCCGTCCACAGCCTACAACAGCCAACGAGAGCCCGCGCTGTAATGAAGTAGCCCCTATTATTTTGTGGATAGTAGCCAGTTGATTTTCTCCCCTTCCCCCCCTCAGCCATATTTCCCCCATCACCTTTACCAGCTGCCACGCCCATTCATGGCCTCCTACCCACCACACTTTTATCCACGCCCACTTCCTAAAACCTACGTCAGCCAGGACGCCGCACCTGTAAGTACCACAAACACCTGGAACCTGAGTTTATTTCACATCAAGACGTTTAGACGTTAAACCTTCCCCGCATCACCAGCGTCTAGTTTCTGGTTTTCTTATTGCTTCTTCTTCTGCTGTTGTTGACGATTATGCCAGTATCAACTCCTCCACCACTCGGCTCTTCTTCTGTGGTTTGTGGGGCTGTGTAGCTTTGGAATCACCGAAGCTTGTTTTTAATGTGTTACAGATGAATTTTAGTTTCTTCTTCTCTCTGCAACTGAAAATATTGTCAGCAGTCATTTCCACGCTCTGTCCTGTCTACTGTCTGTTTTCCAGATGTTTTCTCTCCAGTTGTGCTTCATCCTCACCTGTCTGTCTGTCTGTCTGTTTGTCTGTCTGCAGTATAGGGTTTCATCTTTGAAAAGGAAGCAGGTATTGGACTATCCCTAACATCACTCCCTTCCTTCCTTCCTTCCTTCCTTCCTTCCTTCCTTCCTTCCTTCCTTCCTTCCTTCCCTCCTTGTTCTTGCTCCTTTCAGATCCCACATTCAGACTAACTCCCGCTTACTCCAACTCCCAGTATGCACCTTGCCTGGACTAGCCTGTAGCCTCAGTACAGTAGTTGGACATGTTTGATCTGATCCCCACTGCTACTCAAGAAGCCCTGAAAGTACTGGTTAAAAAGAAACGATTCAGTAGAAAAAATATTGATTAATGATGAATTTGTTGAGTAAAATATAACCTGCAGCATTGATTTCAGTTTTTCTGCAGAGCGATTTCCTGTCTTCACACAGTTCCTGGTACAGTTTCAAACAACAACAGGGATCTTTCAAAAAATCTAGGATATTTGTGTCATCAACTCTGGAAACGTCTTCAGGAGAACTGATGTTTATTGTTAGACTCTTGATGCGTTTCTCTTCTGTGTTCTCGCTGTAGAAATATTACTAACATCTCTGTAGAAATTTGGGTCACTCCTTCGGCCTGACGCTGTTTCCTGTGTGTCCTGAGCTGGGAACTACATTTTAAAAACTTAGAAACTACATTTTAAAATGTAGTTTCACAGTTTTGAAACTGCTTTTGAATATGCTGCTGTTTTTTGGGAATCAAACCCGTGTGTGTTTCTGTTCAGGGTTCGGCCTCTGTGGTGTCGGGCACTCCAGCCATCCTCCTCAGCTCTATGACGACGGAGGCCGTCTGTGAGCGTGTGCGGCAGATCGAAGGCATCGACCAGAGCATGACAGCTCAGTACTGCGCCACCATCAGGAAGGTTAGTGACACAACTTCACACAGGGATGAAACCTGGGCTGCTTTGACCTTGATGGAAAACGTCAAGGAAAGATGTGAAGGAGAAGGCATGCGTTGTTACAGTGTTTTTTCATGCTGGCAATATAAATCTGGACAACCCGGTTAGAAAGATAACTTTGTTACCATTTCTTTTGTCTATTTTTATTAATTATCTTCCAAATCTGTTCTAATTCTTCTGTTCGACCATATGCTGATGATACTGTCATTTATACTTCTAAACCTCATTTACTTCAAATACAAACTGCCCTTTAGTCGGATTTCAATACCTTATAAAATGGCTCTTATCTAATAAATTATTGCTTAGTAAAACAAAATCTATTTACACTATGGTCTTAAGACAGCCTTAAAACAAAATCTAATTATCTTGCATAGAGTTGATAAAGTTAAATACCTACACAGTCAACAACAGCAAGTAATGCACGAGAGCTGAAACTGGGAGACATTTGTTCCTTCCTTAAGGAGGCTCCAGTGTTTCCTAAACTAAAGGAGATAAGAAAGGAAGCACTGAAGAACCTTTTCATCACATTTTTAGAGCATCTGACCAGCTCTCATCATGGCTGTAGCTCTGTTAGGAACCTTTAAGAAAGCTCTGGTCTCACACCTGATCCTCATTTGTAAATGAGACCGAATGTTTTACATGTTGAATTAATTAAATCATGTTCTTGTTTTCAGGCAAACGTTAACGGCAGAGTTTTGTCTCAGTGTAACATCGACGAGTTGAAGAAGGAGATGAACATGAACTTTGGAGACTGGCAGCTCTTCAGAGCCACGGTCAGTATGTAGCATGTTAACGAGCAAACACACTAAATGTTAGCTTTTTAAAGATCCCATGGATTGGTAAACTCTCTTAATGTGAAGTAGGGCCGCAATAACAAAAACAAATATATTGAATAGTCTGAGTGTTATTTTCTCTTTTAATAATTTGGTTCATAAAATAGTACAAACAGTCTTAATGTTTCTGCTTTATAAATATGTAAATGTTTGTCGAATTATCAAAATAGTTGCTTAATTTTTTGTTCTTTTTTGTTGACTATGAAGAACATTCAGATTTGACCTGCCTTTTTCTTGCCCTCTCATTTGTTTCTGTTTTGTCTCATTTCTGCAAAATGAAATCAACAATAAATGAAAAAAACAGCAGGTTTGAAGCTGCTGTGATGCTGCTGCAGCGATGCTGCACGAAAACAACTTAAACCGACTTTAAACCTTAAAGTAACTTCAGTGTGTTGGAAACTGTTCTTCTGTCAGCATCAAGTTTTAGATGAACTTGTGTCAGTTCAGTGTTCATAATTGTTTAGAGACAAAAAGTTGTTACTAGTTTTGTGTTTTATTCAAACTAATAAATCAGTGATCGTGTTTATTCAGAGCTAATACTGAGAACTGGAGGCTTTTATTCTGAAGCTTGGGTTGAATCTAGACATGAAACCATTAGTCAATTAACTGATAATAAGAAAAGTCATCTGCAACTATTTTAATAATTAGTAATTTTTCCACAAATTAGATCTCCCATTATAATGAACTGTATATTTTGGACAAAACATCTGAAAATGAATGGCAGATGAATCAACAATGAAAATAATGGCTGCAGTGACTCAAACACAAAATACAGAATAAAAACCAATCAATCAGTTTATGAATTCCAGCAAAGGCCTCAAATTACTTTTTTCCCTCTTTCTTTAAGTTCGTCTTTTTTAGGAGAAAGTTAAGATGAATTTCCTAAAAGTCAATAAAGTTCTGCACGTTTCAAACCACTGAAGAAGAAAGGTTTCTGTCAGAGAACAATTTTTTAAAATAAATTCAGAATATGAAGCAACAGTTTTGACAGAATAATCTCAGTATCAGCTGTCATTGTGTTTTCACGTCGCCTGTCAAGTGAAGCTGCATGTTGATGTTTTATAGTCGTGTCTCAGGTCTGAGCTTATCTAGAATCTGTTAACATCTGTCGTCCTGTAACTTCTCCTCTGAAGGTGAATTTAAAATGTTGTGGCACTAAAAGAAATAAAATCTGATGTTGAATGTTGATGCTCTGTGACTTTTTTAATCTGATCACATTTATTTTATTGTACTGGTTTAAATATGGATGTTAAGACAGAAAATTCAATGATAAAAGCAGAATTCACAGCCGCTACTTACATAAAAGTAACAGTACCAAGATGTAAAAATACTATGTTACAAGTAAAGGTTCTGCTTTCAAAATGTGTTATCACTTAAAAGTACTTTAAGTTTTAAAAGTGAAAGTACGGGACAAAACCCTGAATGTTATGGACGGTATTTAATATGATAGACTGTAAATTATATCAAAATAAATACTAATATATGTAATACAATCTATAATATTTGGTCAAATTGTGTAAAAACTTTGAGGATCAAACTCAGCAGGAAAAAAAATGTACTTGAGCAACAGAATAAATCAAGACTATTTGTTGAGTTTTTGTCTTCAAACCTTTATTGAAGTGAATGAGAAGCTCTGCAGCCATCAGCAGCTACTAGATGCTGCTCCAAGAAAACTTTATTAAAGTGAAAATCAAAGTCAACACAGTTTGTACACAACAAGTTCAGCCCTGAGGAGATCATTTCACCATTTCTAAGAAAACACATTTCTGACATTAAAGGCACAATCAGTGAGCCAGATGTTAACCAAAGTGAAGCCTCGTCCACCACCAACATTTAAACCACAGGACTGGAAGTTGTCTCCCTCCTACACAGAACACAGAGACACTGAGGAACCAGAGGACCAGAACCTGAACCCAGGATAAAGAGGTTCAGTGAATGTGGTGTTGAAGGTGTGGAGGTGGATCAGTGTGTCAGAGGAGACTCTGTAGAAGGACAGAGAGCCAGCAGGACAGTCCACATACACTGCTACTCTGTTAGAGGAGGAGGAGGAGGAGAAGAGAGGGAGGTCTGTGAATCTGTTATCGTGACAGACAGAGTAACGACCATCGGAGCAGCTCAGACTCCAGGACTGACCATTCCATCCAAAGACGCAGTCTTCACTGCCCCCTCTCCTTCTGATTCCTCTGTAACTCACTGATATATAAACTCCTCCTCTCCACTCGACCTCCCAGTAACAGCGACCAGTCAGATAATTTCTACACAGCAGCTGCCACCAGTAGTCAAATCTCTCTGGATGATCAGGATATGGCTGCTCCTCTCTCACCGCTGTCACCTCCCTGTTGTTGTCAGACAGTTTGAGGTTTCTGTGTGCTGTGTTTGTGTCCAGTGTGAGTTCACAGAAATCTGATGAGAGAACGAGACACAACACAGCAGCAGTTTATCATCAGACACATCTGAAGGTTTATTCTTTGTTTGTGTGCTGATGTTGTTCATTTCTATAAAGTTTAATGATGATGCATTTAGTCAGTAATGTTTGAATGAATAAATACCACAACTATCAACTTTGTATTGAAAGAGAAACTGACTGTGTGCTGTTTTGTCCTCATGAGTCAGATTGTATCCACACTTACACTTCCTCACACCAGGTTTTAACCTCTGCTCTCCACCATGGTCCACCCTGGAGGAAGAAACACATTCAGAGTGATTTTCTATCCAACATGAGTCCTAACTGCTGTTCAACATGAAGCAGTGTTCCTCAGTTTGTCAGTGTGACAGAGAAACAAACTCATCTGGGTCAACTGTCTCCAGGATTCTTTCACTGTCTGACAGAAAAAGACCAGAAGAAGAAGAAGAAGAAGAAAAAGAAGAAGAAGAAGAAGATTTTTTTTTTTTTTGATTTTTAACAGTACATTTATTTACAATTCAAGAAATGCACAAAATCCAATTAAAAACACAAGGTATCACATCAGGACAATAATTAAATAAGGTGCTGGTTAAATTCTAATTTTCCTTGAGTTGATATATTGCACAATATCCCATTAAAACCCCATAACTGTATAAAATTTTGCATATTCCCAGTGGCTCTGTGGAAACAAAACTCTAGTCTCAATCTGGCCTTTATATTAACCTTCCACAGAGCCACGGCATCAAGTTGAGGTCCAGCCTGGAGTCTGTCTCTACGAGATAGATAAATAGCCATTTTTGCTTCAGCAAGTAAATAATTTAAAATCTGACCTTTTGACTTATTGGCTTTGTTAAAACGCTCATCAATATACTAAAAAATGTCGTCAGTCTCCTACAATCAATAAAAACATGAAAAACACTCTCAGACAGACCACAGAAAGGACACTTGTTTAAAACCCCTGGACTAATAATTGACAAATACGAGTTCGTAGCGATGGCACCATGTAAAATTCTCCATTGGAGATCACCAGTTCGTTTTCTTATAGGAGGTTTATAAAGGGTCCTCCACTGAGGGGTTTGTCCTTCCAGTCGGTCCGCCCACACGCTCATGGCTCGATTTCGCAGAGTTCTTTCATTCAGGACTTTAACGCAGTTTTTATAGAGTACTTTTGGGCCTGTACTCTGAAGGCTCATCTGTGAACTTTCTGTGGCTAGGAGAGGACCGCTATCTTTTGTGAAGCCGGTATTCAAGGTCAACCTAGGGATCGGGTCTGTCGGGTCTGGTGAAGCTTCTCTCTCATTGAGCAGCTGCAGGAGACGCCTCTCCCCAGCTGTCAGTCTTTCTTTCACCAGACTCAAGAAGCGCTGCACCAGTCTATCAGATCGGACTCCAAGCAGAGAAGCAACGGCCTGGGCGTTGGCAAAGTCCGGTCCAGCCGTCTCCACCAGGTGATTCAGTGTTGTCGTCTTGGACTTGCACAGCGCGTCCGACAGTCCAGGTATTGTGCCACGACATACATCCAGTCTGGACCCACAGACTAAAGGCTCGTTTAAAAGCCAATGCAGAGAGTTCTGCGCCTGCGAACGACATAGTTTAAAAAGGCCACAGGATTTAAAAACACCCTGATAGAATTGAGGCAACCCCTTTAACTTTAAAAAACTAAAATCAGTTAAAAACAGAGCAGAATCCAGCACCAGAAAATTAACACGTCTGAGAATGCAACTGGCCACATCTCTCCATACAGGTGAACCTGTCAGGTACTTCTGGATGAACTGTAATCTAAAAGTAGCCGTTCTACTGGCCAGGTGGACGAGGCCCTGGCCCCCCTCCTCTCTTGGTAAAAACAAAACAGACTGTGGCACCCAGTGTAGACCGTTCCAAAAGAAGTTAACCATCTCCGATTGTTTTTTTACAAGTAGCCCAGATGGTGGGTCTAACACGGCAAGTTTGTGCCACAGCTGTGAAGCAACTAGATTGTTTAAAACCAGCACTCTACCTTGATAGGACATTTGTGAGTGTAGCCATTTCCACTTTGATAACTTGTTTTAATTTTTTCTTCAATATCTTCCCAGTTCTTTTTCACAACATGTTTATCGCCTAAAAACACACCGAGATACTTAAAACCATCCTTTTTCCATAAAAGACCCTGAGGGAGAACTGGGAGCCCTCCGGACCACTCTCCGACTGCCAGGGCTTCGCTCTTTCCCCAGTTCACCCTCGCAGCAGACAGAGTTGAAAACTTTTTTCGTGATCTCGGTTAAAATAGTGACATCCCGCTGATCTTTAAAAAAAAACGACGACATCATCAGCATAGGCAGATAAAACCATATTGTTCTTAAAACCGGGTAAAACCAGACCATGAACAGTCGAGCGCATTTTCTGGAGGAGGGGTTCTAGAGAGAGTGCGTAGAGCATCCCCGAGAGCGCGCAGCCCTGTCGAACGCCCTGTCGAACGCCTCTACACACCCTAAAAGGAGCACACAGGCTGCCGTTGATCTTCAGCACACTCTCAATCTCACTGTACAGAACCTGGATCTTGGCGATAAGACCCTCGCCGAACCCAAACCTCCTCATGGTCTCCCAGAGGAAGCCGTGTTCGACGCGGTCGAATGCCTTTTCTTGATCTAGTGAAATCAAGCCCGTTTGCAAACCCAATGAACCGGAGACCTCCAAAACGTCCCGAATTAGGTAGATGTTATCTACCATGGACCTGCTGGGGACACAATAGGTCTGATCCCGGTGGATGACCTGCTCCATAGCCCTTCCCAGCCTAGTGGCCAGGGCCTTGGAGAGGATCTTGTAGTCGGTGCAGAGGAGGGACACGGGGGCGCCAGTTCTTGATGTCCTGCAGGTTCCCCTTTTTGGGCAGCAGGGTGATCACTGCCCTTCGGCAAGACAAGGGGAGTGAACCAGTAAGCAGGCTCTCGTTGTACACGTCCAGCAAGTCTTGGGCCAGAAGATCCCAGTAGGCCTTGTAGAACTCCACAGTGAGCCCGTCAATGCCCGGGGACCTCTGGCCCTGCATGCTGAGGAGGGCTGTGTGGAGCTCCTGGAGCCCCAGAGGGCGCTCCAGCTCAGTATTAGTCTCCTCAGAGACCTGAGGCAGTTCGTCACAGAACTCTTTCAGCAGTTCCTCATTCTCTTTATACTCACTGTGGAACAGAGAACGGTAAAACTCCACAGCCCTCCTCCTGATCTGCCCTGGTTCACTCAGTTGCTGCCCCGTGTCCGACAGCAAAGAGTGGATCTGCTTCCTCTGCCCGTGCTTCCTCTCCAAGCTGAAAAAGAAGCTAGAGGGAGCATCCATCTCCGTGATGTTCTGGATCCGGGACCTGACCAATGTGCCTTGGACTTTATTCTCCAGCAGGTTTGCTAAAACTAGCCTTTTAGATTTGAGAGCTTCAATGTGCTCTCGATTTCCTGTGGATTCACTAAGTCGTTCTAACTCCACGATGTTCATCTCCAGATCTCTAATAGATCCGGTGATGTCACGGGTGACATTGAGAGTATGCTGCTGACTCAGCAGTTTTATTTGCACTTTACCATGGTCCCACCACTGTCTCAGGCTGGTAAAATCAGACTTTCTCTGTCTAAAACCCGTCCAAAAATAAAATAAAATCTCTTTAAAACCCAGATCATAAGTTAAAGCCGAGTTAAAATGCCAGTAAGCGCTTCTAGGTAAAATGTTTCTTATAAAAACACTACCTAAAAGCAAAGAGTGATCAGTAAAAGCCACCGGTAAAATCTGGCATGTTTTAAACACGTTAAAATGGTGTTTAAAACAATAAAAACGATCAAGTCGAGCTAAAGAGATTCGGTTTTCTTTAATGTGGGACCATGTGTACTGCCTGGAGCCTGCATGCATCCTCCTCCATACGTCCACCAGGCCGTGAGACGAGACCAGCTGCCGCAGAGCATGCTGGGCCGCTGGATGCGGCTCTGCATGATTACGATCTAAAAACTCGTTTTCTGTACAATTAAAATCCCCACCTATAAAAACATAATCTTCCGACCCACAATCACCCAGCCTTTCCCCAATTTTTTCAAAAAAACGCTTTTTCTCTGCATTGGTGATGGGAGCATAAATATTGATAAAAACCAGGCTAGAATGATCAAATTTTGTTTTGACTAAAAGACATCTCCCTTGAACGACGTGCTCAACTTCTGTGGAGTTTGGGGTGAAAGCTCTGGAGAACAGAAAGCCCACCCCTGCACTCTGGGAGGTGCCGTGACTTAAAATGACCTCCCCCCTCCACTCTCTGCCCCAGTCTGTTTCTATTAAGGAATCACTGTGAGTTTCTTGTAAAAAAATGATGTCAATTTTCTTTTGGTTTAATGTTTGGTATATCAATGCACGTTTCTCAGCTTCCCTCGCCCCGTTAAGATTCAAAGATGCAATTTTAAAAGAATCCATATTGGGTAAGAAGCTAAAACCAAAACATAAAAAACCTTATAAAAAATAATAAAATACTACTGTACATCATTTTTACTCAAAATTGTTTTCTAACTTTTGACATTATTTTCTTTAATCTAAAAACTTCTGTATCTGTAAAACCTGACACCTCTTTGTTTCTGATATGATATCTTGCAGAGAAGTAAAATAGTCTCAAATTTGGAAAGTAACTTTCTATTTTTACTCCCCTCAATCCTTTGGTTTGTTGCAAAAATGCTCTATATGACTCTACCGGGTATCTTGGTTCTTTACTGTTACTTTGGGTTACGGACACCTCACTGGTGTCAGAGAACCAGTCCTCATTGTCGCTGCTGTCTGACACCTCCCTCCTGTCTGCAACCAGCTTGCTGGCCTGTTTACTGGCTTGCACAGCAGCCACCACATTCTTCCTTTTGCTGCGCCTTTTTATGGGGGCAGAAGCCTCCAGCTCCATCCCTCCCTCTGTTTCACCTGTCTCTCCCTCCGCTCCTGCTCCAACAACCGACTCCACACTGTTCCTCCTTTCATTCTGTCCACCTACCTCCTCCTCTACTCTCTCTCCCTGACCTCCACACACGAAATGCTCCTCATCGCCCTTCACCTCCTCCTGCTCTCCCTGCACACCGTCTTTATAATAATAATAATAATAATAATCTTTATTTATAGAGCACTTTTAAAACCGACGTGCTTTACATAAAGCAGTCATGAATATACATATAAACATAACATATAGTCCAAGCAGTCAAGAATACATATATAGTCATAAAAAAAATAAATAAAAAAAAAACAATACAAGTAACAGAATCACTTCAAAATATAAAATACAATCAGATAAAATCAGCGAAAGCTCTACGATACAAGTAAGTTTTAACAAGGGATTTAAAAGAGTTCACTGATTCAGCCGACCTAATTTCTTCAGGTAGATTGTTCCAGAGCCTCGGTGCCCTAACTGCAAAGGCTCTGTCCCCCCTCAGTTTCAGCCGGGTCTCTGGGACCACTAAGAGCCCCTTATTTGACGATCTCAACTTACGAGCTGGTGTATAAGGTACTAGTAGTTCAGCAATATAGCAAGGGGCGAGACCATGTAAAGCCTTAAATGTAATCAGTAAAATCTTAAAATCAATTCTAAAACATACTGGGAGCCAGTGTAATGAGGCCAAAACAGGAGTGATATGATCACGTTTCTTGGTTCTAGTCTTTCTCCCCCTCATAACTTCCACCCTCACCATCATTCACCCCATCACCACACACCACCGTGCTCTCATCCATACCCACACACACACTCATTTCCAAAGCTCTCTCACTCACGACTGTACCTCTCTCCAGCTCTTCTACAGCGAGCTCCTCCACCACCACCGCGGGTTCCTCCGCAGCCGCCACAGCCTCCTCCGCAGCAGCCGAGGGTCCTCCCGCGGTGGGAGCGGGCCTCCCCGCAGCAGCCGCGGGGTCCTCCGCAGCGGCAGCGGGTTTCTCTGCAGCGGCAGCGGGCTCCTACCTGCTCAGCAGCCGCCTGCTGCTTCGCCGAACCCGGCGAGGCCGGCCCGGCCCTGTCTGGGCACATTTTTATGATGTGACCCTCTTGACCACAACCAAAACATTTCATACTTGAAGATGTAGCAAATAAAACATAGTCAAAATCATCTATCCGTACATGAAAACGTAATTTCAGCTCCTCATCTTTACGATTTAGAATCATAAACAGTTGTCTCCTATGGGAGACAACATGTTTCAACAATGGCGATTTACACCCTGTCGGGACTTTTTTAAGCGGCGACACCACCTTACCGTGCCTAGACAATTCTTTAATCAAAAATTCATCGCTGATGAATGGTGGCACGTTAGACAAAGTTACCTTAGTTGCCGGTAAAGCTAGTGGCGAAACTTGCAAAAACAACTCACCCACAGAAACACCCACCTCCACCAGCTGTTGAGCTTGCTCAACCTTCTCTACAAACAATACCACCGCTCCATTCATACGTGCTGCCGACCTTATGTTTCCGTGCCCGATCACCTCACCCACAGCCAAACAAACTTCCTCCACGCTGCACGGAGAACCAGCACCCACCTTGATGCCGTTCTTCCGTGTCAGCGTGGAGAAAGACCCACCACCAACCACCATGGCGTCCCAAGACGCCGGCCTGACGGCCACACCCGAACCCACAAAACCCCCTTTAAACGTGCCAGATTAACACAAAATTACAATTAAACAAGTAACACAAACACCCAGTGAATAAACAGTAAGAAAAACCAAAGATAGAAAATACGCAATCGTTCGCTCTCTCACTCTTCTTCCGCTCTTCCGCACACACCCTCCTCTCACACGAAGAAGAAGAAGAAGAAGAAGAAAAAGAAGAAGAAGAAGAAAACTAATATGAGAGCAGGATGTCAAATATTGTCCTCTGCATGTTGTCCTGCTAAATAAACAGTTTGACCAACATTCACACATGAACAACTAACGTGTTTCCAGACTGTTCTCAGATCAGTCTGACCACCAGATTCAACTTGTACTGTGTAATTTATATGTCAGAAACAGGGTCTGAGGACAGAGAGTCCATATGATGTACAGATTGTAAAGCTTTCTGAGACAAGTTTGTGATTTTGCACTTGATAAATAAAACTGACTTGACTTGGGAATTTCATATCAATAAAGGACTGTATTTCACAGAGACAGATGAGGCTAAATGATGAAGTTAACAGAGAATAAAGGCACCTAGAAGCTGTTTCTCTCAGCAGCAAATCATTTACATGTAATTATATGCATCAAAATTTGCTCATTCTTTTTGTTTTAAATATTTAACATCTTGATTCATAATAAAAAAAAATAGTGTTTACAGCAAACAGTGTTTGGGCCACTTGGAAAATGTAGTGAGCCAAGCTACCAGTTAACTCTACATTAAATGAAGCTTCACTACACTGAAGCTACCCCCAGGAGAAACGTAGCAAGCTAAGCTACAGCAACATGGCAAAAGTCATTTACTACATCTGAGCTACTTTTGTTTATATTGAACCAACTTCATTCCAGAGTAGCAAAAGAATAAAGACCTGCTCCAAACAGTAAGAACGTGAGAGAGATCTAAATCAGACAGAAACTCCCCTACTTACTGGGAGAAATGCCCAAATTATTACAGCAAAATGTATTTCCTCACAAACTGAGAACAACCAGTGGAAAACATTATTATGGTTTGTTAGTTTAATAGTTGTACTGCTTGTCAGAAAAGCAGGACATATTTTCAATGCACGATTTATTTTGTGTAGTTTTTAAATTTAACATGTGACTTTCTGCTTTGTCATTGTTTAAACATTCAGGTGACTTTCTGCTTTGTCATTGTTTAAACATTCAGGTCAATAAATCCTTTTAGAAAGAGAGGGAGAGAGAGAGGAAACTAGTTTCTGCCACTACATATCAAAGTTTCCTCCTCACTAGAGGAAGAGGTGGTCAGACTGGACCCTGATCCTTTTCACAAGAGCTGTTTGTTCAGGCGACACAATAGAACGTAAACTCAGTCTCTCGTGTCTTTATTCCCCTGCAGCAAAGTCACAAGGATTTGGACGTGATGTGACCGTCATACCAAAGTGCTTCTGTTGGCTCCACATACAGGTCTGTGTATGGCTAATCCATTTTCCAGCATCAAGACATTTACAGAAGTGTTTATCAAAATATTGTTTTTCATGGATTATTTATATTTACAGATAAAATGCCACATGAAATAAGGACGATAAAAGATATTTTAAAAAACCTGTAAATGTCTTGTTACCTCAGAAACAGTGTGTAAAATGATGCTCTAACTGCTTTAAAGGACAATGACTTGATTTGGACGAGCTAACGTTGTGCTGTAGAAAACAAACTTTCAAATGATTTATGATTCAATATGGAGAGTTTTCAAAAGAGCGCTCAGACTTTTACTTGGAAAGTGCTAACAAAGATGAGATTTACACGATCTAAAGTTCACAAACTTGGTGTAAAATAGACCAAACCTGATGTTTAGAAATATAAATGATATATATACACTGTAGGTGGGGGTCAGTGGGTCTATTGCTCGTCTCCAGATGGTACAAAACGCTGCAGCGTCTCCTAACTGGAACGTAAACACGAGCACATTTCCCCATTTTAGCCTCACTCCACTGGCTGCCTGAACATTATAGGATTCATTTGAAGATTCTTTTATTTGCTTTTAAATGTCTTAATGGTTTTTACTTGGATTTTATTAATCGTGTGAGCTTTGGATTTAGTGTCTTTATTTATTTATGTATATTTGTTTTGTCTCTACATCGTCTTGGAGTCTTCCCCCAGAAGACTTTGAGCATTTAACACTTAATTTCCTGCTTTCTGGAGACATTTTCTGACCAATTTATGGTGAAAATGTCTTTATTTATATGAAGGGAAACAAAATGAAGGTGGCAGGTGACAAATGAAAATCTAAAAATATAATGTAACTCAGTAATCAGCAGCTTGTTTTAGCTTTTTAGGACAAAGCACATTTGTTTCTTCTATATGTCAGTTGCATTGCATGTTTCCTTATTGGTCATTGTTTCATTTGTAATTTAACTTTCCTTGTTGCTGTTTGTCAGAACATTTTTAACAAAAGCTTTCAAAAAGCTCCTTTCTGAACACTGCTCGGCTCCTGAGCTTCTCTTCTCCCTCGTCTGTCTCGCCGACAGAGATTAGCAGGCAGAGAGAACGGGAGGAGGTGAGCGTCACATAGCGCCCAGAGAACCTGATGTGGTTCTCTGATTTTATCATTGCATGCGGTGCTCAGCGTAACATTAGTTCATTAGGAAAGTCTGTTCATTTAAGTCTGTTTATCTTTTTAATGGGAATAATAGTACTAATGACAATAAAAATACATTTGTGATTCAAAATAATGGTTGTTGATAAATGAATTAGTGACGGCAACAGATGCTGATTTTACTGCTTCCATGGAGCTCAGACCTCCTTATGGAGCTGAGCTCCCACGTAACTCCAACCCTGTTTAAAGTGCTCTATAAATACATTTAAATTGATTAATTAAATAATGTACATTCTGTGAGACTCCTACAGAAACAGCATTACATTTGTTTAGTCAGGATGTTTGTACATTTATTAATGATTATATATATTCAGGTTTCTGTTGTTCTGGCAGAATATCTGTTTTTAGTGTTTTCAGTAAATGAAAGCAACACTGTGACCATTATTTCTTAATCAATTTGATGTTTCTCGTTAAATTTCATAAACACAAATGGAAATTTACAAAAAAGAAACTTTATTTCTGAACAATCCGTTGCTCCTCCAACAGAAAGGCTTTGAAGATAGGCGACTTAATGTCTGAACTCGCTTGAAGGTCTTTCTGTGAAATCCTTCAAGTCCAGTTGGCCTTGACTTTAACCTTCTTTGGATAACTATGACCTGGATTTATTTTCTCTGTATTGTTCTGTGATTTTAACCCCTCGCTATAAATACATCGGTATCCCTAATGTGTTGAAGTATCCATGGCGATGTTAAGATTGGTGATATATGTTGATATTTGATATTAAAAAGGAAGAACAAAAGACAGACAGCAAGAACTGTGATTGGTCGGCTTGGAATCCTTCAGGAAGTGCTCCGTGCTTTGAAGCACATTTTATTATTAATAATAACAGTAATTTTATTGCACGTCTTCACTCAGTAAAAATCTTGACACTCCATTATTACGTTCCAAGTCACAGACCAGGTGATGCAACAGCAGGCACTAGAGTGCAGATGTTGGTTTGGGTTGTTTCATTGGCTGCATCATTAACAAGCCGCATGCAGTTCACCTGCTGCTGTGATAACAGATCACAGCTGGAAACATATGATAAATGACCCGAGTTCTGTGTCTGTGTCATCGTCTATCCGCCCTACTGTGTGGACGCTGCCACGCTACTTGATCAATAAAAGAGCTTCACTATTGAAAAGACATCTGCTTCAGAAAACAGTGAAGCTTCCACCACTCTGAGACATGAGTTAGACTTGTAGCGGCGCTACAGACCAACACTGCAGCTACATTCATCTCAACAACTACTAAACTTGTTGAGATGAATGTAGCTGCAGTCTATCCAGGGCTGGACTGGGACAAAAAACTGGTCCTGGCATTGTTGGCTCAGGCGGCCCACCAACATCAGTCAGACCCCTCACCAACTCTGTGTTGAAGAGCGGTGGGGACGCAGGGGCTCAGATTAGGGGGGTGAAGATACACTCAGCTCAAGAGACATGAGGAATCACGATACAGGATTCACAAGAACAAGACGAGAAGATGATTGTGTTAATTGTTTTAATCAAATTCAACGTGTGGGTCTGGGGCTCCTCCCCCTGAAAGATTTGAGCATTAAACACTTAATTTCCTGCATTCTGGAAACATTTTCTGTCACCACCTATAATCAGTGCTTGAAGTGGAAAAAGACGATACGGACGAAAATGTTCACGATAAAAAATTTCATATCATTGGATTTCGATAATTTTCACAATAAATGTCAAATCGTTATTCCTTTAAAGTTTAAAGGCAGATTTTTGCTCCTGAGTGAAAGTTAATTGTGGTTTTAAACTTTTCTTTCTGCTCAGAACAAACCCTTGACGCCAAACAATCTTCACAAAACTGAGGCAGAAATACACAAATATGTGTAGCCCCTCCCACTCAATTCCGCTTTATTATTTTTATTTTTTTATCATGTGCATGGGGAATGAATTGGTGAGGGGTTAGTAGAATTAAAACTTGGGATGTATTTACGGCAACTAACACCTCTGGCATGCGACACTGACTATGGTGCAGAGAGGCCTGGTTAGCTTAAATATAGCTATACTGTGTCGTGTGTTTGTTTTTCTCCCCTGCACACACACTTAGCCCCTATAACCCTTACTCTTTGCAAAAATCACATTAACATCGCACACATTTAAATACCAGACCACAAAACTTGAATGTTGTACCAAAAATATACTGATATTTATTTCCAGAACAGGTAAGTTACCCTTTTTAAAATGTCCGCATGGTCGAAATGAAATAAGACAATACCCGGGTTTGTTTTTCTCAGTTTGTGGCACCACAACGTTGGCGCGCTTGTTGGAGCTCAGTTGCAACCTTCCAGAAACATATTGTCTGGTCTCACGGTTCCTTGGTAACAGGAAGCTTATAGTGACAGTCCTTCCAAACCCTTCGGTTCAGTGGAGAGATGCACAGTGAAGAAACCCGTCCTGAGGCTCCGTCCGTGCGCAAAACACAGACACCTCCGTCCTGCAGCGGCAAGTCCTGAGCGCATCTACCGCAGCAGCATCCGACGCACACTGGCCACAAATTCACAACGCCAATGAGCTTTACTATATCTTGTCTAAACATTAGTCAGTTCCATTACAGTTTGCGATGTCCATAAGTTACTCACTCAGAAACTCGGCGGCAAAATGGGTTTGTGGCTATGTAGTAGCAGTTAGCACGTGGCTGTGGCGTTAGCTCCAAAATACAGCTCACGCTCCCGTGTTACCAGATTTTACACTGACAAAAATCTCTTAGCTCTTAACTTTTAGGACAGGTAATGTTGTTAAAGCTACGGAACTTACAGCCTCTTACAGCTCTGAGCGTATCTATATTCTTTCCTCGGCTTCCTCTTCTATTTTCTCGTCTCCGTTTCTTTTCTGGTTCTCCACTTTTTTTCTCGCCCCCTCAAAACCGGGTAGGCTGAATAACTACTTCCTGATTGGCACTAATTGGATAATGAACAAAACTGACACCTGGCCACCCAATACAAAAGAAAAATGACCTGGGACGTTCAAGGGCTACTCACAACATAGGATATTTGAACACCTCGCAAATAAACGTAATTAATACAAAAAGGTATGACACAGCAGGGACAATTGAACTAGCACATATTTCAGCATCCTGTATTTCTCTTAGCAGAACACAAAGGAAACAATATATACATTTAGCAGGGTGCTACATATGCATGAGTAACATTAGGCAAAATCTGTTTTCACTGCCTTTTCCTCAACAAAATAAAGATCTAAATAGAAAAATTAAGTGCTGATTTGTCTGTGATTCAAACTAATTAAACATTTATTTAACAGTTGTTATTTTATTATTAGGGAAATTATACCGCGATAATTATTATTGTTTAATTGCCCAGCCCTGCTGTTACTCCCAGTTTACATGTTGCCTTGTGTATCGGCCTGTATCAGGGCTAATGTTAGTGTATTCATTATAATGTCAGATAATAACCTACTATTTATCTTACCACTCATATAATATTAGTTCCAGTTGAACAGCTGTTTCCTTTGTGTGGATTGTTTCCATTCATTAAATCCGTGTAAGAAAAATAATCGTGGTCAGTTTCTAATTAGTTAATGCTAAGTTCTACTAACTCGTCAATCGTTCATGCACAACAATGAGTTCAACATTTCTAAAGTTTGCTGTAGTGCATCAAACTTTTTTAGTGTTGCTCACCTCCAGGCTGCGATTAGGCAGTTTACAAAAGTAACTTTGATGAGCAACACAACTTGATACGAACACGACTGCAGTAAAGGCACCCGAGCTTCTTTCTCCTGTTTCTACTGAGAGATTAGGAGGCAGGCGAGAACGGGAACAGGTGAGCGTCACATAGTGCCCAGAGAACTAGTCGTGGTACTGGTGACCCACTTTAAGCACTTTTAAGTACACCTTGACCTTTTGAGTGACACCTTAATTGACCCAATAGAAACTTGGATGGCCTGTCCACGGCCTACTGGAGCCAATGAGTGTCCACGTAGTCAGGAAGTGCCAGCCCCCTTTCTTTAGTGCATACACCAACGGGTCTGAGTATTTCGTGAAACTGCTGATCCACTGGGATTTTCATGCACAATCACCTACAGGGTTTACAGAGATGGTCCGAAAAAGAGAACATATCCAGTCAGACGCATGTGTGTGGATGAAAATGCCTTGTTGAGGTCAGAGGTCAGAGGAGTCTTCTTCTTCTTCTTTTCTCAGTGAAAGAATCCTGGAGACAGTTGACCCAGGAGTATCGATGACGTCTGCAGAATAACATCTCTGAACGCACGAACCTTGAAGCAGATGGGCTCCAGCAGCAGAAGAAGACCACACCGGGTGCCACTCCTGTCAGCTAAGAACAGGAAACTAAGGCTACAATTCAAACAGGCTCAGCCAAATTGGACAATAGAAGATTGAAAAAAAGTTGCCTGGTCTGATGAGTCTCGATTTCAGCTGCATCATTCAGATGGTCGAGTCAGAAACAACATGAAAGCTTGGATCCATCCTGCCTTGTATCAACAGCTCAGGCTGGTGGTGGTGCTGTAATGGTGTGGGGGATATTTTCTTGGCACACTTTGGGCCACTTAGAACCAACTGAGCATCGTTTAAACGCGACAGCCTACCTGAGTCTTGTTGCTGAGCAGGTCCATCCCTTTATCACCACAGTGTACCATCTTCTGATGGCTGCTTCCAGCAGGATAATGCTCCATGTCACAAAGCTCAAATCATCTCAAACTGGTTTCTTGAACATTACAGTGAGTTCACTGTAGTCCAATGGCCTCCACAGTCACCAGATCTCAATCCAATAGAGACCCTTAAGGAACAATCCTTATCCTATAGCTGACTTAGACCACTGAACCGGTCACCTTAGCCACCATCGCAACAATTTCATCAAGATGCATCAATAATTGTTTTATAATCGAATCGCAGCCCTCTGAATCGTAATCGAATCATGAGGTGATCAGAGATTCTCCCCCGTAGTTTTACACCACTGCATCTGACGCTTTGCAAAGCACTTGGTGATGTAAGACTTTAACTCACTGAGCTCCTGAGAGCGACCCATTCTTTCACAAATGTCTGTAGAAGCAGTCTGCATGCCGAGGTGCTTGATTTTATACACCTGTGGCCAAAGGTGTGGACTCGAGTTGACTTGCACACAAAAATTATGACTTTAGACTCGACTTGACAAAATCAAAGGAGACTTGCGACTCGAATTTGACTTTAACGCCAATGACTCGTGACTTCACTTGGACTTGAGCCTTATGACTCGAGCTGACTTGACACTCCCCATGCCCAAATGAAACCTACATAGGGTTGGTGATGGCGCAGTGGATAAGACGCCTGCCTTTGGTGTGAGAGACCTGGGTTCAATCCCCCACTGTGACCCATCCAACATTGTGTTCATGAGCAAGACACTTAACCCCTCGTTGCTCCAGAGGCGTGCGACCTCTGACATGTCTAGGAATTGTAAGTCGCTTTGATAAATGAATAAATGTAAATTATGACATAAAAAACTGTGCAGCGCATCAACATAGCGCTGTGCAATTAATTACATTTTTATCTTAATTAGATTAGAGCGTCTGGCTTCCTCCAGCAAGGGGGAACAATCACCGACTGGTGTCGTGCCAAGGTAGTTGTCCCCGACAGAAAGTGTTTCCCCTGCAGCAGGAGCGCACGTGCATTCAGCGGTGAGGGCAGACCTTCGACTTCATCAAAGTCAATGAAAAATATACCATGTGGATCGTTTAATCTATCGTTTCAGTATAGTTTTATTAACAAGGTTTGTGTAGAGCAAGCTAGCACTCAAACGTTTTTATAGGCTTACGTTATGTGTTATCAAACTTTGTATTATTCATTGCACTCAACTGAGAATGTCTACACAAGACGAGCATTTCGTTTCACTCGTAAAGCAAACATTTATTTCACGGTAGTCTGGTGATGTTATAACTGACCACGTAGTCGATCACTTTGTCATCCATGTTACTGTTTAGAAGCTAGATTCAGACAGACTGTCACCTTTTTCAGGTAAGCTGCTCCTACATACGCCATCGATACTGTATCAACATCACTGTAATCAGTTTAACACTTTGCTCGCCTCAACGTTACATCTCCTTGACTTGAAATGTACATTAAACTGAATGCAGCATTGTAGACAATATTTTGTCCTTGTAATCTATGTTTCCATTGCATGGCCTTTGGATATTGCTGGAAATTGTCCCCCTCCTTAAAGGGTAAATTATCATAACAATTTAATAATGCATTGCATTTAAACAGAACTTTTCAGGGCTCCAGATTTTTCACCTCCGTCCTTGAACCGTCCTGAAAAACAATCTGAACCGTCCTAAAGTGAATGTCAACCGTCCCAAAATAAAATGTAAAATAAGAGAAGCTGGAGGTGGTAAAACAAAGATAGACAATTTATAAGCTATGACACTGACACACTATATTATTGGCAGATATTCTTTGCCTGTTTATTGCCACAGCTTTTTGTATTTTTCTCTTAATTTCCTATATGTAGAAAAAGAAAAAAAAAATTGTTCTGCATGAATACAAAAAGCATTTAACTCCTGTTTTTTTTTTTTTACCTGTTTACAGATAACTACTTTGAATGGAGCTAAATAAATATAATAATATATTATTGGCAGATATTCTTTCCCCGTTTATTGCCAAATCTCTGTATGAAAGCGGCTGTGGTTCGGCTCTAGGAGGCTGTCTCGTTATTTTGTTTGTGATTGGATTTTGGGATTGGCCATGATGTTCTGTGCTGAAGCCTTGATTTTTTATATATAGCCTAGGTGTAAGGTAAAGACACGCTGATGCGGCGGCAGCAGCCTACGTAAGCCTTTCAAAAATGCTTTTTTACTACTGATAATAACGTTTAAATTAACATTGTAATATAAGCTTGAAGTGTTTTATATCTGTGAATTTTATTTAAAGGCAAGTGAAGCGTTGATTTGAGATGCTAAACTGATTGTCACCTCACTGTCGCCTCTGGCCACTTGGTCGTCACTTTAAATAACAAAAACTTTAATCTAACAACAAAGAAATGCTCCAAACATTTTTCAAATTAACTTTATAAAGAAACGGTTTTATTGGCTGCAACAGTAACGTTAACGTTAGCTGTATTGTGGGGAGGAGGAAAAAACACGGGCTTTGCTCTTTAGCACACAGTGAAATACGGGGACATTTACAGGCACGGCTCCAGACGGACACAGGCTACCAATAGCAGGGACTGTCCCCAGAAAATGAGAAAGTCTGGTCGCCCTAAATTAGACTGACTAAGAAAAAAGTCAGTCTAATTACACATTTGGATTTCAAATATATTGAAATCCAAATGTCTGCTTTAGCTGATATACACACACACACACACACAGCCTGGGTAACTTAGCGCCCGTTAGCTAGCTAGTAGTAGCGAGCAGTTAGCAGACTGTTAGGATGTGAATTGTCCTCACATCAGACTTGGGGATTGTCGGCCTACTCGGGTTCGATGGAGGAGATGTAGAGCCGTCTTGGTGCTCAATCTGTTTAACGTTACCGTTGTTTAACCAGCGCAACATATTTACGATGTCAGTAAGCCATTTGATAGATGCACCTGGTACCACGGAACAAGTCTAGCCAGTGATAGTAACTATACTAACAGCATGAAAAGACGCGCTCCGTTGTAGTCAACGCTTGGTCGGTTAATTTTGGCATTTTCTAAGTAGCCTAATAGGATAATGATAAATTAACACATGTACAAAAATGGCTTTCGTCCTGTAAGCGTCCTGGAGGATATTTCTGTTCGTCCTAAACACATTTTCTATCGTCCCCAGGACGATAGGACGCCGCTAATCTCGAGCCCTGACTTTTCATATACAAACAGCGATAACAGTAGCCTACTGGTCCTACCAGGCTGGACATGCAGTCTGCCAAAATATGTTTCCCCCTCCATAACGCACAGATGATGGCCTACCATCAAGTATTTCATTTTGTGTATTCTTCACATCATGACTAATAACAGCAGGTTGTGTCTGAACAAGATTGAATCTCAGCACATTTAGTAGTTTCAGTCTGGACCAAAGCGGTGGACTGACCAACATTTCCATCTCTAAAGCCATTCTGCCAGCTGGGCTAACATGAGAATAAGTTTTTGATGTTTCTAATGAATGTGTGTTACCTTTCAATAAGACTTCTAACGGATCCATGTGTTTCCTAACTCATGCCAACTCACTGCTCTGAACAGAATTAAGAAAAATAAAACGTCCTTGATGATGACGGACTCCAGTAGAGAGACATTAAATAAGAGAAAATAGAGGCACCTGCAGAGTTAAATTGTTGTTGTTTGTCCAAACCTGAGAGAGTTCAGTCTCCAGTGTGGATCCTTCAGTCCAGTAGACAGCAGCTTCACACCTGACTCTCCTGGATGATTGTAGCTCAGATCCAGCTCTCTCAGATGGGAGGGGTTGGAGCTCAGAGCTGAAGCCAGAGAAGCACAGCCTTCCTCTGTGATCAGACAGCCTGACAGTCTAGAATCAGGAAAACATCATATACTTTTAACATGAACCTAAAGCCAGATGAGGAAGATTTAATAGATCTGTTTATCAAATAGCTTTATACTGACCGGAGAATACAGACAGTTAGCCTTAATAGAAATGTAAACATTTGGTTAATGATCAGCTATTGCTACTATTTAAGTACAATAATTTTAAAATCTAATGTGATTATTAACACCTGCCAACCTGCGGTGGCGGGTAACACAGTTACTTCACCTAGCCACTTTGGCATGTTGAACAATTGTAGTCCTGTCAAAAACCATCTGACAAAACGAATGAATTGCAAGTTGACACGATACTACAACTCCCATGAGTACTACCTGCACGTAGTGTTTGCTCATTGGTCCAATCGTGAAGCCTATTGTCTTGCAAGCTACTGACTGACAACACTGTAAACAAAAAGATGTTGTGGAGATTAAACTAGCAGACTGACCGTCAGGAGTGCTGGGAGATTTCCCAATGGCCTGACAGCTGTTTTGGCCTGCCATTAATTATCAACTTTACCCGTGGTAGTGATGAAATAGCATGCTTTTTTAATAGCAGGAGAATCCACACAACAGGTGTGTCTCACTCTCTCCTGCAGTGCCACCACATGCACCAAATATGACATTCAGACTTTTGTCAAATGAGAATATAAAAGTATAATCTGTCACAGGGCAGCCACAGTGCCATAGACCGGTAGACCGTCGGCCTCCTGCCTGCTTTTAACTTAATGGTAGGATCTCTGTCATCACACGCGACTGGTCACATGCACACACACATCATCACCGCGTTCTGTCAGTGCATGAGTGTGAAGTAAAAGCAAAATTCCAAACAAGGGAGTAAAGGTAATCCAGGAACTAGGGGAATAATACAAAAAGCCAAGGACACAGAGCACGGCAGAACACTGGTGACGAGGACACAACAAGGACTAAACAGAACTGAGCACATTACATACAGGGGCAAACGAGAAGGGAGGGAGTGAACAGGTGAAAGAAATGAGGGATTAATCAGGCAGAGAGAGAGAGAGAGGGAGAGGGAGAGAGAGAGATGCTCACAGCTTCAGGGACACCCTGCCTGCCTCCACTGCCTTTTGTCGAGGCTGCCACCCAGTTGAATTAATGCCTCCACCTTGTCTTGACTGCACTGCAATAAACTTTGTGATAGGCCTTCCGTCTTTGTCTGCTTCTGGGTCCAGTTGGATCATGCCTCCCAAAACAGCAATTTCGAACTCTGTTTACCGCCCAGACCTTTATATTGGAAGTCTCGGGACCTATGTCACATGCATAAACATGTAGAGACCGCAGCGATAGGAAGAAGGTGAACCTACCTGATCTAGCTGTTGGGTTCACCGGTCATCATGCATAAAAACACTGACTTAGCTAACTGAAGGTCAGGATGAGAATAAGGGGATATGTGGGGGGGCTGTCAACGCCTTTAAGGCAATGTAGTAAGCGAGACATCTAATGCTAATACTACTACGTAACTTCATTAACAATAATTAATCTGTGTGGCTAAAATGACCTATACGGTTGTCTTTTTGTGTTTGTAATCTGCTATCTGCACATCTGACCTGCATCATTCCAATCAGCACCTCATCTTAAGGCCTGGCTTCACATTCAATTCCCTCTGGATCGTTGAGTTTAGTGTGAACAGCCAGCTCTGTACTTACCTGTTAATCAGAACTTTTGCCCCTCTATCTATGGATGTGTTCACACTGCAGGCCTTATTGCTCAATTCTGATTTATTACCCATATCCAATTTTTTGGTTCACAAAACCCCTGATGGTAGATCAAAAAAGAGGAGGAATAACCCTGCCCGGAGGAAGCCCGGGGCCCCCGTCTGGAGCCAGGCTCAGAGGGAGGGCTCGTCGGCGAGTGCCTGGTGGCCGGGTTTGCCACGGAGCCCGGCCGGGCACAGCCCAAAGAAGCTACGTGCCCCGCCCCCCTCTACATCCCTTGGACCCACCATCCATCGGAAGATCGGCAGGGGTCGGGTGCATTGCCACATGGGTGGCGGTGAAGGCCAGGGGCCTCGACGGACCAGACCCGGGCGGCAGAGGCTGGCTCTGGGGACGTGGAACGTCACCTCTCTGTGGGGGAAGGAGCCGGAACTTGTGCGGGAGATGGAGCGCTACCAATTAGATCGGTTGGGGCTGACCTCCACGCACAGTCTTGGCTCTGTGTCATAACCCGGCTCAAAGGCTATGACAAATACGGAAAGGACACGGAAAATCGCCAAAAATAAACATTTATTGAATCAACTTAAATAACTAAACTGATAATCAATGATGTAGAGTGTGTTAGTCAGTGAAATCAGTGGTGTAAATGTGGATGAATGACAAGTATGGCGCTTGGGTGTTGTGGAGTGGTAACAAAACATAATACAAACAAACAAAGGATTGCTGCTGCTGCTGCTGCTGCTGCTGCTGCTGCTGCTGCTGCTGCTGCTGCTGCGGCGGCGGCGGCTGCTGCTGGCAGGAGTGGGACCAGATCAGAGAGAGCCCCAGAGAGCAAAAGGGTCGGAGTATTTATCCTCCCACAGCGTCTGGCCCAGGTGCTCCCAATTCTGGTTTAGGTGCTGATACCTTCAGGGACACAAGGACATGTGTAAACTAACCTACACCACAGAGTTAACCACCCAACTAGGCAGGGCCGTCACACCCCCCCCCTTAAAGTCGGTGTCCATAAGGACCACCGGCCCAGCAGTAGCACTCAAAAATACGCAGATCTAATTAACCCAAAAAAAAAAAAACCTAATATGACACAAAGATGATACATGACCTCTTTCCCGGGCACTTCAACTGCAACCTTCCCCACATATCCTCAGCAACTCCGGTACCTGAGAAGCAGATTAAGAGAACATATACAGAACAAACAGACAAATGACCATACAAGAAGGCAATATCAACTTTTGAGCTCATACTAATCTCCATCAATGCAGTGGAGCACGAGAAAGTGCATCTGCAATAATATTCTCTGACCCCTTTATATATCTAATATCCAGGTTATACGCCTGGAGAAACAATGACCACCGGGTCAACCTCTGGTTGGGACATCTGAGTGAACGCAAAAAAGTCAACGGATTGTGGTCTGTATACACCACAATCGGCCCTCCTGCTGCTAGATAAACCTCGAAATGTTGTAAGGCCCAAATAAGTGATAGTGTCTCTTTCTCAATCACCGAATAGTTACTCTGGTAACTGTTAAATTGATACACAGAACAACCTGTCAAACCAGACACTATGCGATTCATCAACCGCTGAAATGTTGCGGGAGCATTCTTTAAACCAAATGGCATAACATTGTATGAATACAAACCTGAAGGTGTAATAAACGCAGAAATTTCCCTTGCACGGTTGGACAACGGCACTTGCCAGTAACCTTTAAGCAAATCAAATTTGCTAACAAATTTGGCAGATCCCACCTGGTCTATGCAGTCATCCATGCGTGGGATGGGAAATGAGTCTGATTTTGTGACTGCATTTACTTTCCTGAAGTCCGAACAAAATCTTGGTGTGCCATCATGTTTTGGAACTAAAATACAAGGGGAGGCCCAACTGGATGCAGAAGGAACAGCAATGTCATTTTGGAGCATGTAACCCACCTCAGCATCCAAATAACTTCGTTTAGCTGGTGCCACACGATAGAAATGTTGTTTAATCGGCTGAGCATCTCCAACATCTATATCATGTTCAATCCAGGTGGTACGTGAAGGGACGTCACCAAACAGACATGGAAACTTGTGTACCAACTCACTTAGTTCTCTACGTTTAGACTCTGGCAGATGAGCCAATAACTTATCCAAATTACAGAGTGATTCTGAATTTTTCAGTTTCCCACAGAGCAAACTGTCATCCGGCTCTGGCACCCCATCTGACTCCTGTGTCAAAAACTCCGAAGTCACCAAAAGTGCTGGGCACACAACATCCTTCCCATCCTGACTTCTATCCATCTCAACTGCACGCTTGTAGTAAGGTTTAAGGAGATTAACATGATACAGCCGTCGAGCTTTCTTACGTCCTGGCGTCTCCACAATGTAGTTCAAATCTGAAAGCTTTTCACAGACAGTGTATGGACCAATATACTTGGCTTGAAATGGTGAGCCCACAATAGGCATCAGCGCAAGGACCTGGTCACCTGGACAAAACTCCTGTCTCTCGGTACGTCTGTCATAAAACTTTTTCATTTTACTCTGCGATTCACCCAATTTCTCTCGTGCCATACACCCAGCTTTAAACAAACGGTGTCTGAACCCATTCACAAAGTCGATCAGGTTCTTCGGTGGCTCAGTATCCACACAGCCACTTTTCAAAACAGCTAAGGGACCCCGCACCGTATGCCCAAAAACCAGCTCGTTTGGGCTAAAGCCTGTACTTTCCTGTACTGCCTCTCGTGCAGCCAGCATTAACCACGGGAGCCCCTCTTCCCAGTGTCTATCTAGCTCTGTGCAATATGCACGCAAGAGAGACTTAAGCGTCTGATGGAACCTCTCCAAAGCCCCCTGGCTTTGTGCATGATAAGCTGACGATTGATTTTGTGTAATACGCAGCAACTTTAACACTTGACCAAACATGTGAGAAGTGAAGTTTGACCCTTGATCGGTCTGGATCACCTTGGGGATGCCAAATATGGAGATGAACTGCGTCAAAGCCCTTACCACTGACTTCGTTGTAATGGACCTCAACGGGTATGCAGCCGGGTACCTGGTGCTTTGACACATAACAGTAAATAAATATTTACACCCAGATTTTGCAGAAGGCAACGGACCCACACAATCAACAATAAGGTGTGTAAATGGTTCACTCACCGGTGGAATAGGCTGTAATGGCGCAGGTTTAATACTCTGATTAGGCTTACCTGTAAGCTGACACACATGACAGGTCTTAATATATGCAGACACATCCTTTTTCAGTCGAGGCCAAAAGAAATGTTTTAGGATGTTACGGTACGTTTTCCGGACACCAAAGTGCCCACACTCATCATGTGCGACCTTCAAAACAAGAGGTCGAAACTTTGACGGCACAACTACCTGGAAAACATCACATTTCACCCCATCCTCACTCACTGGAACCCATTTTCTAAAAAGCAAATCATTTAGCACAAAGTAGCCAGATGCCACATTACCAATCTCCAAGGCAGGCACAACACGCCGAAATATTTCTTTCAACGACTCGTCACTGCGCTGTCCCTGAACCACCTCACCATGAGACAATGACAAGGGCAGCTCAGCCAGAGATGGAACCTCCAAAGGGACATCACTGTTAGATTCAGGTAAGACATCAAGCTGCAAGTTGTGCATAGCGCGTGTAACCACACAGGTAGGCAGCACATCCTGCAATGCACCAGAACTCTTATCAGACTCAAACTCCGATGGACACAAAGTGACTATCGGTGAGGGAGGAGTATCAGCCCAAACTCTGCTACCAGCCAAACCATTCCCCAAAATGAGGTGTATACCTTCAATAGGCAATGCAGACAGCACACCCACGTCAACCTCACCCTGAACCAGCTCACAGTCAAGAACCATCCTGTGCAAAGGTGCTGGAAACACACTCAACCCCATTCCACGACTGAGAACAAAGTCACCAGTATCTGTGTCCCCTGAAAAAGGTAACACAGACTTCACAATGTAGGAGTTGTAGGCCCCCGTATCCCTCAGGATCTTCAGTGGGATTTTAACATCGCTACCCACCAGTGACACAGTCCCGCTACGAATGAAAGGAGCATAAGCCGTCAAAACATCTGCTTCAGAAATTGAAACTAAACACTTCTCAGAAACACAGTCAGCTTTAACAGTAGCAGCAAATGCAACAGGTCTAACATTAGCTTTCATTCCCTTTGACTTAGACTTTAACAACGGACAATCCACCTTCCAATGACCCTTTTCACGACAGTAGTTACACACATCATCATCATCAAATGTACGAGTAGTTTTACTGTCAGGTTTTATATGACCGGTTTTCCTTGAACGCACCATATCCAATGGCGCACCACCACCACTACTACGCGCATCAAAATCCGGAGATACATAACGCTCCCTGAAACTTCTCTTATGGAGTAACACAAATTCGTCGGCCGCAACAGCCGCATCCCCAGCCGTAGCAACGTTCCGTTCTGAGATGTATGTGGAAACACGTTCTGGCAGAGTATTTTTAAACTGCTCCAATACTACCAAGTTGCACAGATCCTCAAAGGTAGTGACTTCAAGCGCAGTTAACCACCTTCTAAAGTGAGTCGAGAGGTCTCTGGCAAACTCAGCATACGTCTGGTTACTCCTCTTTTCCCAAGACCTGAAACGTTGGCGATATGCCTCTGGAACAAGCTCATAAGTTCTAAGAACAGCTGATTTTATTTTATCATAGCTAGAGCTATCTTCAGAACTTAAGGATGCATACGCCTCCTGTGCTTTCCCAGAAAGCACACTCTGCAGCATCAGAGCGCAGTCCCCATCAGGCCAGTTCCTGGCCTTAGCGACACGTTCAAACAAAAGAAAAAATGTGTCTGGGTCTTTTTCATTAAATGGCGGCAACAAGCGCAAATTACTTATATCAAAACGGTCCGATGATCTGGACTGCTGCCCGACATTAGCCTCACTTGACAATAAGCCATCTCTTATCATAGTTAACCGCACTCCCTCTAAATCTAATTTTGCCTTTTCAGTGCTCTGGCGAATTCTCTCCACTTCCAACTGCTTTTTAACGTCCAATTCATGTTTCATTTTCTCATGTTCCAGCTGCAACATCAACATCTCTTTCTGCTGCTCAAAAGTTAAACCATGTGCCGTTGGAGACAAATCTGTTTTAGACTCCGACATAATGCCAGCTGCTAGTAACTTAGATTTAATAGCTGATTTGATAGTTTCTTTGACACGTTTGTCTCCGATCACCTCCACTGAATAGTGCTGAGCAATCTGGAGCAGCTGCTCTTTTGTGCACTTATCTAGAGAGTCCTGTGATGGAGCGGCAATAAATGCGTCAATTTCAGACATGTTAAATTATACATAAGCAAACCTGGACAACTAAATGTCGGCTACTTCACAAAAACCAGATAGACACCCGACGTTCACCCGTGTGACCAAAGAGGATTAATCCCCAAAGTGGTTTAGAGTTTCCCCGCTATCTAAAACCAGTACGACTAACTAAGCTCCCCCCTAGTCTTCATGTGGCTAGTTGTGGTGGGTACTTACGCACTAGAGACCGCTGGATCAGGAAAGCGACTGGTAAACCAGCAACACTCCCGAAACCACGGACATGCTCCCAAGCAACAGCTTCTGCCACGTTCGCCACAACACTACCCCCCAAACAGCTCAACGAACCCAAAGGGGAACGTCGCTACAACCTACAAGGGAAAACTCATCACCACTACACAAACTACACACAGGCAACCCGGCAAATGTCAACTGGATCAGCTGATCACAATACAAACCACCGGCAAACAAGCGATTTTAAAAACTGAACTACAGGTAAGAAGCAGTACACACAAATAGCTTACCCACAAAGTCATCAAGTGCGTGTCCTTCCTGTTTAATCCAAACAAAACGTTTACCAGCCCGCACCGGCCCAGGTAAACCAACAAGCAAAACACAGCTGAGCGCGCACCACAAGCGCTAAACTCCATACATAGGCCTACACGCATCAAATTCCCGTTTGAAATACAAAGCAAACCCACACACTACTGGTCAATCAACTGTAATACTAAGTACCCAAATTGTCAGTAATCTTACCAAACAATCGCAGCATCAACGGGAACATCACGGTCGGACGAGCCCCCAATTTGTCATAACCCGGCTCAAAGGCTATGACAAATACGGAAAGGACACGGAAAATCGCCAAAAATAAACATTTATTGAATCAACTTAAATAACTAAACTGATAATCAATGATGTAGAGTGTGTTAGTCAGTGAAATCAGTGGTGTAAATGTGGATGAATGACAAGTATGGCGCTTGGGTGTTGTGGAGTGGTAACAAAACATAATACAAACAAACAAAGGATTGCTGCTGCTGCTGCTGCTGCTGCTGCTGCTGCTGCTGCTGCTGCGCCGGCGGCGGCTGCTGCTGGCAGGAGTGGGACCAGATCAGAGAGAGAGCCCCAGAGAGCAAAAGGGCCGGAGTATTTATCCTCCCACAGCGTCTGGCCCAGGTGCTCCCAATTCTGGTTTAGGTGCTGATACCTTCAGGGACACAAGGACATGTGTAAACTAACCTACACCACAGAGTTAACCACCCAACTAGGCAGGGCCGTCACAGGCTCTGGAACCGTGCTCCTTGATAGGGGATGGACTCTGTTCTTCTCTGGAGTTGCTCAAGGTGTGAGGCGCCAGGCGGGTGTGGGGATACTCACAAGTCCCCGGCTGAGCCGCCACGTTGGAGTTTACTCCGGTGAACGAGGGTCGCCTCCCTACGCCTTCGGGTAGCGGGGGAAACTCTGACTGTTATTTGTGCATATGCACCAAACAGCAGTTCAGAGTATTCGGCCTTCTTGGAGACCCTGAATGGAGTCCTGGATGGGGCTCCAGTAGGGGACTCCTTAGTTCTGCTGGGTGACTTCAACGCACATGTGGGCAATGACGGAGTTACCTGGAAAGGCGTGATTGGGAGGAACGGCCCCCCTGATCTGAACCTGAGTGGGGGTTTGTTGTTGGACTTCTGTGCTAGTCATGGATTGTCTATAACAAACACCATGTTCGAGCATAAGGATGCTCATAAGTGTACATGGTACCAGAGCACCCTAGGCCGAAGATCAATGATCGATTTTGTAATCGTTTCATCTGATTTGAGGCCGCATGTTTCGGACACTCGGGTGAAGAGAGGGACGGAGCTGTCAACTGATCACCATATGGTTGTGAGTTGGGTCAGGGGTTGGGGGAAGACTCTGGACAGACCTGGTAAGCCCAAACGGGTAGTGCGGGTGAACTGGGAACGTCTGGTGGAAGCCCCTGTCCGTGAGACCTTCAACTCAAACCTCCGGCGGAGCTTTTCTGGCATCCCTGTGGAGGTTGGGGACATTGAACATGAGTGGGCGATGTTCAAAGCCTCTATTGCTGAAGCTGCAGCGGAAAGCTGTTGTCTCAAGGTCTTAGGTGCCTCAAGGGGCGGTAACCCTCGAACACTGTGGTGGACACCGGTGGTCAGGGAAGCCGTCCGACTGAAGAAGGAGGCCTTCTGGGATTTGTTGTCTCGGAGGACTCCGGAGGCGGTTGCAAGGTACCGACAGGCCCGAAGGACTGCAGCCACTGCTGTGGCAGAAACAAAGCAGCGGTGTGGGAGAAGTTCGGAGAAGACATGGAGAAAGGACTTTCGGTCAGGCACCAAAGTGTTTCTGGAGAACTGTCCGCCATCTCAGGAGGGGAAGCGGGAACCGTCCAAGCTGTGTACAGTAAGGATGGGACCCTGCTGACCTCAACTGGGGAGGTAATTGGGCGGTGGAGGGAACACTTTGAGGAACTCCTAAATCCGACTGACACGCCCTCTCTAGTAGAGGCAGAGCTGGAGGCTGATGGGGGTTTCTTGTCAATTTCCCTGGAGGAGGTCACTGAGGTAGTCAAACAACTCCACAGTGGCAAAGCCCCGGGGATTGATAAGATCCGCCCAGAGATGCTAAAAGCTTTGGGTGTGGAGGGGCTGTCATGGATGACACATCTCTTCAACATTGCGTGGAAGTCGGGTACAGTGCCCAAGGAGTGGCGGACTGGGGTGGTGGTTCCCCTGTTCAAAAAGGGGGACCAGAGAGTGTGTGCCAATTACAGGGGTATCACACTTCTCAGCCTCCCTGGTAAAGTCTACGCCAGGGTGCTGGAACGGAGGGTTCGGCCGATTGTCGAACCTCAGATCGAAGAGGAACAATGCGGTTTTCGTCCTGGTCGTGGAACAACTGACCAGCTCTTTACTCTCACAAAGATCCTGGAGTGGGCTTGGGAGTATGCCCATCCAGTCTACATGTGCTTTGTAGATCTGGAGAAGGCATACGACCGGGTCCCTTGGGAGATACTGTGGGAGGAGCTGCGGGAGTATGAGGTGAGGGGGGCCCTTCTTAGGGCTATCCAATCCTTGTACATCCAAAGCGAGAGCTGTGTCCGAGCACTCGTCAGTAAGTCGGACTTGTTCCAGGTGGGGGTTGGCCTTCGCCAGGGCTGCGCTTTGTCACCAATCCTGTTTGTGATATTCATGGACAGGATATCGAGGCGTAGCCGTGGCGAGGAGGGGCTGCGGTTCGGTGGGCTTGGGATCTCGTCACTGCTTTGTGCGGATGATGTGGTCCTGATGGCATCATCGGTCCGAAACCTTAAGCTCTCACTGGATCGGTTCGCAGCAGAGTGCGAAGCGGCTGGGATGAGGATTAGCACCTCCAAATCTGTGGCCATGGTTCTCAGCAGGAAACCGATGGAGTGCCAACTCCAGGTAGGGAATGAGTCCTTGCCCCAAGTGAAGGAGTTCAATTACCTCGGGGTCTTGTTCACGAGTGAGTGGAGACTGGAGCAGGAGATTGGCCGGAGAATCGGAGCAGCGGGGGCGGTATTGCACTCGCTTTACCGTACCGTTGTAACGAAAAGAGAGCTAAGCCGTAAGGCAAAGCTCTCGATCTACCGGTCAATTTTCGTTCCTACCCACACCTATGGTCATGAAAGCTGGGTCATGACCGAAAGAACGAGATCGTGGGTACAAGCGGCCGAAATGGGTTTCCTCAGGCGGGTGGCTGGTGTCTCCCTTAGAGATAGGGTGAGAAGTTCGGCCATTCGCGAGGAGCTCAGAGTAGAGCCGCTGCTCCTTTGCGTTGAAAGGAGCCAGTTGAGGTGGTTTGGGCATCTGGTAAGGATGCCTCCTGGACGCCTCCCTAGGGAGGTGTTCCAGGCACGTCTAGCTGGGAGGAGGCCTCCGGGAAGACCCAGGACAAGGTGGAGAGATTATATCTCCACGCTGGCCTGGGAACGCCTCGGGATCCCCCAGTCAGAGCTGGCTAATGTGGCTCGGGAAAGGGAAGTTTGGGGTCCCCTGCTGGAGCTGCTGCCCCCGCGACCCGACCCCGGATAAGCGGCTGAAGATGGATGGATCCAAATTTTTTTTTTTAAACAACATCACACGCAGCATGCTGTCATACAGAGGTAAACAAGGAGCCACAAATGTTCACAACTTTCTGTCCTTTTCATTACATTCGTTACTGTTTCTGGCGCTGTACAACACATATGACCCACATCGCTCTTACTCTCTCTCTCTCCCTCTCTACTGTTTCTGCCAGGACAGTAGCATGTACGTGACTGAGAAGATAGCTGGCGACCCGGTGGATTTCAGGTGGAAGAAAGCAAATTTGTGAGCAGATTTGTGAGCAACGTAGAGAAGAAAGGCAACCACATGTTTAAAAATGGCTTATGTAGAGCTTTTGAAATCACTGCAGCTCCGTCTAGCACAGAATTGTGACAACAGCTCCTCTAGAGTGACAGAGTCCCATGAATTCTGACCTGTATTGGATTTGGATCACAGATGAAGGTTGGTCAAATCCAAACTGGAAAAGATCAGATTCCATGTGACTTGGGCTGTTCACACTGTTATCAAATTAAAAATTAGATCTGACTAACACATGAGCAAAACAATCAGACTTGGGTCACTTTGGCCTCAGATGTCTTCAGATCCACCTGCTATTTGATTCCAATTTCAACCTGTCCAGCTTGCCAGTAAGCCACTATAATACTCCCCACACAGTCTACAAACAGTTCCACTCTCCAGCCAGACAAACCTTGCCAGTTCACTCTGACCACACCACTCTGGACTTTTCACTTTTCTCTGGATTCTTTCTTTAAATATTCTGTTTGTAAATAAACAGTTAAAAAACAGTCAGCTTTTGGGTTCTTGCTCTAAATCCTGACAATTACACTCTGACTGTCAGCCTTACAATCAGCTGTCATCTGACCTGAGACTTTCCAGTGTACAGAGTGGACTTGCCAGTCCAGCAGACAGCAGCTTCACTCCTGAATCATGCAGGTTGTTGTTACTCAGGTCCAGCTCTTTCAGACTAGAGGATGGGGAGCTGAGAACTGAGGACAGGGATTCACAGCTTCTCTCTGAGAGGTTACAGCCACTCAACCTGAAGGATTGGTTAAACAGACAAAACACTTTGTAATTTCTCATCTATAAAACATAAACATGTACAATATATCTTTATAATATGAATACAACCCCCCCGCTAACTAGTAATCTTCTTTTTTATCTCACACAAGCTCCACCCTCTACTGGACAATATGCATAATACTCTCCTTTGATCACATACTGATATTGGCATTCATGAACGTAGCTGCTACCTATACATGCGGGTTCTCCAAAGAGCGGTGTACCAACGCATTCTCATCTCAGTGCGTCATTACTGAGGCTTTCAGACAGCGTGATAAAGCGTAATTATTTGACACTAAAGGTACCCTTCAGCGTCTGTATGAAACACCTTAGGTTTAGCCACAAATATTTATAAGGGTTATGGTAAGGGTAGAGGGCTTCGGGGGCCGGCCAATGCCTTTAACATGAACGTAGCTAGTAGCTAGCACTTCCGGTCTGTATGAGAAGCACCCAGGGCATCTCACACAGATGCTGAAGGGTACATTTTGTGACAAACAACTAAGCTTTGTCATTTTAAAAGCGTTGGTATTTGACGTCCTGAGATGAGAACGGTCTGGCAGCTCGCTGCCATTATCCTGGTCTGAAAACCTCCAGTCCTTGAGTAGAGGTGTAAACACTAACAACGGTCTGGGTGTACTCACTGCCTCAACATCCTTTTGCTTACAGAGATCACTCACTGATCTACATCTCCACGGATGGAGTTGTTGCTGCTCAAGGCTCGCAACTGCAGATTGGGCCCGGCTTAAATGCCACACTTGGAGGTTCAAGTTAAAAAATGAACAGCCACGTTTTGGACTAACTGTAGGTGTAAGATAGAGGCTTGGTTAAACCCAATGTAAAGTGTTTCCTTGTCCCAAAAAGATGGGAGGTTTCAGACCCATCCTAGATCTCTGCCTATCGAACCAGCATATCAGGCAGAATCAGGAAGTTGCTGAAACTACGGCAGCCTGGCAACTGGTTTGCCACCATCAAATCAAAATGGTTGGATGTTTGGGCAGTGAGTACATGACTATTTACACGCACATATAGGTACCTGCGTCCAATTGATTGTCTACGTTCATTTATGCAAAATTCATTGGCCGATTGCGTGTGTTTACGGTATTATTCGTAAGGTTGAGGCAGAAGGCTCTAACTGTGACAATAAAAAGGGTTAAAATAGTGGAAAAATTGAAGGTTACCATATCGTAACCTTCAATTTTTCCACCAGCAGAGCTTTGTTGGAGGCTTTGACCACTGGCAGCAGCCTCAGAAGAGCCTCCTCTGAAGCAGAGTATTTCTTCACGTCAAACAGCTTAATACTGACCTGAGAATTTCCAGTTTACAGTGTGGACTCTGGAGTCCAGCTGACAGCAGCTTCACTCCTGAATCCTGCAGGTTGTTGTTACTCAGGTCCAGCTCTCTCAGACTAGAGGACTGGGAGCTGAGAACTGAGAACAGAGCTTCACAGCTTCTCTCTGAGAGGTTACAGCCACTCAACCTGAAAAAGGATTAGCAATGGACACAAACTAAATCATTTATTTGTCAAATATAAAATTAAGCATTTTAGAAAGTGCACATACATATATCCACCTACAGAGCTTTGTTGGAGGCTTTGACCACTGGCAGCAGCCTCAGTAGAGCCTCCTCTGAAGCAGAGTATTTCTTCACGTCAAACAGCTTAATACTGACCTGAGAATTTCCAGTGTACAGTGTGGACTCTGGAGTCCAGCAGACAGCAGCTTCACTCCTGAATCCTGCAGGTTGTTGTTACTCAGGTCCAGCTCTCTCAGACTAGAGGACTGGGAGCTGAGAACTGAGGACAGAGCTTCACAGCTTCTCTCTGAGAGGTAACAGCAACTCAACCTGAAAAAGGATTAGCAATGGACACTAACTAAAATCATTTATTCGTCAAATATAAAATTAAGCATTTTAGAAATTGCACATACATATATCCACCTACAGAGCTTTGTTGGAGGCTTTGACCACTGGCAGCAGCCTCAGAACAGCCTCCTCTGAAGCAGAGTATTTCTTCAGGTCAAACACGTCCAGATCCTTTTCTGATGACAGTAAGATGAAGACCAGAGCTGACCACTGAGCAGGAGAGAGTTCATCTGTGGAGAGACTTCCTAAACTCAGGGACTGTTGGATCTGATCCACTAGAGAACGATCATTCAGTTCATTCAGACAGTGGAACAGATTGATGCTTCTCTCTAGAGACAGATTCTCACTGATCTTTATCTTGATGTACTCAGCTGTTTCCTGATTGGTCTGTGAGCTACTTCCTGTCTGTGTCAGCAGACCTCGTAGGAGAGTCTGATTGGTCTGCAGTGAAAGACCCAGGAGGAAGCGGAGGAACAAGTCCAGGTGTCCATTTGGACTCTGTAAGGCCTTGTCCACAGCACTCTGGTGGAGAAGTTTAAGTTTAGGTTTGTCTCTGAAGACTTTAGACAGCCAGGAGGTTGATTGTTCTTCTGCCAGCAGATTGACTCCAGAGTTGATGAAGGTCAGATGGACATGAAGAGCAGCCAGAAACTCCTGAACGCTCAGATGGACGAAGCAGAACACCTTGTCCTGGTACAGCCCTCTCTCCTCTTTAAAGATCTGTGTGAACACTCCTGAGTACACTGAGGCTGCTCTGATATCGATGCCACACTCTGTCAGGTCTGATTCATAGAAGATCAGGTTGCCTTTCTGCAGCTGCTCAAAAGCCAGTTTTCCCAGAGACTCAATCATCTTCCTGCTCTCTGGACTCCAGTGTGGATCTGTCTCAGCTCCTCCATCATACTTTGTGTGCTTCAGTTTGGACTGAACCACCAGGAAGTGGATGTACATCTCAGTCAGGGTCTTTGGCAGCTCTCCTCCCTCTCTGGTCTTCAACACCTCCTCCAGAACTGTAGCAGTGATCCAGCAGAAGACTGGGATGTGGCACATGATGTGGAGGCTTCGTGATGTCTTGATGTGGGAGATGATTCTGCTGGCCTGCTCCTCATCTCTGAACCTCTTCCTGAAGTACTCCTCCTTCTGTGGGTCAGTGAACCCTCTGACCTCTGTCACCATGTCAACACACCCAGGAGGGATCTGATTGGCTGCTGCAGGTCGTGTGGTTATCCAGAGGCGAGCAGAGGGAAGCAGTTTCCCCCTGATGAGGTTTGTCAGCAGCACATCCACTGAGGTGGACTCTGTAACATCAGTCAGGACCTCATTGTTGTGGAAGTCCAGAGGAAGTCGACACTCATCCAGACCGCCAAAGATGAACACAACCTGGAACTCTTCAAAGCTGCAGATTCCTGCTTCTTTGGTTTCAGGAAAGAAGTGATGAACAAGTTCCACCAAGCTGTACTTTTTCCTCTTTCAGCACATTCAGCTCTCTGAAAGTGAATGGAAATGTGAACTGTATGTCCTGGTTGGCTTTGTCTTCAGCCCAGTCCAGAGTGAACTTCTGTGTTAAGACTGTTTTCCCAATGCCAGCCACTCCCTTTGTCATCACTGTTCTGATTGGTTCATCTCTTCCAGGTGAGGCTTTAAAGATGTCTTCTTGTCTGATGGTTGTTTCTGGTCTGTCTGGTTTCCTGGATGCTGTTTCAATCTGTCTGACCTCATGTTCATCATTGACCTCTGCAGTCCCTCCCTCTGTGATGTAGAGCTCTGTGTAGATCTGGTTCAGAAGGGTTGGGTTTCCTGCTTTAGCAATCCCCTCAAACACACACTGGAACTTCTTCTTCAGGTTAGACTTGAGTTTACGCCGGCACACTGCAGCAACAGTTCCTGAATGAAGAAAGAAGAAATTAATAAGTGGATGCTACAGTAAATCTGATAAATGTAAACTTTAAGACATCAAGATGGTATTTATTTTCCTCCTCCATGAAATCTCTTCAGCTCATCAGCTGTGAACAGTTTCTGAGTTTCAGCCCAGAAGAATTCATAGATCTGATCCAAATGTGTGCATCATATTAACAGCAGAGTTTGAAATGGAAACTTCTCCCATGTTGCCTCCATTTCCTCTTTCCATTATGTTAAATCTGTTCAAATCCTCTTACTGCTCTGCAGACGCTCAGCCAGCTCCTCCTGCTTCATTCTCCTCAGGAAGTGCAGTGTGATCTTCAGAAATGCCTCTCTGCTGCTCCTCCTCAGCTCCTCCTCCTCACCGTCCAACACCTCCTCATCCTCCCTCTGACTCTCTAAGCATGCTGGGTAATCTGGACTCAGAACTCTCTGGAACTTCTTCACCTCGTTCTTCACAAAGCTGACAATGTTTTCCTGGAGCAGCTGGAACAGAAGAAAATGTAAAGTTGAACTGGTAGAAGTCAACATCAGATCATCTGTGACAGACAGAAAGCCTGCTGGTCTGCAGAGTGCAGCATGGAGACTGGATCAGAATGCTGCTTCACTATTTACTTTGTGGCTGTTGGAATTAGCAGTAGTAGCTGAGCTTGTACATTTACACACCATAAATATGGAGTCCAGGTCTGGTTGATGCTGCTGGGCAGACTGACCACTGGGAACCTCTGAGCTCTGCTGATCAACTCTGTGAAGTAGAGCAGAAGCAGAACAGACTACTTAACTGCCTGATAAAGACATAATACCCATTGGATGACAGGAAATCCCTCCATTAAAATGTTTACCTAGGATCAGCTGATGGGTGTCACATGATCTGAATACAACAGGTCGATACATATACCCATCTCTCTTTTAATCTGAATCCTGAACAATGTGTTCTGTTTGATGACGTGATCACATTGAGTGTATTTACATAATCCTGTAGTAAGAAACTTAATCACAGCCCTCATAAAAGATGCAGGTTGGGCTGCTAAACCTTCCTGCCCCCCCTTCCTGTGTGTTCTAATGAAATGAGGAAACTCGTGTTTAAATGTGGAATAAAAATGATGACTTTGTTCCCAGATTTGATTTTGTGATCTGAGATTTGTGAATGTGGATCCTGATTTGAAAAACTGCATGAAGGAGCTAATTTATCACTCCACTTTCAATGTTCTTCCACATTCTCAAACCTGCATCCAGCTGTTTGTGGATTTTAACCCTGGTTTTGATATTTGGACTAAGATCTGCAAAATGTGAGACCAGTTTGAAAAAAGTGAAGAGTTAAGAACATGAAGTGATCACAACAAAGACACCAAACCTCATCTCAGGAGAGACACAAACATTTAACATGCTGACCTCTGATCAGCAGAGTGGGGTCCATCTTTGAAGTCAATAGGTCTGCCCATAGACCGGTCAGCTCTTCATGGACACACAGCTGGGTCCAGGTCTAGGTCCAGGTCCAGCAGAGTCCGGTCCCTGCTGCTGCTCTGGGCTTCAACACAACACACACAGAGCTTTGAGTGTGAATAATGATGGTGGAGTGATTTGAGTCCTGGACAGTTAGAGATCCTCATCTCACCTCTGAGCTTTGGTCTGGCTGTCATGTTCCCCACACAGAGTGCTTTTAGAGGGAGGGACTCCTCCTCTCTGTCCTCACACTGATTCATAGCAGAGCCCACACCTTCACACAAACACAACAACATGCTGAGAGAGCTGCACTCATTCATTACAACAAGCTTTACATCTCAGGACACATTAGTTCTCCTTCCTCTCAGTAACATGACACAAATATTCAGGGCCGACAGAAACCTTGTTGGAGCCCTAAACAGGATCTGATAACCCCAAAATGTGTTACAGCCCCCAGATTCACCCAGAAGTTCAGTTTGTTGACCACAAAATATATCAGATGTATCAGACTGTCAAGATTTGTTACAGCACACCCAGACATCATGGTTTAAATCCTGATTATCAGACATTTACAGATTCCTCTGCTCGGATTCATCTGAACTTACTTCAGGTCAGCTTCTCACCCAGTGCATGCTGGGAGTAGCTTCAGCCCTTTTTAACACAGCTGGACTTTAACTTGTGGAGCTGGTTAACAGCTGTGATGAAATTAAACTTTTATCTTTTAAAGACGATCAGAGCTCTGTGGAAGTTTATGTTTGTAAATAAACTTGTTTTTATCTGCATTTTGTAATAAAATGTAAACTCCAGATTTATATGTTGTTGAGTGTCAGGTCACATGTAGCAGGTTGGTGACATTAATTCAAGTCAAAGTTTCATTTCCTCCAAAGGTAAATATTAGTGGCTGCTGGCTGCTAACTGTGGTAGTTTTATCAGCTTTAGAACCTTTTCTTCTCAGCTGCTTTTAAACGGTTGAATAATGTTAAACATGTTTGGTTCAGCTGCTTGATTTGCCTGCAAAGGTTTCAGCTCTGTGTTTCAGCTCTGGCTCGGAGCAATGGGCTCAGATGTGTTATTGTTGAGAAAGTTGGCTCAGAACAATGAAGTGAAATGAAGTAGTCCCAGTTTCTGACCGTATTACACTTGCATATCAATCCTCCAAGTTCTTTGTGAAGTTTAAATAAAGTGTGGCGTTGTGACAGCAACATGTCTGAAAGAGCTTTTTTGTACCGTTACTCTGCGTTTGGGCTCAGGACCACAGAGATGTTAGAGAGCTGAGCTTCAACAGAACGATGAGTTTGTTAGCAGCCTGTTATTATATTAGTTTTTATTTAACATCTGAATTGATGCTTTGTCAGGTCTGTCAGCAAGATGAGAAGAAAACTAGTTTTAAAAAGCTTCTTTTCTAAATGGAGTTCGGATCGATCAGGGCTGTGTTATTCTAGATTGGTTCATTGCCAAGTACAACGATAGCTGGACTCAAGTAACGTTAACAGACACATGTTTAGTGAACTTACCAGGAAGTTCAGCTTCCTCTCTTTCTTTTCTCCAAGCAGTCTCCTGTTTCTGTGGCTCTCTGCAGCAGACAGGTGGAGAAGCTGAGACAACTTAAATCCACTTTTAATCCCCGAGATTAAAATGAAAAAGTTCATTTCATCAAAGACATTAACTCTGAGCTCCCTCCGCCGGAGTTTTGGTTTAACTTGTGACTTTCAGCTGACCTGTGGTTTAAAAGAGGAAGAGAAACTTCAGGCCGATCTGTCCCGGTGTTTCGGTTTAGAGTGCCGACTGTCAGCTGATTGTGTCTGTGGGTAAGAGAGCTGTTGAAAACAGAAAGAGAATAAATGGCTGTCCGGGTGAATGCCTCTTTCTACAGTTGTTCATTAAAAAGGACATAAACCTTTCTGATTCGTCCTCGGAGTCTTGTGTGAGGAAACGTGTCACGCACCACTTAGTCGCACCTTTTTCATTTCATTTCCCAAATTTGATCCTCTTGCCGTCTTTTCCCTCCCACCGAGATGCGAGCTGGAGGAGAGGAGGAGGGACAAACTGGGGAATCGAGAACAAAACAGGAAGAGGGGGAGTTCCTGTCCATTATTTTTTAAATAAATTGAATTTCTTGAAAATGTCAGCACAAACATCCAACATATAAAGACATTTACAACATTTCATTCTCCAGGGTACAAAAATATCAAACTCTATACTTTCAGAGACTCAGTAAGGCTTTCTGATGAAAAAGTCCAGGTTAAAGCACCAACTTCTGTTCTTGAGTTCCAACATCAGTCACATCCATAAATCATCAGAGCTGAATATAACAGTTTGTGGATATGGTGTTTGGCAAGTAAGAAGAACAGATTTGTTCTGAAATCTAGTCCTTTCTTCTCCTCCCTGAAATCACAAACAGCAAAGAAAAGCTCCTTTAAACACAAAGAAACATCTGGAATGAGATGAGCCTGAATGAAGTCCAACATGTCTGAGCAGAAATTCTCAGTGTGAGAACAGTTCCAAAATAAATGGGAAACATTTTCCTCTGCATTTTCACAGAGAGAACACTCAGTTTGAATCTTCTGTTTCTATCTTTAAAGAAAGATTTGGCTGGGTAGAACCGCTGAATCACTTTAAACAAAACTTCTCTCACTTTCTTAGTCAGCAAATATTTAAAGAGTAATAAGCAGACTTTATCCCAAGGCACACTCTCTATGCTACTATTCTAACAGCATGTTATGGAAGGAATAGTAACAAGAGCTGTTTGGAATGAAGCTCGTATTAGTTTAGAATTGAGCTGTTGCTTGCAGCAGAGTCAAATAAAGTGATAGTGTGATAGTGTGGCCACAGGAAGTTAATGCCTCCAGCAGCATCCTGCCTCCTGAAGGAACGGCATCAAAAACAATCGCAGACTCTTTAACTGATATGGGAATTTGATACGTGGTCAAAAAGTCTGAGCAGCTCTACAGTCTGCCATTAGTATCAAACAGCTGAGCAACAAGTCAAATATTGTTTCTAAAGCAGTTCAAAAATCTGGACTTGTTTTGCCAGAGAATGTCCTTCTTATTCCAAATCTAATATCTGTGTGGAGAGAAGTTGTGTTTAAATAAGAGAGACCAGGACAAAAGCATCTGCTGATGAAACTTTGATGTTTTTCCTCCCAAAATGAAACATTTCTTCATTTAGCTGACGCTTTTATCCAAAGAGACTTCCAGCTGCTATATATGTCAGAGGTCGTACGCCTCTGGAGCAGCTGGGGTTAAGTGTCTCGCTCAGGGACACATTGGTGTCTCACACCAAAGGCATGTGTCTTATCCACTGCGCCATCACCGCCCATCATATTCTGAATCCTATAAAGGGCTGCTACAGAATCAGCACAACACAACACTCTGTCTGCTTTTACTTCCTCAGCCCACTGCAGTCCTACAATAATGGCCGTCATCTCTGCCGTGGACACTGACGTCTTTTCCCAACGCTGACATTCATTGTTGGTCTATATCTTCCTCTTCCTACCTCGTCCTCTTCATCTTTAGATCCGTCTGGATACATTTCTAAGTAACTGGAATATTTGCTCCTTATGTGCTGACTTGCCAGATGTCCTTTCCCGCTCTCTTCCCATTCGCTCTTTACTTCCAATATATTTAAGAGATATTTAGAAACAGCCAATCAGCATCAAGAAGCATTTCTACTGTCCAGTTAAACAGTGATCCAGCACAATGTGATCAAAGTGATCCTGATTATCAGACATTTACAGATTCCTCTGCTCGGATTCTCACCTGCTGAACTCACTTCAGGTCAACTTACAGACACTTTGCACCTTCATGTGTGGAGGAAACACTGGGAGAGAAGAAGCTGCTCATTTCTTCCTCGTCAGTCCTGGTGTCTGTGTGCATCTGATCTGAGGACGCCGTCACATCCTCACAACTTCAGAGTCCACGCCTTACAAATATACAATATATCTCCATAATCAATTACAGACAGAAAAGTAGCCTCCACAAGTTTCTTCTCAGAGGGACGTCCAAACCGGTCTAACCTGTCAGAGGAATCACACATCAGGTGATGTAGTTCTGCTACCTGTCCACTAGATGGAGCTAACTAACCATCTGATGAACTAAAGATCAGCTCAGCACTGAAAGATGTCATGAAGCAGCAGTGTGGATCACGTTGGTACTCTACTAGATTTAGGACATGTTGGTTTGTAATGAGGCAGAATGCAGCCTGAGATCCCCGGGCGGGGCCCTACACTCTGTTCCTCAGTCCTGGTTCCTAACAAAGGGGACCAGAACCTCCAGAACCTCAGGCTGCCACAGATGGTGTCTGCTTTTAAAGCTCTTCTTCAAACAGACTTTGGCTTCCAAACATTTTTCTTTAAAGGCCTTTTTACTCGTTTGTCCCTGTAAAGACTTTTTACCTTTGTTTTAAAAGCTGTTAAACAGATAAAGTTTGTAATTATTGTCACTTCTAACAGTGCTGCTACTACAAATACTGCTTCTGTAATACAAGTACAATATCTACTGCTGGGACTGAAAACTGCTGAGATGAACTGTTTGGCCCAGATGCATGTTGGTGATGCAGACTGTAGGAAGAGCTTTGGAAAAGGGAAGAAAAAGTCTGCAATAATTCTGTGTTCCGTCCTCCGGGTATTCGATCCGTTTCAGACACCGTCAGCGAGGTCGGGTCCGGCTCGTGTTGGAGGGGGTTCAGGTCTGGACATGTCTGGGACTGAAAACTGCTGAGAGGTCAGAGGTCAGGGTCCGGCTGTAGTTTAGCTGCTGTGTGCTTCTGTGAGGACAGGATTTGTGAGGACTCTGTCCTTAAAAAGAGTATTTGTGTAATGCACATCACAGCCTCTAGGGGGAAGTAGTGGAACTTAAAGGTCCCACATTAAGCTCATTTTCAGGTTCAGACTTTTATTTTGGGTTTCTACTAGAAAATGTTTCCAAGCTTTAATGTTCAAAAACACATTATTTTTTCTCCTGCTGTCCGTTGCTTTAACGCCTCTATTCAATGTCATTCAGCGAATCATTTCAGCTGTACTTGTAGAAACTGTTGGAGTTTCATTTCTAACTAAACATCAGATTTTATAAACTCTTCATGTGACTTTGTAAAGTAACTGAAGCTGTCAGATAAATGTAGTGAAGTAAAAATATCTCCCTCTGAGATGGAGGAGAAGGAGAAAATACTCAAGCAAAGTACAAATGTGTACTTAAGGACAGTACTTAGGCAAATGGACTTATTTAATGTTCACCACTGCAGATAATCACAAAAGGACAAAAGTTCATTTGAGGTGAAAAGTTTTTGTTTGATAAAGTGAAGCAGGAAAAGAAAATGAATCTTTTAAAAACTCCTCAGCTCTTAATTTCCTCACATGAAGCTCCTCTAACTTTCTTCTGAAACACGCTGTGTAACATCACTAATGATTATTTTAGCTACTATTGAGAGGAGGAAAGTAGAGCTGAAATATTTAATAGATGAACTGATTAGTTGATGGACGGACGGATTTCTTTCACACAAAATGCATCCAGTGACTGTTCCAGATATTTCTTAGGAGGCTTCATGTAACAGGGAAAGGTAAGACAGGTGGAACTTGGAGTCATTATCTGAGCCCTCAAGTGTTCACTGACCTTCCAGCTCTAGTTCTTTCTCTCATGTAACTGTCCAACAGTTAGACTGATCAGGTAGAGACAGCAGCTCAGGCGTCAGGCTGCCAGATATCAGTGTTCTCTGGGAATCTGACAAGGTCCAGTCTCACGAGAACGTTTCCAAGAACTCACTGGCTCCACAGATCAGAGTACAACTCAGAGATAGTAATAGATTCTAATATGATGCAGCATGCATCTGGGCCAAACAGTTCATCTCACCTCCAACACTCACTAAAAGCAGCAAAACACTTCATACATGTCTCAAAATAAAGTGGTTGGACCAAACACAGGCAACAACTCTCAGTCAGAAAGCAAACACTGTCACTGATAACACACTGAGCTAAAAACACTGATTCCAAGGAGCATTCTACAGAAATGATGAACTTTCATCTTTGAAGTGTGAAGGATTTTTCTCATCAATCAGTATTTTATTCCAGAAGAACAGATTTTCACATTCTGGACTGTACTAAAGTCTATGGAACAAGAAGGAATCAGAAATGCAGGACTTGTTTCTTTCTCATTCCGTACAGTCATTTACTTTGGAAAAGAAAAAGTTCAAACTAAAGTTCAGTGCTGCAGTATCACCTGGAATTCATGTTCCAACCCTCTGAAGCAAATCTGCTCAAATGAAAGCACATTTCCTGCTTTCCACTCAGACTGCAGCTCTTTGTTCAAAACACTGCACACAGTTCTCTACACACAGACGCATTGAAGTCAATATTCTGCTGAGCTCTTCTAGAGATTTCAGATTGTTTTTGCCATTGTCATTCTGTTTTGATAGAATAGAAAGAGTTCTGCAGGAGGTGGAGCAGGAAAGAAAAAAAGTGCTCATTGAATGTGTGTGATTGACAGTTTGTGTTTCTCTGACTGTGTGAAGAGTTTGGACCGATGCATGTTAGCAAGTGAAAAAGCTGGAAGACGAGAGCCCAGTGTAACAGGCTTTAAAGATTAGCTAACGATTAGAAACATATTCCAGTTTGTCACATCAACACATCTCTTCTAGATATCTGATATATGAACTAGTCAACATTGTGCTCTAGAAAACAAACTTTCAAACCATATCTGATTCAGTTTGCAGAGTTTGGAACTTTTACTTTGACGGACTTTGTGTAAAATGGACAAATGATAATGTTTCAAAACATCATTCAAGCTTGTTTTGGACATTTGATGAAAGTCTGCTAATAATAGCTGCAAAATAACTAAATCATCATTTTAGACTGTGGCGTCTGGCCGAATAGTCAATAAAGTGAAAATCTGTTTTTCTTAATATGGAATGAAATACTGATTAATGTGAAAAAGACTTGAGAAGCTTATTTCTGTATATAACACTTCCTGTTGTTCCAAGGGCGTCACTTTGTGTTGAAAAGTGGACATCAGGGCTCAGATGTGATGATGAAATATATGGGGGGGGTCTGGGGGTCCTTTTGACCATCAAACACTTCATTTCCTGCATTCTGGAAACATTTTCTGCACCAACATCTGCTGGAAATGTCTTTATTTCTATGAAGGGAAACACTAAATATAGGTTGCAGGTGAGGATTCAAATCTAAAACTAGAACAGAATATAATGCAGAAATCAGCAGCTTCTTTTTCTTTTAGCTTCACTTCCTTTTTTTCTTTCTTCTGCTGCTTTTCTTATTGTGCAAACTAACCTTTCTCAAAGCATTTTCATTTCTTACTTAACATTTCTTGTTGCTAGTTTTCACAACATTTGGACAAAATCTGTTTTGATGCTTTGAGTCAGTTTTGGAGGTGAATTTTTTGCACATTCCTGTCAAATCTCCTGTTTATTTGTTGGATTATTTTGTGTACTTGTACATTTTGGATCTCTTGACTTTCTCTTTCTTTATATTTCTATACTTCTGTTTCTGTGTCCTGTTAAGCAGCAACACACCGAGGCAAATTGCTGCTATGTGAAAATAAAGCTGATTGTGATTCTGAGATGAACTGTTTGGCCCAGATGCATGTTGGTGATGCAGACTGTAGGAAGAGCTTTGGAAAAGGGAAGAAAAAGTCTGTAATAATTCTGTGTTCCAGCTTCTCCAGTGTGACGAGTTGCTGCTTTTCTCTTTGGATCTCAGTAAAGTGAATAAACAGGAGCTCTGTAGGCGTCAGCCTGAGCTCTGGAGATGGAAAAGAATCATTATTTGCAGGTCAAGAGGGGAAAAAAGGAAAGAAAGATGAATTTAAAAGAGACAGGAGGGACAAAGAGTTGAGATTGTAGGAAGAAGAAAGTCAAAAGAAAGAAAGAAGACAGTAAAACAGAGTGTGTCCATTAAAAAGCCCAGCAGAGTCGTTTCAGCTGTTTTTAATGAGTCAAATCAAAGTGGACGTTAACATTAACCCTCCTCTCATAAACAGCCGTACAGTTTCCCTTCAGCCAACACCTTCAAATAAGAAGAAGAAGATTTAGAAGAAGAATCATCTCCTGAAAACATTTAGGAAACACAGAGTCACAGGTTTGATCCCAGCAGCACACTGAGAGCTTCTCACACAGCAGATACACCATGTGGCCAAAAGTATGTGGACGGCTCCACGTCCGTCCTCCAGGGATTCGATCCCGTTCAGACACCGTCAGCGAGGTCGGGTCCGGCTCGTGTCGGAGGGGGTTCAGGTCTGGACTCTGTCACGTATCACTGTGTGCAGGAGCGTTCAGATCTCCTGTGGTTGGATCCAAGAGGCAGCAGCAGCAGTTAGATATCTGATGTTTGGTGTTGCTGCAGATCTTCACTGAAGCTCCTTGTTGTTTCCATCCAGTCAAAGATTCTTTTGATGTCTGCTGGATCATTTTAAACACATTCAGACACATTTGGGATCTTTGGAAACTTTTTCATCTCTACTAGAATTGAAACTAAAGTTCTGTGAGTTTGAAGAAGGAAGTGAAAAAGCAAAATAAGATGGAGTCTGCTTTTGTCTGTCTTTATGTTTTATCCATGTTCCTGGGTTCTCTGCTTGGGATTATGTCAGTGTTTCTCAACGGGGGCGGTACCGCCCCCCAGGCGGCGTTCCGAGGACGATGGGGGGCGTTGGAAGCAATATTTTAGAAAGGGGGGCGCTGAGCTACTTTTGGGGGGCGTTTGTTTGATGGAAATTCTAAGGTGAGTTTACACTTAAGATTCACAACAATACAAGTTTACACTTTGAACTACTTTCAAAAAAACTGTGGTCTGCAACATTAAAACCTCCCAGTTTAGTTCACTGCGACTGGACGAGACTGTGCATTTTTTTCTCCATCGGCTACTTGGAGTGCAGCTTCGTGCTGCCTTCATGGGAATGGGAAGTCAGAGTATCATCTCTAAATTTTTGCCCACATGGCGTTTACTGTGTAAACTCTAGAAAAACGACGCTCTCTTTCTAGGTGAGAAAGTGTTTATTTCTCTGAGGAAAACACCGTAAAAGTCTTGTTATCGCGGTGGTTACACATTTACAAGAGGGATATTCCGCTGTCGGACTCACCCTGAAAGCAACTTTCGCTGCGACACCAGCGACTGACGTCGACCCTCCGCGCGCTGTAATGCTGCGTTCCCGGCAACTCGGAACTGGGATATTTCCGACCTCCAACTAGGAAAAGTACCCCGGAACGCCCCTTGAAGTCGGATTTCCTACTTGTGAACTCGGAGAAAGAATTTGTACCCCGACTTCACGAGTAGCAGCTGAATGACGTCAGAAAACAATGTCAGCGCCCATGGAAGCACACTTTGTAAATGGTAAACCATAAACTAAACGGCAACAAAACGTGTATTTGAATTAAAATAATAAATACGATCATGCAGTAAAACTTGTTCTGCATGTATATTGATGTAGAAATATGTTTTACACATACAGTATCTGGCTACAGTAAAGAATCTCATAAAGTCATCTTTTCTGCATAAAAGTTATTGTTAAAAATGCCGAAACATTAGGAAGTGTAACGGACAACATTGATTTACTTCAGGGCTACCAACTTGGGGTACACATAACTAGTAACGTATGGGCTATTTATTTCAGTTGTTGCAGTTAAACTGCCATCCTTTTAATTAACACTTAAAGCACTGCTGAGGGTGCAACTGTGTGTTCACTTTGTCATGGTCACCCATGATTTTCGTTCACTTTCGGCGTCATGCACCACCATGCACCTGGAACGCTTTGATGTCGGAAGTCGGAAGTTTCAACTGGGAAATATCCCAGTTACGACCAGTCTCGAACGCGCCATAAGTTGCAGACAGTTTGGCCAAAGCGGACACATAGGTAGTTTCATTCGGCTATAAAAATGTAACGTTAAAAACTGAAGCCCTGTCTCGCTCTGTTGGGGACTGTTAGCGGCACTTTATCAGAGGTGCTGAAATTAAAGTGTGTGGAATTATTCGTGAGCTTCCTGTGTGATCACAGATGTTGTCGGTTAGTTTCGTTCTCATTCAGTTTTGTCTGTCAGACGGCGAGGAGGTACTTCGAGCGAATCAGTAACATAATGCAGTAAGCTACAGGGCCTGTAGTAAAATATTATGAATTCTCTTTAAATAGGCTTTAAATGACGTCAGTCTCCTATAACGTTTTTTCTTTCTTTACATGTCAGAGAACACAGATCTGTGGCATAAATTCTGAATGTGCAGAAAGTTTTGAACATGAGCAGATAAGTTTTTCCATATGCTGACCGCAACATATTGATTTTTTTTACCAGGCCTATTTAAAATCGTATTTGACTGCAGAGCTGCAGGCAGCGCGAATTCACGGAGCAAATCCTCACGCTCGTCCCTCTCTCTCTCACTCGTCCCTCGATCTGTCGCTCGCTCTCTCTCCACATGTGCACAACGCAGCCAATATCGGAGACCCAGCTAATAGAAGTTTTTGGCAAGCATGTAAGGGGCCTGGCTAATAAGGAGAGCGAAGTTAATGTTAAAATACAGCTGGGTTTTCGAGGCGAGCACGCAGCTGCAGCACAGTTACACTGTCATTCTGTGGGAAACACTGACAGGAGCTGAAGTCCGGTCAGTTACTGAATTAAAACAGATTAATTTATCACTGAGATGAAAAGGGGCCATAAACACATTTAAATAAGTTACTTCCCCACAAAAGAGGAGGTAAGACTGAATCATGCTGACTCAGCAGGGCTGATTAAATAAGTTGATCTACAGGAGAAAAATATTTAAAAGCAAGAAAAATGCCTGAGAGCCTCACTACATTGTATTCTATTATAATTATATATTTTGAATTCTCACCTGAATTTTTAGACATTTCCACCCTAAATTGGTGCAGAAAAGGCAGAAATTAGGGGAGAAATCTTCACCAGAAAGCAGGAAATTAAGTGTTTAATGCTCAAAATCTTCTGGGGGAGGACCCCCAGACCCCCCACTTATTAAGTGCCCCATCCAAGAACAGTATTTTGCTTCATACACAGCTTCTGGGAGGAACATTCACCTTTTAGTTAAATGTAATTACTTTTCACATGGCTTTTTTGTTACCTTTTCCATGTTTTTAATAACAATAGTAACAATAAAAAAATCAAAATATATTCAGGGCAAATAGTCAACATCTTTTTTGATGGGGGGCGGTAAGGGGTCTGGATAGTGGATAGGGGGGCGCTGGGCCAAAAAAGGTTGAGAACCACTGGATTATGTGCTTCAGTTTGTTTGAATGTTTTCTGGACAACATGTTTTCTGTTTTTTGTTCTGCCATCAACCTGCCAGGGACTCCAGATTAAATGAGTCTGTACGGCGAAATCTGGCTCGCTTACATTTTGGACCTACAGAGAGAGAAGAAGAACAACACACTTTCTTTCTTTCTTTCTTTCTTTGGCAGGGACATTAACCAACATCTCAGTTCACACATCAGTGTAAATGTGGCGGAGTTAGCTAAAGAGCTAATGTTGATGAGGAACAGAGAGATAAAACAGTGAGAGTTTGTAAAGGTCAGAGGTGAGGCAGTGAGATTCCTCATGACATCAGGATCTTCAGGGTCCTGAACAGAAACACAGATCTTCATGTTGCTGCTCAGGCTCTTCAAACCCCTCTGTGGTGGGGGAGGAGCTCAGTGAGAGGTAAACCATGCTTTGGAATGGAAATGGATTTTCATGTGAGCGTCCTCCAGACGAGCCCGTCCTCGTTCCAGTGGTGAGATAGTGCTGACCCTGAAGCAGGATTAAAGCTGCATGCTGAGAGACGAGCAGCTCACTCCGGTGATACTCTGATGCTGAGTGTTTCCCACTGAGTCTGGAAGAAAACTCACAGGAAGACAAGCTCTCGCCTCACGCCGTTTATTAGAAAACAAGAGTCGCTGCGTCACTTTCGTGTGAGAGGACTCGGACGCTCGAGCTGAAGGTGAAACCGTCTTGCTGACCGGAGTCTGGGACTTTAAAGCTCCCCGACAAACTGCGGCTGAGACGTCTGACGCCTGAGTGTCTGAGGCTCGCTCACCGCTGGGATCAACAAGAACCTGCTGGCTTTTCAACACTGTCTTTCTGCTGAGTTCTTCAAGTGGGGAAACGAGTCCTGGGGCCGTTGTGAGAACTGAGTGTTAAAGGACTTTAGTCAGGAAATCACAGGACTCACTAGATCACAAGGGAGAGTTTACTGTTTTTAAGGGAAACAGAGAGAGAAAGAATGTCTGTACTGCAGATGTAGGACCGAACTGTGAATGAGAAAAAATTTACATATTAGTACTACCTGTTGTTGTGTGTACTTGTACATGGATTATGGCGCGGTCAAGACCGTCGGAACTGCGATATTTCCCAGTTGAAACTTCCGACTTCCGACATCAACGCATTCCAGGTGCGTTACACACACGTCTGAATACAATTTATAGACAAACATTTCCCCCCAAGCTTTAGTTTGTAGTTCAGTGACAGCTCCCTTCTCACTTGTTATTAAACTGCTCAGCGACTTTAAAAGCTGAAGAGCTTGTTGTTAAAGACACGGTGCATTTAAAATCTCATGTTTTTCAGAGGAGAATTCCAGCTTAGAATAATTCTCCCATTATCATGTCCTGACCATCGACTGTAACCAAACTCTGATCAAACAGGCTCTGAGAGAGTTGAGATGCCTTCATGACTGTTTCTGTTGACTCTAACAGCTGGTCAGCTTCAGAAGTGAGAGACCTTATCTCAGTCTGTCTGCATCAGGGACACAGTCTGGTTACTGATGTTCTGTGTCTCTGGATGAACAACAGATTTTACAGGTGCAGCACTTCTGTCGTTTTCTGGAAGCTCTTAATTCCTCATCCAGGATGACCATCTGAGAGACAGGCTGAAACTTACAGTGCTGGGCTGGTTACCACATGAAGAGGTTGTCCCCTGGGAATCTAAGTGTAGTTCAGGAGAGAAGAAATGAACACGCTGTTCGTTGATTTTTCACTAAATGTAGCTGGGTCTGAACACTCCATGGACCACGCTGACAGAAATGGGAACCAAGTTTACCGTTGTAAGGTCTGACAGTAAAAACTCCAGCGTTGGGTTGCTGCTGCTTCAAAGACGTCTGAGTCCACCTCAGTTCCCGTCTCATCATGAACTCTCATGCCTTCGCTGACTGGTGGGATGGAGAACTTCATGAAAGCTCACAGCTAAAGATCCACATGGCCCGTCTCCTTATCTTATTATTAATATTAGTTTATTATATTATCCATCTGTGATAGGCAGGCTTTTGGCCTAGTAAGGCCCTGGTCTTCCATAGCCTCTCGGTGAAACTCCACCCACCTCTCTCTCCAGAAGCAGGCACACACCTGTTCCCACTTTAGGAGCTGACTTATAGAGAGCACTCAGCATTTCTCCGTAGCCATTGTGGTCCAGTGCAGCTAGAGAGCAGGTATGTTTTGTATGAGTTAATGTTTTTAACTTGTGAACATGTTTTAATTTTTTTTAATCACAGGCATGTTAAGTCACCTGTTGGCCAGACCTCATCAGCTGATTAGCCGGTCGTGTTAAAGGCCCACCACAGAGAAGCCAGTGGGTAACGTTGAAGTAAAAAGATGTTGTCTAGTAGAGCTATGTAAGTTCACTAGTTTGGGTGCCTTTTGGTAACATGATTAACATTGAAGAGGGCTTAAACACCTGATCCATTACCGAGGTGGAAGTCCGAGCTGGGTTGATTTTTTTTTTTACTACATTGTGTGAGGTAAATATTGTCAGGTATTTAGTAAGTGGTTTTGCAGTGTACTAAACTGAACTAATTGAATTTTTTAGGGTTGTCTAGCCACTGCTGTTTTGCCTGCCTCATCGACTGCTGCAATTTGTGTTTTGAATTTTTATGTTTATCATTTTATGAGAATTGTTACAGGTGATCGGGCTCATATGAGTGTGGTTGCCAACTGCTGGGGTCTGCTAGGGGTGTGGCAGTTGTCCCTGTGTTTTATTTTTTTTTTTTTTTTTGCTGGCTGTGTGCTTTTTTTTTTGTTTTGTTTTTTTTTTCCGCAGCTTGTCAGCCATTTTTTCCCCCTTAAGCATTCTGCTGAACGGACAGGGTGGTGGATCGTGGGAGCCCCTTTCCCCCTCAATGCATGTGGTGGTGGGTACGACAACTGTGTGTGTGCATGCTGTCCTTAGTTTTGTGGTGTGACGTTTGTGTGTGTGTTTTGCTGTGTCTAGGTGGCGGCTCACCAGTGTGAGTGATGGCGTCTAGGCACCTGGGCGGCCCACAGGTACCTCCCCCCACCCCACCCCCCTCCTGGGCAGGTCCAGCCCCCTGCAGATGCTGATGCGTTTTTAACTAGTGTTTTTATCCCTTAGCACCTCTGGCAGTATCGGCATCCACATCTTAATTATTTTTATTACTGTGATTGTTCGGAGAGTATAATTGCCCAGAGCCTGGTCCTTTTTTAAAATTGTATAAATAAACCTTCCTTCCAGTTGGAACTCACGTCTCTGAATTTTATTGATGGTGGGAAACCCATGTCAATTGGTAACTATGTGATTTGAACCCCTCACCATCTGACTCGGTTACACATCTATATTCTTTATTTCACACTTGCATTGGAAATAGAGGCCAGTTGAGCTGAACTGAGCTGAGCCCTGAGTCTTGTTGTACTGTGAGACGACAGCCTTCTCTTGTTCACTCACTGCTGTGATCTCTTTCTGACTTTGACTCACAGATTGTAAACAAATTCAAATACCTTGGCGTTGAACTGGATCCGCACTGTCCTTTAAAAATCAGGTCAAGAGACTTTCAAAAACTTAATTTTTCCAACTTTTGAAATGTCAAACTGTCACTAATCACTTTCAGCCAATGCAGAATGTTTCTTCATTTCTTGATCCTTTTTACAAACTGGTCACTTAAAAATGCCACAACACTCAAACCAATAGTCACAATTAAAAATCTTTGATAGAAAACCGCTTTCATTTCATCACTGCTTCATCCTGCAGAAACACAACCTGCTAAGCTTCAGTTCAAATATGCTATAAGATCCTACATGGACAGGCCCGGCCCCCACTAAGTGAGTACAGTAAACTGAAAACAACGGGAGGTGGCAGAACTGTAACCAGGGCCTTCACGAGAGGTGACTGTACGGTGCCTTACAGACCTACAACATCTGGACAATATGTTTTATCAGTTAAAGGCTCAGATCTGGAACAAGTTACCGGCTGCTGTGAGGGAACGTATGAGTTACTCCAGCTTTAAGAACCAGCTCAAACAATGAAACATCAAATGTGTGACCGCTAACGGACTTTGTGGTGTTGTTTATGTATGTGTGTCTGCCGTACGAGATGCAGCAACCTCCTGCACTAAACAGCTCTAAGACTAAATTAACGGCACTTTAAATGACATCCCTGTTTGCTAACTATGGTGTCTTTTATAATATGTTGTTGAAAATTGTGGCGTCTCTTAAATTGTGTTGTATCGTATCCAGTTTCAATGTTTAGCTGTGTTGCCTGGTACTGTGATGACCTGACGGGGGACGACAGATTCTGGCATATTTACATTGCTGAAAAGCTGAGATGTCCATTAATGTGCACTGTCCCTTTTTAAATAAATAAAATAAAAACTTGTAACTTAACGTACATACAACAAACATTTTTATTGATATAAATGTGAAGTTTGCAACAACAAGTCAGACTTAGAAAGACCACGATTCTATGAAGTGAGCTCGCTACAGCAGATCAAATGTCTGAGTTATTTTGGATGATTTGACAATCAGAGAATGAAAATAAGCAACTGCTTTTGTTGCATCTGTTTAAAATCTGATTGAAAAAGTTTAGACAGAGTAGAAGATCTGGAAGAGGAACCATTGTAATCTGCATATGTGCTGCAATGCAAATCTCTATGGGGGGGGTACACATCACCCACAGAACGGTTCATTAAAGTCGCTGTCCTGGATGAAGACTCTCCCTGAGACTGTGTAGTTCCGGTTGTTCCAGTTGAGGAGGTTCCCGGGATCGAAGGAACCCTGATTCATGTAGGACCTGATGTCACACGCAGACACGACGTGGTCCCACATGTGAAGGTCAGTAATGTCCTTCAAACGAGTCGTCCGTTTTGAAGCCACCTTGAAATTCATCCTGCTCCTGACCGATGATGATGCTCACTTCGCCTCTTACCACTTGGTTCAATCCCACCAGCTTTTGGGAAGTACGAAGTCCGTTCAGTCACAGCTGGGTCAGCCCGGTCAGAGAGTCCCAGGTCCAGCAGACTGAGTTCCAGTCCAGGAGGGTGGTGGGGAGTTTTAAGAAGACGTATTAATCGCTGCCTACGTGAACCTTGAAAGAACCCTGTGCATCCTTGTTTAGCATCAGAGAGTTTGCATGGGCACGGGTCGTCCGAGGGAAGAGTCCCTGTACCCGGTTCAGCTGGGAGAATAAGCGGAGGCAGACGGTCATGGTGGAGATGGAAGTGGTTTTAGCATGAAGAACAACATGGGGCCTGTTTACACCTCTGGGGTCATTCGGAAAAGAAAACTGCTTCCCCGACAGATCTGTGGAGAACATTAGGAGAAACCATCAGTCAGGATCAGTTTACTGAACCAAAACAACTGGGAATACCAAACTGGACCGAACCAGGACTAAATCTGACCAGAGCATATTTTTCCAAGCCACGATTAAAAGACTAGAGAGTATTGGACCAAAATTAAACCAAATCAGAATGACATCCAAAAGTATTTGACCAAATCACCAGTGTTGAGCAAGTTACTAATATTATTACTTTACTAATTACTGGGTATTAAAAGTAACTAGATGGGTTAGTCGTTACGTTATTGTATTACTTTCCCCCCCACCCCCCTTCCTCACACAAAGCAGTTTCCGACTATTTAACAAATGTCAAATTCATAACAGCAGCAGTGAGTTTGTTTTTACAAACAATGTTTCTGAACGCCACCGGTTGAAATAATAAAATCAAGCAAGTCTCTCCTGAACTACTGTTTTTCTGCACATGCATTTATAAGACGTCGCAACGCGATGGCAACGCGATGGAATTCCCGTGAGTTGAATATTTTCAACTCAAGCGAAAGAGTCGCGATAGCCTATCAGTGTTGAGATTGTCCATATGTCACTGAGGCTCCAGAGCGTTGTGTGGAGAGGGCCGGGCAGAGGAGGGGATTGAAAATCTGCAGGCCGGGTGACAGCTGCTAAACTTGGGTTAGAGGAACAGGGAGCAGCGCGCTCCAACCTTCGGAGAAATAAATACCTAGAAGTCGGTCGGATTCGGCTCTGACAGCTATGCCGTTTACTCGCAGGAGGAGATCAGAGTTAAATGTTTTTATTAAATTAGCGTTTTACTTAGTTTTGGGGATTTCAACGTTGATTTATCTTGACTGGAGCTTCTCAGCAGCTAGCTTCCGTGCACATCCGGATACTGTATTGTTGTTAGCGTCGTTAGCTCTGTCGGACTACGACTTCATATTTATATAAAAACCGGACAAAGCTGGACGTTACTTGGAGAAAAGAAAGCGAGGAGGCTGAACTACCTGGTGAGTTCAGAAAACATGTGTCTGTAACTTTATTCCAGCTGTCGTTGTACTTTACTGTGACCAAGTTAGCATAGCACAGCCCTGATCGATCCAAACTCCAGAAAACAAACATTTTATAAATTGTTGTCCTGCTGTCTTGCTGACAGACCTGACAAAGCATGAATTCAAATGTTTAACAAATCTGCATCATGTTGTGGTTATTTCGGCATCAGTTTGATCCATTTATTGCTATTTAATCACCGCAAAATGTTTACTTTGGTTTCATACAGTTGTAGTAATGGCGAGTTGTGTTTATTCACCTCATCGCGTTAAAATCGCCTTCTCGCATTGTGTGTGAACACTTGCAGCAAAATGTACTCGCTCGAGGAAAGCACTGCAAGCAACAAATCGCGTTTGGTCTGAAACCTGGATTAGACGGTTTTTCTGTTGGTGTCATATGTTAGAGGCAAACATTAGATGAGTTAAAATCAGAATTAAATCATGTTGGTTACATATGGCTGTAAACACTGAGGAAGAAAACCTGCCGTCTCACCTTGGACTTCACAACGTCCAGCAGTCCAGAGAAGGATGGAGAACAACAACTTCATCTCCATAATGATGATGATGATGATGAAGAACCTGAAAGATTTCACAACAAAAGCTCACAGTGTGTCAGTGTTTATATATAAACATCTGTAATTCACTGTAAACCACAGTTCACCAGAACGAGTCTTTCCAGGTAGGAAGCTCTGGAAAAGGTCAGTAAGTGGTCACTGAGTGGGGATTGTTCCAGACTAGGACAAGGTCAGGACTACGTTAAACTTTTAGGCCAACATGGACACAAAGTCCTAAAAGTTTTGTGAGGGAAATCAGAACCGCTACTGAGCTCAAATCATCCATCTCCATGGCAACTGAGCAAACTCACTGCTGAAGACTGTGTGATACACTAGAACTAAAAACCTAAACAGTGAGCGGATCTTCACACGGGATCGTTTTGACTTCCAGAGTCGTGTTTAAAATGAAACCCTGAGGAACCGAAACAGAAAATACAGATAAAAACATGATCCAACGTCCAATGACATCCACAAGTTTTATAACAAGAACACGAGTTTGTCAAAAGCTGACGTTGATGTCATAAAGAAGAAAATATTTAGTCAGTAATTTATAACTTCTATCTCACACAGTAAATTACACCACAACACATTTCATCACAACATCAGCTATCAGCCTGTTTTCCTCATTTATCAGTTCTACCAAACTGTGATGTTCCTGTCACATGTTGTGTTTAAATAATGTTTCAAGTTAAAACAGCAACAGTTAGAGAAAAATAACATTTAGTTTATTCTTCTTCATGTTCTAATTAATATTTTGAGACCCCTCATGATGACAGTTATTCCCCAAATATTGAAACACAGTTAATCACCAACACTATCAGCATGTTTGGTGAAGATCCTTCATTTTCTGCTAACACCGTTAAATACAGGACATTTACATGTAACATGATTTGTTATTATTCAAAGATCAGAGTTCATCCAGCTGTGAAAGAGGAGTGAAGTGGATTAAATTTACCTGCAAGTCGACAGTTTTGAGCAGAGATCGTCTTTTTCTTCTTCAGCTGAAAGAATCCTGCAGAAGAACTGATGGATCTGAACTTTATATTCAGCTGTTTGTTCACTTTTCTGCTTCATCATCACTAACGTTGTGCCTTTTTACTTGAACTCTGCTTCCCTGGAACTGTCTTCTACAACAAAAGAGAAGTTGAAAAGTCCCTGTTTTCCCTGTTTTTATAGTGTCAGCTATTTTATTTTTTACTTGAACTCTTCTTCCCTGGAACTTTGTTCTAGAAAATGAAGAAGTTATAAAATTCCCTGTTTTTATAGTGTCAGCAGAAATAATTTCTAAACATGATTCATGCAGCATTTCTGCAATTTTAACAGTTTTAATTCAATAATAGACAAGATTGATGAAGAGGCTTCAGATGTACTTCTTCTGATGAAGACCCAGTGTCTTTAGGATGAAAATGAGCTTGAAGAAGAAGACGTGTCAGAAACAGAAAACAATGTAGAACATGACTTAGTGGCCTTGTTGAGGATATAAAGTCCAGCCACATTCAGTCTAGAGGATAATACAGGACACGTGTACTCTGAAGGCAGGTGTATGTAGAGTGATAGGTGGAGCCAGCAGGCCGATGTATGGGGTTAAATTGATGTCAGAATTATTGTAAACGCTCAGACTATGAGTCACAAATATATATTACCATTTACATCACATCACAACACTGAACATAAATCACAAATAGATTCAAAATCCACACGTAAACTCTTGTGTACATCATCTACTCTGCATCCGTTAATGTTAACAATCTTAACATCACAAGATTTTTAAAATTTAAACATATTTTAAACAACATGTGGGGTGCTGCTCCAAGAAAACTTTATTAAAGTGAAAATCAAAGTCAACACAGTTTGTACACAACAAGTTCAGCCCTGAGGAGATCATTTCACCATTTCTAAGAAAACACATTTCTGACATTAAAGGCACAATCAGTGAGCCAGATGTTAACCAAAGTGAAGCCTCGCCCACCACCAACATTTAAAGGACTGGAAGTTGTCTCCCTCCTACACAGAACACAAAGACACTGAGGAACCAAAGGACCAGAACCTAAATCCAGGATAAAGAGGTTCAGCGAATGTGGTGCTGAAGGTGTGGAGGTGGATCAGTGTGTCAGAGGAGACTCTGTAGAAGGACAGGGAGCCAGCAGGACAGTCCACATACACTGCTACTCTGTTGGAGGAGGAGGAGGAGGAGGAGGAGGAGAGGAGGAGAGAGGGAGGTCTGTTTTTCTGTTATTGTGACAGACAGAGTAACGACCATCAGAGCAGTTCAGACTCCAGGACTGATCATTCCCTCCAAACACACAGTCTTTTCTGCCTCCTCTCCTTCTGATTCCTCTGTAACTCACTGATATATAAACTCTTCCTCTCCACTCGACCTCCCAGTAACAGCGACCAGTCAGACCATTTCTACACAGCAGCTGAGGCCAGTAGTCAAATCTCTCTGGATGATCAGGATATGGCTGCTCCTCTCTCACCAGTGTCACCTTCCTGTTGTTGTCAGACAGTTTGAGGTCTCTGTGTGCTGTGTTTGTGTCCAGTGTGAGTTCACAGAAATCTGATGAGAGAACGAGACACAACACAGCAGCAGTTTATCATCAGACACATCTGAAGGTTTATTCTTTGTTTGTGTGCTGATGTTGTTCATTTCTATAAAGTTTAATGATGATGCATTTAGTCAGTAATGTTTGAATGAATAAATACCACAACTATCAACTTTGTATTGAAAGAGAAACTGACTGTGTGCTGTTTTGTCCTCATGAGTCAGATTGAATCCACACTTACACTTCCTCAGACCAGGTTTTAACCACTGCTCTCCACCATGGTCCACCCTGGAGGAAGAAACACAGTCAGAGGGATTTTCTATCCAACATGAAGCAGTGTTCCTCAGTTTGTCAGTGTGACAGAGAAACAGGCTGAAACTCATCTGGGTCAACTGTCTACAGGATTCTTTCACTGTCTGAGAGGAAAAGACCTGAAGAAGAAGACGACAACTAATATGAGAGCAGGATGTCAAATATTGTCCTCTGCATGTTGTCCCGCTAAATAAACAGTTTGACCAACATTTACACATGAACAACTAAAGTGTTTCCAGACTGTTCTCAGATCAGTCTGACCACCAGATTCAACTTGTATTGTGTCATTTATATGTCAGAAACAGGGTCTGAGTACAGAGAGTCCATATGATGTAAAGATTGTAAAGCTTTCTGAGATAAGTTTGTGATTTTGATAAATAAAACTGACTTGACTTGGGAATTTCATATCAATAAAGGACTGTATTTCACAGAGACAGATGAGGCTAAAGGGCGAGGACAATGACTTGATTTGGACGAGCTAACATTGTGCTGTAGAAAACAAACTTTCAAATGATTTATGATTCAATATGGAGAGTTTTCAAAAGAGCGGTCGGACTTTTACTTGGAAAGTGCTAACAAAGATGAGATTTACACGATCTAAAGTTCACAAACTTGGTGTAAAATAGACAAATCATAATGTTTAGAATTATAAATGATATATATTAGTGGTGGGCCGTTATCGGCGTTAACGGCTGCGTTAACGTGAGACTCTTATCGGGCGACAAAAAAAATATCGCCGTTAATCTATTCTCAAAGTTGGGTTGGGAGCTGGGTCTATACTACGTAAGCTATGATGACTTTCACCTTCATATTTTAGTGCCGAATCGCACTGTAGGGGGCGAGAACAAGTCTTCGAACCTGTGTGTGTGCCTACTGTGACATTACCACATCAAACGTGACGTGCTAACATGGATGCAGCTGTTGCTGTGTTCCATTTACCTCAGAGGGCGGAGCTGGGAATGACGTCACACCCGAGTTGACTGCGCTCCAGTTCCAACCTCGGTCGGCCAGCTGTTCGTTTACAGCCAGGTTATTTATTGATACGCCGGTTGATTAAAAAACGCATTGTGCGGTATTTACTCACACTAACTGTAGCAGCACGTCCACAGACAGCTGTTGGACAGCACTTTGTGTACGAACATTTCTGAAGCCGCCGGTGTTGTGCCGAAATCTGCCTGCCTGCCGAGAATTGCATGCACCTCGCGGGTGCTAACGGTCATCTATGCTGAGAAAAGAGGTGGATGCAAGGCAGGGAGCCTACAAAATCTGATCTGCCGAATTATGCATCCACCTCTTTAGGTCCTTCTCAGACACTTTGCTGTGCTCATTGATCAACAGCTTTATCGCCACATATATGTACTGAATGTCAAGGAATGGTCCTTCTAGCCTACTAAGTGTATTAAAATATTAAAGACTCTAAACGTTCATAAAATATGTACTTCAAATCAATTTATCACCATTGATGGCTTGAAACCTGGCTTGAAACCCGTTCGCACACATATTCTGAATGCCTTCGGCAGAATTCAAATGAGCCATTTTAATCTAGATTAATCTAGATTAATTTCAAAATTAATCTAGATTAATCTAGATTAAAAAAATTAATCTATGCCCACCTCTAATATATATACACTGTAGGTGGGGTTCAGTGGGTCTATTGCTCTTCTCCAGATGGTACAAAACACTGCAGCGTCTCCTAACTGGAACGTAAACACGAGCACATTGAGCATTTAACACTTAATTTCCTGCATTCTGGAGACATTTTCTGACCAATTTATGGTGAAAATGTCTTTATTTATATGAAGGGGGAAAAAATGAAGGTGGCAGGTGACAAATGAAAATCTAAAAATATAATGTAATGCAGTAATCAGCAGCTTGTTGTTATAGCTTGTTTGGACAAAGCACATTAGTTTCTTTTATATTTCAGTTGCATTGCATGTTTCCTTATTGTGCATTGTTTCATTTGTAATTTAACATTCTTTGTTGCTGTTTTTCAGAACAATTTTAACAAAAGCTTTCAAAAAGTGAAGGAGACATTCTGATTCTGACCTGTCCCCAGCGTCCACAGTGTAAATGACACCTGTCTGCGTCACATAGCGCCCAGAGAACCTGATGTGGAGAGGGCAGAGGAGAGGACCGGCAGCTTGGACAAGTCCCAGTACACCAAATGTTTGCGGGTCGCGGTCTCAACCTGTTCGGTCAAAACTGTACTGCGCACCATAGTGGCTGATGGTGGAGAAGTGCAACCATCCTGTCAGTCATGCGGTGCGCAGCGTAACATTAGTTCATTAGGAAAGTCTGTTCATTTAAGGCTGTTTATCTTTTTAATAGGAATAATAGTACTAATTACAATAAAAATACATTATTTGTGATTCAAAATAATGGTTGTTGATAAATGAATAAGTGACCTCAACAGATGCTGATTTTACTGCTTCCATGGAGCTCAGACCTCCTTATGGGAGCTGAGCTCCCACGTAACTCCAACCCTATTTAAAGTGCTCTATAAATATATTTAAATTGATTGATAAATTGATTAATTAAATAATGTAAATTCTGTGAGACTCCTACAGAAACAGCATTACATTTGTTTAGTGAGGATGTATGTACATTTATTAATGATTATATTCAGGTTTCTGTTGTTCTGGCAGAATATCTGTTTTTAGTGTTTTCAGTGAATAAAAGCAACACTGTGACCATTATTTCTTAATCAATTTGATGTTGTTTCTGGCTAAATTTCATAAACACAAATGCAAATTTACAAAAAATAAACTTTATTTCTGAACAATCCGTTGCTCCTCCAACAGAAAGGCTTTGAAGATAGGCGACTTAATGTCTGAACTCGCGTGAAGGTCTTTCTGTGATATCCTTCAACCAAGTCCAGTTGGCCTTGACTTTAACCTTCTTTGGATAACTATGACCTGGATGACTGAGAACCTTCACAGACATCTGTGATATCCTTATTTATTTTCTCTGTATTGTTCTGTTATTGTACCCCCTAGCTATAAATACTTTGGTATCCCTAATGTGTTGAAGTATCCATGGCAATGTTAAGATTTGTGATATATGTTGCTATTTGATATTATTAAAAAGGAAGAAAAAAAGACAGAAAGAAAGGACTGTGATTGGTCGGCTTGGTAGCTTTCAGGAAGTGCTCTGTGCTTTTAAGTACATTTTATTATTAATAATAATAATAGTAATAGTAATTTTATTGCACGACTTCACTCGCACAGACTTCACTCAGTAAAAATCTTGACACTCCATTATTATGTTCCAAGTCACGGACCAGGTAATGCAACAGCAGCCGTTTAAAAGAACGGCGTTTAATTAACGGCGTTATTTTTTCAGTAACGGGGTAATCTAACTAATTACTTTTCCCGTCGTTACAACGCCGTTAACGTTACTGGTCGTTAAATGCGGTGCGTTACTATGTTATAAACTGTGTAATCCGAACGCACCAGCTGGCTCACACAGCTAGTCAGGAGGTGGGTTAATAATGAGGTAAGCAGTGCTTGAAGTGGACCGATGCGCTGCGCTCTCCATATCAGGTTCTCTGGAGCAATGTGGCTCAGCTGTTCCCGTTCGCCTGCCTGCTAAACTCTGTCGTGAGGGAGAGGCGAGGGACAAGAGAAGCTTCGGTGCCTTTCAACCAGCGATTATGTTGGCTAAGGCAGAGTCATGTTTCTTGGTAGCCAATCAGAGCCAGTTTTTACACACATGCCAGCACACACACACACACACACACACACACACACACACACACACACACACACACACACAGCTAAACAGAGATTCGATGAAGCAGCAGAGATTTTTTTAACAGTAACGCAAATAGTTACTTTCCCTGGTAACGAGTTACTTTTATTACAGAGTAATTCAGTTACTAACTCAGTTACTTTTTGGAACAAGTAGTGAGTAACTATAACTAATTACTTTTTTCAAGTAACGTTCCCAACACTGATGTTTAGTAACTTGTGTCTTGCCTGTTTCCCCACTGATCCCTCTGCATGTCAGTCTCTGTTTTCCTCTGCTCTCCCTCTCTCCCTGCTTGTGCCTCATTACCCTGATTCCTCTCACCTGTGTTGCTCCTGCCCTGCTCGTTAGTCCCTGTATATATACCTGGTGTTTCTGTCTTGTCTTTGTTGGGTCATTGTTCTTGTGCTCTTCCTGTTACTCTGTTTGGATTACCTTCTGTTACCCTCTGTTGTGGATACCCTGTGTTTGCCTTCCCAGTCTTTTTGGACGTTGGAGTTTTGGATTACGATTTGGTTTTCTCTGTGACTTTGTTTTTTGGACTTCATCAGCCACTCTCCTGTAAGTGTGCTCGCTTTTTGTTGCCTTTTTGTTTAATAAACTGTTGAACTTTACCTGCAAGTGTGTCCTGCGTTTGGTTCCTACAACCTACTCTGCCCTGCAACACACACACTGCTAGTGTCTGACAGAATGAATCATTTACTCATTGTATTATCAGTATGTTATTTTGTATAAGCATGTAACATCCTGAGGTAGATCTGAGTGTAACACAGAAGTTTGAGGTGCTGCTCTACCCTCTGCATAAGACCAAAAGTTGACAGGCCAAGAAAGATAACCCTCTCATAAGCGTTCCGTGGAATGTGTGTAATATCTGGTCCACTTCTCGCCGTTCCCGCCGATGCACCAGTCGGGCCGCTGACTGCGGTTCGCTTGCTAACCTGTCTAGGGCAGCAAGCCCCGCCCCCGGCTACAACAACTCTACTGTCAACTTTGGTCTCCTGAATGTCCGCTCTCTCACTAACAAGGGTCAGCTTATCCAGGATCTCCTCGTTGACCGTAAGTTGGACTTCATCTGTCTCATGGAGACCTGGCAACAACCCAGTGACTTCTCCCAGCTCAACGCCTCCACTCCACCTGGGTTTGTTTACCACTCTCATCCTCGTGGCTCTGGCCGCGGGGGAGGTCTCGCGCTGCTCTATCGCGAGAAGTGGAAGATGTTGCCAGTTTCAACTCCAGTTTTCCGCTCTATGGAATGCTCTGTATTTAAACTGCCTGGTCCCACTCCCATAGTTATTGCCACAGTCTACCGCACCCCCAAACCACAAAGCGACTTTTTAAACAAATTCTCCATACTACTCACCCACCTCTCTACTCTCTCTCCTAATGTCATTCTCCTAGGTGATTTTAATATTCATATGGTCAATATAAACCTCCCACTCACCAGAGACTTTACCTTCTGCCTAGACAGTTTCGGATTCCATCAGTATGTTGATTTCACCACCCACATAAAAGGACATTCACTTGATTTGATTTGCTGCCCTGGCTTAATCCCCTTCAACTGTTCTGCTGATGATGTTCACATTTCTGATCATTTTCTTTTGTCCTTCAATATCTCCCTGTCTCTCTGTAATCAAGCCAGTGCGCCAGATTTCTTTTTGTAATATTAAAACATAAATACAGACATCCTCAGAGCTCCGTCTCATGAAAGCCAAAGGTTGCCAACTTGAATGCCTCCATAAAAAAACTGGTCTCTCCATTCACAAAGAAATGCACAAAAATCTTTTTCACTACTCAAACTCAATAGCCGTAATTAAATCAAACTACTACTCTGATCTCATCTGCTCCAACGAAGGAAACTCCAGGTCTCTCTTCTCAATAATGCATAAAATTTTTAACCCCCCTGATTCCCTGCCCTCTCACATGTATTCAAGTGAGACTTGTAATTCATTAATTATTTTTTAATAAAAAAATCAACTCCATTCACCAGCAATTACATTCAACCCCCTTGCCTCCCCTTCCCCCTTTGCCCCTCCCCAATAGCCAGTAATTTTGCTGCTTTCTACTGCCCTCTTCCTCCGAAATTTCTGATCTCATCCGTAAAGTCCTCAACCTGCTCTCTTGACCCCCTTCCCACAGCTCTGGCCAAAACCTGTCTCACTTCCCTCCTCCCCTTCATAACTTCCATTATTCATTCCTCTCTCTCCTCTGGTATTGTCCCCTCACTTTTCAAAACTGCATCTGTCTGATTCTGAAAAAACCTGGCTCAGATCCCACTAACTATAATCAATTTCGTCCCATCTCAAATCTTCCCTTTATCTCTAAAATACTTGAAAAAAGTGTCTGCTCAACTCCACGCCTATCTTACCCTCAACAGTCTTTATGAACCTTTCCAGTCTGGTTTTCGCCCCTCCCATAGTACTGAAACTGCCCTAATAAAAATCACAAATGATCTCCTCATAGCTGCTGATTCCGGACTCATCTCCATCCTCATCCTCCTCGATCTTAGTGCAGCCTTTGATGCCATTTCTCATTCCATTCTCCTCAATAGACTATCCTGTCTTGACATCTCCCACACCCCTCTTGACTGGTTTCGCTCATATCTCTCTCCGACCGCACTCAGTTTATTCAACTCTTGAATATTGACCCAGCTTTTCGTCAAACTATTCAGGAAATAACAGCAAACATAACCAGGGTGATTGATGAGAAGCTGGGGCCACTGTCCCAAACTATACAAGCCCACGCCCAGCAATTGAAAAAGATCGAGGAGAGAACTGCTGAGGCTGAGAATAGGCTGAATTTCGCTTCTGAAAATGAATGTCCTTCCGCGTTTACTGTATCCAATACAGATGATCCCCATCTTATTCAACCATGAACTGTGAAAAAACTTAATGGTTGGTTTAGTTCTTATCTGGAGTAAACGAAGACCATGGATCAAGATGTCAGTGTTGTATTTTGTATTGTACCAGGTGCTATGGGTGGACTGGATCTCACAGATATTAAAGTATCAACTGAGTGCTCATCTATGATATAAAGCTAATTGGATCAAAAATGATGCCTCGTCAATTTGGCTCGATATCGAAGTCCCTATCCAAATGTCCTCTAAAAAAATCTACTTTTTATTGATAAATTGAAATGTGTTAAAAAGCTTTGCAGCAACCCAGTTACAATTAACACTGTCAGAGCATGGAGGATCACACAGCAAATGGAAGGCAGGTCGGGGCTTACGTCGGTTTTCACCTCGATTGCTGAAAACCCTGACTTTCTCCCAGGAACCTTGGACAGGGCTTTCAAATGCTGGATAGCTAAGGGAATTTCTTCACTGGGTTATTTTTATTGGTTCTACCCTCATGACTTTTAATCAAGTTATGGAAAAGTATGCTATATCAAGAAGTGACCTTTTTCGTTATTTTCAGGTCAGAGATTTTATTATAAAAGATATGTCTGTGCTTGCTGACATGAATGTCACACCAATAGAGAAGCAAGTTTTGCTTTCTCAAAGCAATGCTTGTATTAGAACCTATTATGCCAGTCTGAGGGCTTGCTCAAATCCCGGCGCTCGGACAGTGGGTGTGTTCTGGGAAAGGGAAGTGGGCGTTGTGATAACTGAGGAGATGTGGGAGGACATTTGGGAAAACACAAGGAAAATATCTGTAACCGGACAACAGCGATGCAATTTAAGATACTGCATAGAGCCCATATTGGTCCAAACCGTCTCTCCAAATACAGAAAAGATGTCTCCCCATTTTGTCCTAAGTGTAAGACAGAAATACGTGACTGGTCCTGTGTAAAAATACAAGAATATTGGAGGGGTGTCTTGTTTTAAATACAAAAGGTTCTGAAGAGGGAGCTTGAACTCGACCCAGTCTCCCTCCTCACTGGGTCTTCCAAGTGCTCGTGTAACTGATACATATCAGAAAAGATTGTATAATGTTATGACACTCTGTGCCAGGAAAAGTATTCTTCTGCACTGGATCTCAGATACGGCCCACTCAGTGGCGGGATGGTATAGGACAATAATGGAATACATACCTCTGGACTTTCTCACCTGTCTCCTGCACTCCAAAACGAATGCCTTCGAAAGAATATGGAAACCATTTCTTGATTATAAATTAAATGTAAATATTTTTGCCATACTTACTAAGAGCATTTGTTAAAAAAAGTGGATTATTTATCTCTGCTTTCTTTTCTTATTCAGCTCCCATTGTATCTCACTTTATACTGCATAATGTACGTGTCACATCTAACTGGAACCATATGGGTTCTTGGTTTCTGTGTGGTTATTCCCAGCTTGTGGTTGTTTTGTTGTTTTGTCTAGTCCTGTATTTTGTACGTATGTTTATAAAATATTAATAAACACAAAAAAAAAGGAAAAAAAAGGAGATTTACCCCAGTAGAACTGATTAATGGCCACATTAAATTAAAAAATAGGCAGGAATCTCACAGGGGCCCCAACTTCCCAGAGATAGCCAAGGGCTATATATTGAGACGCTCCAAACCCTGTTTTTCAGTGTGCCTTACGAGTCTGCTAAGGCGTGTTCGGGTTTTGTCTTGCTTGGACAATAAATTCTATTGCATTGATCTCTGACCGACTCCAGTAACTTCTCTCAAACTCCATGTGCTATCTACGAGCAACACTCGTTAAGTATTGAGGACAGATCTGGGCTTCCAGCAGGCCTGAGTCTAGCATTTTGTCCCTAGACATTCCCTTACCAATAGTATAATATTAGTTCCAGTAGGACAGCTGTTTCCTTTGTGTGGGTTGTTTACATTCATTAAATCCATGTAAGAAAAATGATCGTGGTCAGTTTCTAATTAGTTAATGCTAAGTACTACTAACTCCTCAATAATCATTCATGCACAACAATGACTTCAACATTTCTAAAGTTTGCTGTAGTGCATCAAACTTTTTGAGTGTTGCGCACCTCCAGGCTGCGATTAGGCAGATTAAAAAAGTTACTTTGATGAGCAACACAACTTGATTCACACACGACTGCACGAAAGGCACCCGAGCTTCTTTCTCCTCTGTTTCTACTGAGAGATTAGGAGGCAGGCGAGAACGGGAACAGGTGAGCGTCACATAGTGCCCACAGAACTAGTAGTGGTACTGGTGACTCACTTTAAGCACTGCCAATAATCAACATTGACGCCACTTTCCAGAGACGCTGTAGCCTGGATGGATTACATTCCAACAAACCTGGCCTTGTTATGCTGGCAAAGGTCCAGATGATACAATCCAGCAAAATGCATTTTTATATCAATAAATAGAAACAAACTGCTGTTACATTGTTTAACTGCAGTTAGCTGTCAGAGATTGTGCTGAGGATTGGCGCTTCACACACACATATCAAGCGACAGTTAAAAAAAATATGCAAGAATATTTTCCACGGACATAATTATATTTTATCGAATATAAAAACACCCCACACCGGAATTCCGGCGCTGTGCCGGGGAACTTTAAGCCCAGAGGGAGGGAGGGGGGCTAGTAAGAGATGTGATAAGGCCAGCCCAGTGTCAGTATAGAAAATTACCCAATGGGCTGTGGTACATGTTTTATGGGCCCATAGTTGGCCCATTTTTTAAACAGTTATATAAATAAGTAATTTATGATCCACTGGCCCCAAAGGTTTGTCAGCTCACCAGACATTTACCTGGTATGCCATATATCCATTCCACCCCTGTTCTATCCATAGAGCCATACTGTTAGCAGGGGTCACAGGAGAATGATTAAAGTTTCTCTCTAAGACTTCTGGAGATCCATGTGTTTCCTAACTCCGGCCTACTCACTGCTCTGAAATGAATTAGGTGAAATAATATGTAATATGTCCATCACAATGATGGACTCCAGTAGACTGACATTAAATAACAGAAAATACAGATACCTGCAGAGTGTGAACTTTGGTTTGTCCAAACCTGAGAGTTTCCAGTCTCCAATGTGGATCCTCCTGTCCAGCAGACAGCAGCTTCACTCCTGAGTCTCCTAGATGATTGTAACTCAGGTCCAGTTCTCTCAGATGGGAGGGGTTGGAGCTCAGAGCTGAGGCCAAATTAAAACAGCCTTCCTCTGTGATCAGACAGCGTGACAGCCTGGAATCAGGAAAATAACAATCACTGTGTTTAAAAAAATGTCAGCAGGAACATCCTACAGACCATTTACACCAACATGAACAAACAGCTTAATACTGACCTGAGAGTTTCCAGTTTACAGTGTGGACTCTCTAGTCCAGCAGACAGCAGCATCACTCCTGAATCCTGCAGGTCGTTGTTACTCAGGTCCAGCTCTCTCAGACTAGAGGACTGGGAGCTGAGAACTGAGGACAGAGCTTCACAGCTTCTCTGTGAGAGGTTACAGCCACTCAACCTGAAAAAGGATTAGCAATGGACACAAACTAAATGATTTATTGGTCAAATATAAAATTAAACATGTTTGAAATTGCACATACATATATCCACCTACAGAGCTTTGTTGGAGGCTTTGACCACTGGCAGCAGCCTCAGAAGAGCCTCCTCTGAAGCAGAGTATTTCTTCAGGTCAAACACGTCCAGATCTTTTTCTGATGACAGTAAGATGAAGACCAGAGCTGACCACTGAGCAGGAGAGAGTTTATCTGTGGAGAGACTTCCTGATCTTATGTACCATCGAATCTCATTCACAAGAAAACGATCATTCAGTTCACTCAGATAGTGGAACAGATTGATGCTTCTCTCTGGAGACAAATTCTCACTCATCTTCTTCTTGATGTACTCAACAGTTTCCTGATTGGTCTGTGAGCTACTTCCTCTCTGTGTCAGCAGACCTCGTAGGAGACTCTGATTGGTCTGCAGTGAAAGACCCAGGAAGAAGCGGAGGAACAAGTCCAGGTGTCCATTTGGACTCTGTAAGGCCTTGTCCACAGCACTCTGGTAGACATGTGTTAGTTTAGGTTTGTCTCTGAAGACTTTAGACAGCCGGGAGGTTGACTGTTCTTCTGCCAGCAGATTGACACCAGAGTTGATGAAGGTCAGATGGACATGAAGAGCAGCCAGAAACTCCTGAACGCTCAGATGGACGAAGCAGAACACCTTGTCCTGGTACAGCCCTCTCTCTCTATAAAGATCTGTGTGAACACTCCTGAGTACACTGAGGCTGCTCTGATATCGATGCCACACTCTGTCAGGTCTGATTCATAGAAGATCAGGTTGCCTTTCTGCAGCTGCTCAAAAGCCAGTTTTCCCAGAGACTCAATCATCTTCCTGCTCTCTGGACTCCAGTGTGGATCTGTCTCAGCTCCTCCATCATACTTGACCTTCTTCAGTTTGGACTGAACCACCAGGAAGTGGATGTACATCTCAGTCAGGGTCTTTGGCAGCTCTCCTCCCTCTCCGGTCTTCAACACCTCCTCCAGAACTGTTGCAGTGATCCAGCAGAAGACTGGGATGTGGCACATGATGTGGAGGCTTCGTGATGTCTTGATGTGGGAGATGATTCTGCTGGCCTGCTCCTCATCTCTGAACCTCTTCCTGAAGTACTCCTCCTTCTGTGGGTCAGTGAACCCTCTGACCTCTGTCACCATGTCAACACACTCTGGAGGGATCTGATTGGCTGCTGCAGGTCGTGTGGTTATCCAGAGGCGAGCAGAGGGAAGCAGGTTCCCCCTGATGAGGTTTGTCAGCAGCACATCCACTGCGGTGGACTCTGTAACATCAGTCAGGACCTCATTGTTGTGGAAGTCCAGAGGAAGTCGACACTCATCCAGACCGTCAAAGATGAAAACATCCTGGAACTCTTCAAAGCTGCAGATTCCTGCTTCTTTGGTTTCAGGAAAGAAGTGATGAACAAGTTCCACCAAGCTGTACTTTTTCTCTTTCAGCACATTTAGCTCTCTGAAAGTGAATGGAAATGTGAACTGTATGTCCTGGTTGGCTTTGTCTTCAGCCCAGTCCAGAGTGAACTTCTGTGTTAAGACTGTTTTCCCAATGCCAGCCACTCCCTTTGTCATCACTGTTCTGATTGGTTCATCTCTTCCAGGTGAGGCTTTAAAGATGTCTTCTTGTCTGATGGTTGTTTCTGGTCTGTCTGGTTTCCTGGATGTTGTTTCAATCTGTCTGACCTCATGTTCATCATTGACCTCTGCAGTCCCTCCCTCTGTGATGTAGAGCTCTGTGTAGATCTGGTTCAGAAGGGTTGGGTTTCCTGCTTTAGCAATCCCCTCAAACACACACTGGAACTCCTTCTTCAGGTTAGACTTGAGTTTACGTCGGCACACTGCAGCAGCAGTTCCTGAATGAAGAAAGAAGAAATGTGATTAATAAGTGGATGCTACAGTAAATCTGATAAATGTAAACTTTAAGACATCAAGATGGTTTTATTTTCCTCCTCCATGAAATCTCTTCAGCTCATCAGCTGTGAACAGTTTCTGAGTTTCAGCCCAGAAGAATTCATAGATCTGATCCAAATGTGTGCATCATATTAACAGCAGAGTTTGAAATGGAAACTTCTCCCATGTTGCCTCCATTTCCTCTTTCCATCATGTTAAATCTGTTCAAATCCTCTTACTGCTCTGCAGACGCTCAGCCAGCTCCTCCTGCTTCATTCTCCTCAGGAAGTGCAGTGTGATCTTCAGAAATGCCTCTCTGCTGCTCCTCCTCTGCTCCTCCTCCTCACCGTCCAACACCTCCTCATCTTCCCTCTGACTCTCTAAGCATGCTGGGTAATCTGGACTCAGAACTCTCTGGAACTTCTTCACCTCGCTCTTCACAAAACTTACAATGTTTTCCTGGAGCATCTGGAACAGAAGAAAATGTAAAGTTGAACTGGTAGAAGTCAACATCAGATCATCTGTGACAGACAGAAAGCCTGCTGGTCTGCAGAGTGCAGCATGGAGACTGGATCAGAATGCTGCTTCACTATTTACTTTGTGGCTGTTGGAATTAGCAGTAGTAGCTGAACTTGTACATTTACACACCATAAATATGGAGTCCAGGTCTGGTTGATGCTGCTGGGCAGACTGACCACTGGGAACCTCTGAGCTCTGCTGATCAACTCTGTGAAGTAGAGCAGAAGCAGAACAGACGACTTAACTGCCTGATAAAGACATAATACCCATTGGATGACAGGAAATCCCTCCATTAAAATGTTTACCTAGGATCAGCTGATGGGTGTCACATGATCTGAATCCAACAGGTCGATACATATACCCATCTCTCTTTTTAATCTGAATCCTGAACAATGTGTTCTGTTTGACGACGTGATCACATTGAGTGTATTTACATAATCCTGTAGTAAGAAACTTAATCACAGCCCTCATAAAAGATGCAGGTTGGGCTGCTAACCCTTCCTGCCCCCCTTCCTGTGTGTTCTAATGAAATGAGGAAACTCGTGTTTAAATGTGGAATAAAAATGATGACTTTGTTCCCAGATTTTATTTTGTGATCTGAGATTTGTGAATGTGGATCCTGATTTGAAAAACTGCATGAAGGAGCTAATTTATCACTCCACTTTCAATGTTCTTACACATTCTCAAACCTGCATCCAGCTGTTTGTGGATTTTAACCCTGGTTTTGATATTTGGACTAAGATCTGCAAAATGTGAGACCAGTTTGAAAAAAGTGAAGAGATAAGAACATGAAGTGATCACAACAAAGACACCAAACCTCATCTCAGGAGAGACACAAACATTTAACGTGCTGACCTCTGATCAGCAGAGTGGGGTCCGTCTTTGAAGAGAATAGGTTCCCACATAGACCGGTCACTCTTCATGGACACACAGCTGGGTCCAGGTCCAGGTCCAGGTCCAGCAGAGTCTGGTCCCTGCTGCTGCTCTGGGCTTCAACACAACACACACAGAGCTTTGAGTGTGAATAATGATGGTGGAGTGATTTGAGTCCTGGACAGTTAGAGATCCTCATCTCACCTCTGAGCTTTGGTCTGGCTGTCATGTTCCCCACACAGAGTGCTTTTAGAGGGAAGGACTCCCTCCTCTCTGTCCTCACACTGATTCATAGCAGAGCCCACACCTTCACACAAACACAACAACATGCTGAGAGAGCTGCACTCATTCATTACAACAAGCTTTACATCTCAGGACACATTAGTTCTCCTTCCTCTCAGTAACATGACACAAATATTCAGGGCCCACAGAAACCTTGTTGGAGCCCTAAACAGGATCTGATGACCCCAAAATGTGTTACAGCCCCCAGATTCAGCCAGAAGTTCAGTTTGTTGACCACAAAATATACACTGCTCAAAAAATAAAGGGAACACTTAAACAACACAATGTAACTCCTGTCAATCCCAGTCCTGTGAAATCAAACTGTTCACTTAGGAAGCAGCACTGATTGACAATCAATCTCACATGCTGTTGTGCAAATGGAATAGACAACAGGTGGAAATGATTAAATTGCAATTAGCAAGCCCCCCCAATAAAGGAGTGGTATGTTCTGCAGATAGTGACCACATGTTCCCGAGGAGTGGATCTGGATTGTGAGAAGAGGTGAAGGATGGCGTCTTTGAGCCCGGGAGAAGAACTTTTTGGAAATAGTGAGAGTATGGCAAGTGAATCGGATGGCGAGCAAGGAGAATGGCACAAGAGAAAGAAGAAATCTGTGTCAAGTCACAGTGAGTCTGAGCTACAGAACGAATTGAAAAAAGCGAGGAAAACAAATGGGACAGAACAATGGAAAGTGGTGATCGAGTTCGGAGAAGTTTCTGGTAGCAAGTTACATCCAGTAAACCTTACTAAGGCAATCCATGACGAAATTGGACACATTAAACAAGCTAGATTTCTGAGTAAAGGCAAGATGTTGATTGAAGCATTCAACAGAGTACAACAGCAAAAGATTTTGAAAATGAAGACACTGAATGAAGTGCGAATGAAAAGCCACATTCCTGGAGCTAATCGTAAGGTCAGAGGAGTAATTAGTGGAGTACCATTGGATATTGGTATTGAAGAAATTAAGAAAGAAATTAAAGGAGATAGAGTCTCGGTAGTGAAACGTCTTCCTACAAGATATCAGGGGAAATTACTGGATAGTCCATCTGTACTACTGCAATTTGAGGGAGATATGCCACAAAAAGTAATGATTGGATGTGCTTTCACGTGAGGGAATTTATACCTTAACCATTACGTTGCTTTAAATGTCAGAGAATGGCCGCTGCGCAGTAGGTACTAAAACTAAATGCTGTAATTGTGGGGGGGAACATAGTGCTGCCTATCAGGGATGTGAAGTACAAAAAAGAGCAAAAGAAATTCAGAGATACAAAATACAGAATAAAGTAACATATGCTGAAGCAGCAAAACAAGTCTCAATGGGAGTGACAGCAGATTCTCAAGCATTGGGTCAAAACACCTTCTCAGCAAAGGATTTCCCTGAACCTTCACGGATGCAAAACATGAGTGCCATAAAGTGTTCACATAAGTGTGCAGTAAATGACAATACTCTGATAGTTGATAAGTATAAATTCGTAGCTTTCATAGGTTTGGTAGTGAATGTAGCAATGCAGCAGGCAAAGAAAAGGTCTAGGCTGAGGACTATTGTTGAGGTAGCAAAGGATTATTTGGGGATCACTGACATGACTGTAGATAAATTACCACCTTCGTTAAAGAAGGCATTTCTTAGTATTTCATAGTAATTATTAGTAATTATTAATTTGTATAATCCATGTAAAAGAATGAAGATTGAAGACTTACTGAAGTTTGATCAAGGACACAACATAATATGGTGTGGGGACTTGTGGAAATGTACAGATTATAATGGATTGATATTGGAGGAATTAATTGAGGATAAAGGTTTGGTTTGTTTAAACAATGGACAAGGCACAAGGGTCAATCTAAGTAACGGAGTAGAGTCAGTATTAGATTTAACATTGGTGTCCAGTGAGTTAGCAAGTGGGAGTAAATGGGAAGTGCAAAGTGATAATAGTATAGGAAGTGACCATTTTCCAATTATAATTAATTTTGAGGAAAATTTTAGGATAGAACTTGATGGGGTCACAAGATGGAAATTGGATAAACCAGATTGGAGTAAATTTGCAAGTGCTTGTGATGAGGAGTTTAATAAGATTGATATGACAGGGGAAGTGGAAGAAATAAATGAAAGGATTATCAAAGCTATAATAAAAAGGAGCAACACAAGCAATTGGAAAGAGTACTAGTAAAAAGAAAGTTAAATGGCACCATGGTGGAGCAAAGAATGTTCTGAAGCCGTCAGAAATAGAAATAAAATGTTTAGAGAACTGAAAAGAAACCATTCAATGTCGAATTTGCTAGATTACAAAAGGGCTCAGGCAGTAGTAAGGAAGGTTATCAAAAGGGCAAAAAAGGAATACTGGAGAGAATTCTGCTCTACCATTGGAAGAACAACACCGCTAGATAAAGTTTGGGGAATGATCAAAAGAATGAGGGGAATAAGACAAGATAAGGATCTTCCAGTGTTGAAGAAAGGGGGAGAAGTAGCGTGTGAGAATAAAGAAAAGGCAGAAATGTTGGTAAAGAATTTTGTTAAGATTCATAGTTCAGATAATTTGACAAAAGAAGGTAAAATCAGAAGACAACAAACATTAGATAGATATCCAGAGGTACTTGAAAAAAGAAACAATAATCAGAGTCTTCTTGATGAGGACTTTACCATGCCTGAGCTGAGGAGAGCTCTGAATAAGAGTAAAAGAACGGCACCAGGAAAAGACAATATAAGTTATGCAATGATAGCACATTTAAATTAATTTAAATTTAAAGTTATTCAACAAGGTTTGGGAGGAGGGTAAATTACCAAAAGGGTGGAAAGAAGCAATTATTATTCCGATTAAGAAACCTGGGAAAGATCCTACAAATCCTGATAATTACAGACAGATAGCTTTAACTTCACATGTGTGTAAAACCATGGAGAAAATCATTACAGAAAGAATAACATACAACTTAGAAAGAAATGAGATGTTTTCACCTTTTCAGAGTGGATTTAGAAAGGAATGTAGCACTCTGGACTCGTTAATGTGCCTGGAAAATGATATTAAGAAAGCAAATAAAGAGGGGGTAGTAGCAGTGTTCTTTGATATAGAGAAAGTGTATGATATGATGTGGAAGGAAGGTTTGTTAATAATCTAGATAAAATGGGTATAGGTGGTAAAATGTACAACTGGATTAAAGATTTTTTATTTGGCAGGTACATTCAGGTTCGTGTGGGTAATTCTATATCAGATCCTTTTTTTAACTGAAAATGGCACCCCTCAGGGAAGCGTCATTAGTCCAGTACTTTTTTCTATCATGATAAATGATGTTTATGAGAATGTTATTCCTGATATTGGAAAATCACTTTTTGCTGATGACGTGGCAATTTGGAAGAGAGGAAGGAATATGGAATTTGTTGTAAAGAAAGTTCAGGAAGCTATTGATGTGGTGGAAGACTGGTCTTTGAATTGGGGATTTAAATTATCTGTTGAAAAATCTCAATCCATCTTTTTTACAAGAAAGAAAGTAAGAGAACATATTGTACAAAATTGAAATTGTACAATCAAAGGTTAGAAAGAGTGAAAACATTTAAATTCTTGGGGTTGTGGTTTGATATATTGCTAACGTGGAAAAATCATTTTAATAGGATGGAAGATAAGTGTAAAAAAGTAACTGAATATTATGAGGTGTTTAACAGGCAGTGTATGGGGAGCTGATCGAGTGGCATTAAGAAATATTTATACCTCATTAGTTAGATCAGTTCTAGAATATGGATGTATTGTTTTTGGTTTAGCTGCTAGTTCATCTTTAAAAAGGTTGGACAAAATTCAAGCCCAAGCATTGAGATTATGTAGTGGAGCAGTAAAGTCAACACCAATATCAGCACTTCAGGTGGAGGTAGGAGAAATGCCATTAATTCTTAGAAGGAAACAGTTGAGGGCCAATTACTGGGCTAACTTACAAAGTCAAAAGGAAAAACACCCTACAAAAACAACTATAAACGAAAGTTGGGAAAGCAGTAAAATTAAAAAGGAGGTATTCAGTAGTGGAATTATGGAGATCACTAAGGAGTTAGGAATCAACAATGGGGTCGCTAGTCCTACTGCATTAATGCCAGCTGTTCCATGGTTACTACCTCAGCCTAGAGTTGATCTTTCTATATTAAAATAGATTAGTTCAAGTAAAAACATGTTTAGTATGCAAGCTTATGTGAACACTTTGCTACATGAGAGTATGTACATTTATTCACGGATGGGTCACAAAATCCAGAGAACGGAAAATCAAGCTGTGCTTTTTACATTCCTGAACTAAAAATTAAGGTGTTTAAAAGATTAACCGATCATTTGTCGGTCTATGCAGCAGAAATGATGGCAATCATGTTTGCATTACAGTGGATAGAGGAAGTCAAACCCATGAGAATACTAATTTGTTCAGATTCAAGCGCAGCTTTGGCTAGTCTCAAAAGTGCATCATCAAAATGTAGGGAGGATATTATGTTTGAAAATTTGTTATCATTATACAGAGTAAGTAGTCTGGGTATTGATGTTCAGTTTTTATGGATCCCAGCACATATAGGCATCCAAGGGAACGAGATGGCAGATACTTTAGCTAAGAATGGGTTGAAAATAAATCATCCAATCATATATATGAAACAAAATTAAGTTACAGTGGCAAAAATTATGGGATAATAGAAATAAAGGAAGACATTTATATAAGATACAGCAGAAAGTGGGGGAAGAAAAGCCTCTGGGGAAGAGCAGGAGAGAACAAGGGCTGTTTAGCAGAATCAGGCTAGGTCACACAAGGCTAAAGGCATCTCTGCACCTTATTGGAAAGCATCCAACTGGAAATTGTGAGATGTGCAGTCAAGCAGAAACAGTGGAACATGTGCTGTTTGAATGTACTAAATACTCAAATCAAAGACTGGCTCTAAGGAAAGGACTGGAACAAGAAGGAATCAAACAAATGGACATTACAAATATACTCTCAAATAATTCTGGAAAGATGGTGATTAAACACATCTCATCTTATCTACAACAAACTGGACTAAACACAAGGATTTATGCATAAGTAACTAAGATACAGTAGGTGGCGATAATGCTCCAACTGGTTGCAAGTCGCCAGAAAAAGACGAAGAAGAAGAAGAAGAAGGTAGTGACCACAGACCACTTCTCAGTTCCTATGCTGTCTGGCTGATGTTTTGGTCACTTTTGAATGCTGGAGGTGCTTTCACTCTAGTGGTAGCATGAGACAGACTCTACAACCCACACAAGTGGCTCAGGTAGGGGAGCTCATTCAGGATGGCACATCAATGCGAGCTGTGGCAAGAAGGTTTGCTGTGTCTGTCAGCGTAATGTCCAGAGCATAGAGGGGCTACCAGGAGACAGGCCAGTACATCAGGAGTTGTGGTGGAGGCCGTAGGAGGGCAACAACCCAGCAACTCTTCAGCTGAAGTATCAAATAACACGTTATTGTCTCCTATAATTTGTGCTAAGTTATCATTTTGAACATTCACGCCTAATAAGGTTGGAACACATAAAATGTAAAGTGCAAATGTTTTACTTTTGAAGCAGAAAAATAATAAAATTGTGCTCAACTCTGATTAGCGTGACCATGACAACATGTGAACAGGAAGTTGAACAGAGAAAAGAAGTCACACAAAATGGCTGTTTGATTTTTGACATAGAGCCTCTAGTGTTGAAATTATGAGCACTGTGACAACTTACCCCGCTCTCCCCTATTCAGCCTCACATAAGACAAATGAAATCCATTTATTTTGACGGCTGCGTCAGGCTGTGTGAAACGGACTGGGAGCAAATAAAAAATCTTAAAGACATTTGAAGGCAGTAAGTAGGCTGATCCTGCTGTACTGTAAAAACCTGTAGGCAACATTAGCCTGAGGCTTTTAATCAGTCTCTGTAGGATCGCCATAGCTAAGAGTTTCTCCACATCACCGCTGCAAACAGAAAGCAGCCTATTGGCTAAAACAGTCTGTGGGATTTCCTACAGATGGTGATGTCATTTTCCAGAGAGCTGCTACCATGGAGATCTAACCCGGTAAGAAGTGAACCACCTTCGTGGTACTAAAAACTCGGGATTAAACCCGAAGTTACCTGGATAAGATCAAATCCTGCTTCGTGGTACAGACCCCAGGGCCGAGTCCAGCGCAGACAGAACGTAGCACAACACCCTGCTGTGTACACAAGCGCGCTGACTTTTATCATCGTTGTGTTGACAAACTTATCGCAGCTGATTGGGTAACACCTGAGACACGCCCGCCAAACGGGAGCAAACACACTTTGAAGCCTGTTGCAGAACGTTGCGCAACGTTTCAAGGAAACATGTCGTTCAATCAGAAAATGTTGCAAACCGGTGCAAAACGTTTTGAGATTAAAACTGTGATAAAACTCGTGGGTAGGCGATTTTTACAAAGTCTGTTTCCGGATGTGGCTGTAATGTAGAGCTCACTGATACAATCATGATCGCCGCAGCAGATAAGATGCAACTTGAAACTAGCTACGAAAATGTTTGTGAATGTGGGACGAATCTGGGGATGGAGGCAGTCCGCCGCTGCTGCGCACAACACGCGCACGCGTATGGCAACCAGTTACAAAAAACTATATACTTTAAGAGACTCAGTAAGGCTTTCTGATGAAAAAGTCGAGGTTAAAGCAGCAACTTCTGTTCTTGAGTTCCAACATCAGTCACATCCATAAATCATCAGAGCTGAATTTAACAGTTTGTGGATATGGTGTTTGGCAAGTAAGAAGAACAGATTTGTTCTGAAATCTAGTCCTTTCTTCTCCTCCCTGAAATCACAAACAGCAAAGAAAACCTCCTTTAAACACAAAGAAACATCTGGAATGAGATGAGCCTGAATGAAGTCCAACATGTCTGAGCAGAAATTCTCAGTGTGAGAACAGTTCCAAAATAAATGGGAAACATTTTCCTCTGCATTTTCACAGAGAGAACACTCAGTTTGAATCTTCTGTTTCTATCTTTAAAGAAAGATTTGGCTGGGTAGAACCGCTGAATCACTTTAAACAAAACTTCTCTCACTTTCTTAGTCAGCAAATATTTAAAGAGTAATAAGCAGACTTTATCCCAAGGCACACTCTCTATTCTACTATTCTAACAGCACGTTATGGAAGGAATAGTAACAAGAGCTTTTTGGAATAAAGCTCGTATTAGTTTAGAATTGAGCTGTTGCTTGCAGCAGAGTCAAATAAAGTGATAGTGTGATAGTGTGGCCACAGGAAGTTAATGCCTCCAGCAGCATCCTGCCTCCTGAAGGAACGGCATCAAAAACAATCGCAGACTCTTTAACTGATATGGGAATTTGATACGTGGTCAAAAAGTCTGAGCAGCTCTACAGTCTGCCATTAGTATCAAACAGCTGAGCAACAAGTCAAATATTGTTTCTAAAGCAGGTCAAAAATCTGGACTTGTTTTTCCAGAGAATGTCCTTCTTATTCCAAATCTAATATCTGTGTGGAGAGAAGTTGTGTTTAAATAAGAGAGACCAGGACAAAAGCATCTGCTGATGAAACTTTGATGTTTTTCCTCCCAAAATGAAACATTTCTTCATTTAGCTGACGCTTTTATCCAAAGAGACTTCCAGCTGCTATATATGTCAGAGGTCGCACACCTCTGGAGCAGCTGGGGGTTAAGTGTCTCGCTCAGGGACACATTGGTGTCTCACACCAAAGGCATGTGTCTTATCCACTGCGCCATCACCACCCATCATATTCTGAATCCTATAAAGGGCTGCTACAGAATCAGCACAACACACCACTCTGTCTGCTTTTACTTCCTCAGCCCACTGCAGTCCTACAATAATGGCCGTCATCTCTGCCGTGGACACTGACGTCTTTTCCCAACGCTGACATTCATTGTTGGTCTGTATCTTCCTCTTCCTACCTCGTCCTCTTCATCTTTAGATCCGTCTGGATACATTTCTAAGTAACTGGAATATTTGCTCCTTATGTGCTGACTTGCCAGATGTCCTTTCCCGCTCTCTTCCCATTCGCTCTTTACGTCCAATATATTTAAGTCTGTCTCAGTTGTTGGAAATAACCAAATAGGGATGTTACTAACAGGGAGAAGCAGCTATTATTTCATCTATATTCCTCTGATTTAGTCTTTCTTACCCAGCCAAAGCCGTGACCTTTAACAGAGTGGACATTATTTGCATGTTTCACTGATGATGTGAGCTCAGACTACAATCACACTGCTGCTGATTCTACTTGAGAAACATGAACAGTATTACAGGGAAATCTTTCTGAAATCATTGTTCTTTAACTCGGAGAGAAATTCTACAGCAGATTTCAAAGAGATATTCAAAAACAGCCAATCAGCATCAAGAAGCATTTCTACTGTCCAGTTAAACAGTGATCCAGCACAATGTGATCAAAGTGATCCTGATTATCAGACATTTACAGATTCCTCTGGTCGGATTCTCACCTGCTGAACTCACTTCAGGTCAACTTACAGACACTTTGCACCTTCATGTGTGGAGGAAACACTGGGAGAGAAGAAGCTGCTCATTTCTTCCTCGTCAGTCCTGGTGTCTGTGTGCATCTGATCTGAGGACGCCGTCACATCCTCACAACTTCAGAGTCCACGCCTACAAAACATCAGAGGGACGTCCAAACCGGTCTAACCTGTGGCAGAAACCCAGTCAGAGTCAGAGGAATCACACATCAGGTGATGTAGTTTGTTTATTTGTTTATTTATTTATTTGGATCCCCATTAGCACAGCAAAAGCTGGTGCTATTCTTCCTGGGGTCCAGAAAAAGATTTGCATAAATATCACAAAACATGTTTAAAACAATACATTACAAAGTCTATACATAATTCAACCAAAAACAAAAACCCCGGCAACAATTTTCAGTTTTACATCATACAAAAAATTTAAAATAGTTTTCACAAAGTTATAAAACATTTAATTTTGATTATAAAAGATTATTATTAAAACCACCATCTTAAATCAATTTAATATACAGTAAATTTTATTAAAAAGCACAAAAAGTAGCTGTTACAAAAATGATTTAATAGAATTTTGTAAAATAAACTTTTTTAATTGAATCTTAAATTTAGGAAGATTTTCTATTAGTGTTATTTGTTTAGGGAGTAGGTTCCATTCCTGCATTGCTCTAAAACTGAATGTTCTCTTTCTGTAATTAGTGACTACTTTTGGTAAAATAAATTTGTTTGCACAAGCATGTCTGGTAGCATACTTATGCATGTCAATACTAAACAAAAAAATTTTGGTAGAGAGTCTGAGGAGTTTTGGTGATAGAAATGTTCCTGACAAACGTCAATAATGAATATAAAATTCTGTCATATACCAACATCCAATTTAATTTTGCATGCATGAGATTTGAACTTGTGTAATAGTCACAACGAAGTACCATCCTTGCTGCTCTATTCTGTATAATTTGTAACTTTCTTTATCTTTTCAGCCGTGGCACTGGACCATACAGTTGGACAATAGTCAAGATTCGACAATATTAATGCTTGTGCAAGTATTTTAGTAGTTTTCCATGTTAAGAACTTTTCATATCTTTTAATCACAGTGAGAGCCTTACCCATTTTGGCACACATGCTATCTATATGTTTTGACCATGATAGCTTGTCATCTATTATGATTCCTAAAAGCTTAGTTTCTTGGACTTGTTTAATATAGGTATCATGTATTTTAACACTTAATAATGGAATTTGATTTAAGGCATGATCAGAACCAAGTACAATACAGTGTGTTTTTGATAGATTTAAAATTAAATGGTTATCATTTATCCAATCCACCACAGCATTTAACTCTGCTTGTAGGAAATTATTAAGCTCTTGAACAGTAGATGCTGATCCATATATTGTTAAGTCATCAGCATACATTACTGTTTTTGCCTTAGTCAAAACCAGTGGTAAATCATTTGTGTAAATATTATAGAGTAAAGGACCAAGACTGCTTCCTTGTCTGACTCCGCATGTCACAGTATTGACGCTGGAATAGCAACCATTAAAGAAAACGGTTTGTGTTCGACCAGTGAAGTAGCTATTAAACCACGTTATAACTGATTTATCAAATCCGTAGGCCACTAGTTTCTCAATTAATGATGTATGGTCGATTATGTCAAATGCGGCAGAGAAGTCTAGCATAACACTGCCCACTAGTTTCTTATCTTCAATATCTGTCAGCCAGTCTTCCGTCATCATTGTCATAGCTGTAGCAGTAGAATGGCCCTTTCTGTATGCATGCTGATAAGGAGAAAATAATTCTTGATTGAGGAAATAGTTATTGACTTGTTTGTATACAATGTTCTCCATGATCTTGCCTATAGTTGTTAACAGGCTTATTGGTCGGCTATTTTTTCCAGAAAAAAGACTGCTTTTATCTTTCAATATTGGAATAATCTTGGCTTTTTCCAGTCTTGTGGACATACACCTGTGGTAAGACTCAGATTTACTATGTGACAAATGGCTGGAGCTACTAAGTCTGCTGCCATCTTCAGAAGGTTTCCATCCATGTCATCAACACCTGGTGGTTTATTTTTAATATTACTTATCATTTTTGCAACCTCACATTCTGTTACTTTTTCAAATTTAAATACACAGGTTTTGTCTTTCATTATCTTATTTTTTATTTGTAAACAAGTCGTGTTGATATTTCCTGTAATTTTCTTTTTTAATGTGTCCACTTTATTTATAAAATAGTTATTGAAATAATTAGCTATATCTACAGGCTTTGTTAAAAAATTACCATCATTGTCTATAGAAGCAGGTGTAGATTTTCTGTTTCTACCAGTTAACTCATTAATGGTATTCCAAAATTTCTTTTGATCATTTGTAGTATGTTTTAATTTGTTATCATAATATAATTTCTTTTTAGTCCTATTTAATTTCAGTAGTCTAATTTCAGTAATTTACGATAAACTAGCCAATCTTCTTGATTCCCAGTCAAGATAGCTGTTTCTTTGGCTTGGTTCCTTTGTTTTATAGATTGCTTTAGTTCTCTATCTAACCATGGTGTTTTAGCCTCTTAACTGTAAACCTTCTGAGTGGTGCATGTTTATCCACTAGAGGCATAAACTTTTATTAAATTGATTAAGTGCATCGTTAGCATTTGTTTGAACAAATACATTGGACCAACATATATTTCTGACATCTTCCAGGAAGGCATCTTGATTAAAAGTTTTGAAAGATCTTTTGCAAATAATTTTAGGCCCGTGCTTATCCATTTTAGCTCTCCTTACAGTAATAATTAAATTATGGTCGCTGCAGCTCATTAGAACAGAAAAGTACCTGTGCACAACTCTGAAGCATTTGTAAAATGTGATCTATACAAGTTGATGTAATTGTACCATCATTTCTACAACTAATTCTTGTTGGTTTGTTTATTAATTGTGAGAGTCCAGTTGCATTTGTAGCATCAGAAAGCTTTGCTCTTAAAGGACATATTTTTGATAGCCAATCAATGTTCAGATCTCCCATAAAGTACATCTCTAGACCCAAAGTGCTACCGTAGTCCAACATCTCAATCATAGTAGCTAAGTATTTACCGTCAGCATTTGGAGGTCGGTAACATCCTCCAACCAGAAGAGGTTTTAAATGATGTAGATGTATCTGTAGCCATATAACTTCAATGTTGTAATCCATCAAATCTTCCCTAATTTTCACTGGTACATGATCTTGCACATAAAAGGCCACACCGCCCCCATATCTATTTCTATCTCGCCTGAAAATATCAAATCCACCAATAGCCAGCTCACTATCATCAAAGGTCTCATCTAAATGAGTCTCAGAGATAGCAAGTATATTCAAATTATTGCAACGTAAAATATCTTCGATTTCTGTTAGTTTATTTCGTACACTGTTTATATTTATATGAGCAATTTTCAGACCTTTTATTGATGTTTGTACATTTCCATTCATATAGCATTAGAAAAAGATATTTATTTTGTTGCAACAATTCGTGGCTAAGAATGATTACTACTTTTTGGGGGTACTGCTGCGAGGATGTAACGATGAGCTTATCATACCTTATGAATGCAATGTTCCCATTTTGACGAGCTTCTTTCATTTTGGGAGCAGTTCTTTTCTTTTCCTTTTACTTCATCGGTATAATCTTCATTGATGTAGATGTTTGTTCCTTTAAGATTTTTTGCTCTCTGCAAAACTGCCAATCGGTCCTTAAGTTTTAGAAACTTTACCAACATAGATCTTGGTCTGTCACTGCTCTGTGGTATCTTCCCAATCCTATGTACCACTTCCAATTCTATGTCTCTTTGCAGCTGTAGTTTCTCTCTGATGATGTTTTTTTACTTTTGTTCAGATTCAGGCCATGTTTCATTAGGAGACTCAGCTACTCCATCTATGACTAAATTGTTTTTCTTTGATTGGCTCTCTAAATATTCAAATTTATCTGATACAGCTAATACACTTTCACACAATTTTAATAAATCTGACTGTAGGGTTTCACCATTGTTAGCCTGTTTTGCCAGATTTAATTTAATGTCATCTACCTCTTTTTGTGTGAAAGTTAGACTAGTTTTAATTTCTTGTAGATCCTTAGATAGGGTATCCATTCTGCTATTTGTGGAGTCAATTATGATTTTCACAAATCCTCTAAAATTCTCTTGTTGCTGCTGTAGTAGAGCAGTATACATTTCCTTCTGCTGCTGTAAGATTTCATTTACCTGAGCCATTGAGACACATTCTTCCTCAGGTTTAGTTTCTGGCTTCTGTTTGGGTGGCATTTTCAAAAAAGGAAAAGATACTTTGATTTAGGACAGTTGATTTACTTTGAAGACTTGCTCCTCAATTGGTCTTGCAGCCTAAAATGTTGCAGAATAGTTCAGGATGGTAGCCTGCCGCCCAAATGCGGCTGTAGTAGCTCAAGACTGTAGCCTTCTGGCCTAGCTCCAATGGTAGCAGCAGCAGTAGCAGTGCCTCAGAGCCTCACGCAGATCCAACAGTAGCACTAGCAGTAGCAGCAGCAGTACCTCCGAGCCTCAGAGCCTCGCAGAATCCAACAGTAGCGTTAACAGTAGCAGCAGTAGCAGCAGCACCTCAGAGCCTCTCGCAGATCCAACAGTAGCGTTAACAGTAGCAGCAGCAGCAGCAGCACCTCAGAGCCTCACGCAGATCCAACAGTAGCATTAGCAGTAGCAGCAGCAGCAGCAGTACCTCAGAGCCTCACGCAGATCCAACAGTAGCATTAGCAGTAGCAGCAGCAGTAGCAGTACCTCAGAGCCTCACGCAGATCCAACAGTAGCATTAGCAGTAGCAGCAGCAGCAGCAGTACCTCAGAGCCTCACGCAGATCCAACAGTAGCGTTAGCAGTAGCAGCAGCAGTAGCAGTACCTCAGAGCCTCACGCAGATCCAACAGTAGCTAGTGGTGTGTGGCCGGGGCTGGGTGACGAGGTTGAAGAAAGCGCGGCCAAACAAAGGTCCTGCTGCTGGCGGCTTGGTGTGGCAGGCGGTGTTGCAAACAAGAGTCTCAGGCACTGAAGCAGACAGAGAAAACACGTTACTAAAGGTTCGTTCGCAAAGCAAGAAGTTCACTAGAAGTCTCTGGTAGTTCTGCTACCTGTCCACTAGATGGAGCTAACTAACCATCTGATGAACTAAAGATCAGCTCAGCACTGAAAGATGTCATGAAGCAGCAGTGTGGATCACGTTGGTACTCTACTAGATTTAGGACATGTTGGTTTGTAATGAGGCAGAATGCAGCCTGAGATCCCCGGGCGGGGCCCTTCACTCTGTTCCTCAGTCCTGGTTCCTAACAAAGGGGGACAGGAACCTCCAGAACCTCAGGCTGCCACAGATGGTGTCTGCTTTTAAAGCTCTTCTTCAAACAGACTTTGGCTTCCAAACATTTTTCTTTAAAGGCCTTTTTACTCGTTTGTCCCTGTAAAGACTTTTTACCTTTGTTTTAAAAGCTGTTAAACAGATAAAGTTTGTAATTATTGTCACTTCTAATAGTGTTGCTACTACAAATACTGCTTCTGTAATACAAGTACAATATCTACTGCTGGGACTGAAAACTGCTGAGAGGTCAGAGGTCAGGGTCCGGCTGTAGTTTAGCTGCTGTGTGCTTCTGTGAGGACAGGATTTGTGAGGACTCTGTCCTTAAAAAGAGTATTTGTGTAATGCACATCACAGCCTCTAGGGGGAAGTAGTGGAACTTAAAGGTCCCACATTAAGCTCATTTTCAGGTTCAGACTTTTATTTTGGGTTTCTACTAGAAAATGTTTCCAAACTTTAATGTTCAAAAACACATTATTTTTCTCCTGCTGTCCGTTGCTTTAACGCCTCTATTCAATGTCATTCAGCTGAATCATTTCAGCTGTACTTGTAGAAACTGTTGGAGTTTCATTTCTAACTAAACATCAGATTTTATAAACTCTTCATGTGACTTTGTAAAGTAACTGAAGCTGTCAGATAAATGTAGTGAAGTAAAAATATCTCCCTCTGAGATGGAGGAGAAGGAGAAAATACTCAAGCAAAGTACAAATGTGTACTTAAGGACAGTACTTAGGCAAATGTACTTATTTAATGTTCACCCCTGCAGAAAATCACAAAAAAGGACAAAAGTCGATTTGAGGTAAAAAGTTTTTGTTTGATAAAGTGAAGCAGGAAAAAGAAAATGAATCTTTTTAAAAACTCCTCAGCTCTTAATTTCCTCACATGAAGCTCCTCTAACTTTCTTCTGAAACACGCTGTGTAACATCACTAATGATTATTTTAGCTACTATTGAGAGGAGGAAAGTAGAGCTGAAATATTTAATAGATGAACTGATTAGTTGATGGACGGACGGATTTCTTTCACACAAAATGCATCCAGTGACTGTTCCAGATATTTCTTAGGAGGCTTCATGTAACAGGGAAAGGTAAGACAGGTGGAGCTTGGACTCATTATCTGAGCCCTCAAGTGTTCACTGACCTTCCAGCTCTAGTTCTTTCTCTCATGTAACTGTCCAACAGTTAGACTGATCAGGTAGAGACAGCAGCTCAGGCGTCAGGCTGCCAGATATCAGTGTTCTCTGGGAATCTGACAAGGTCCAGTCTCACAAGAACGTTTCCAAGAACTCACTGGCTCCACAGATCAGAGTACAACTCAGAGATAGTAATAGATTCTAATATGATGCAGCATGCATCTGGGCCAAACAGTTCATCTCACCTCCAACACTCACTAAAAGCACCAAAACACTTCACTTCATACATGTCTCAAAACAAAGTGGTTGGACCAAACACAGGCAACAACTCTCAGTCAGAAAGCAAACACTGTCACTGATAACACACTGAGCTAAAAACACTGATTCCAAGGAGCATTCTACAGAAATGATGAACTTTCATCTTTGAAGTGTGAAGGATTTTTCTCATCAATCAGTATTTTATTCCAGAAGAACAGATTTTCACATTCTGGACTGTACTAAAGTCTATGGAACAAGAAGGAATCAGAAATGCAGGACTTGTTTCTTTCTCATTCCGATACAGTCATTTACTTTGGAAAAGAAAAGTTCAAACTAAAGTTCAGTGCTGCAGTATCACCTGGAATTCATGTTCCAACCCTCTGAAGCAAATCTGCTCAAATGAAAGCACATTTCCTGCTTTCCACTCAGACTGCAGCTCTTTGTTCAAAACACTGCACACAGTTCTCTACACACAGACGCATTGAAGTCAATATTCTGCTGAGCTCTTCTAGAGATTTCAGATTGTTTTGCCATTGTCATTCTGTTTTGATAGAATAGAAAGAGTTCTGCAGGAGGTGGAGCAGGAAAGAAAAAAGTGCTCATTGAATGTGTGTGATTGACAGTTTGTGTATCTCTGACTGTGTGAAGAGTTTGGACCGATGCATGTTAGCAAGTGAAAAAAGCTGGAAGAGCGAGAGCCCAGTGTAACAGGCTTTAAAGATTAGCTAACGCATTAGAAACATATTCCAGTTTGTCACATCAACACATCTCTTCTAGATATCTGATATATGAACTAGTCAACATTGTGCTCTAGAAAACAAACTTTCAAACCATATCTGATTCAGTTTGCAGAGTTTGGAACTTTTACTTTGACGGACTTTGTGTAAAATGGACAAATAATAATGTTTCAAAACATCATTCAAGCTTGTTTTGGACATTTGATGAAAGTCTGCTAATAATAGCTGCAAAATAACTAAATCATCATTTTTTAGACTGTGGCGTCTGGCGGAATAGTCAATAAAGTGAAAATCTGTTTTTCTTAATATGGAATGAAATACTGATTAATGTGAAAAAGACTTGAGAAGCTTATTTCTGTATATAACACTTCCTGTTGTTCCAAGAGCGTCACTTTGTGTTGAAAAGTGGACATCAGGGCTCAGATGTGATGATGAAATATATGGGGGTCTGGGGTCCTTTTGACCATCAAACACTTCATTTCCTGCATTCTGGAAACATTTTCTGCACCAACATCTGCTGGAAATGTCTTTATTTCTATGAAGGGAAACACTAAATATAGGTCGCATGGTGAGGATTCAAATCTAAAACCAGAACAGAATATAATGCAGAAATCAGCAGCTTCTTTTTCTTTTAGCTTCACTTCCTTTTTTTCTTTCTTCTGCAGCTTTTCTTATTGTGCAAACAAACCTTTCTCAAAGCATTTTCATTTCTTACTTAACATTTCTTGTTGCTACTTTTCACAACATTTGGACAAAATCTGTGTTTTGATGCTTTGAGTCAGTTTTGGAGGTGAATTTTTGCACATTCCTGTCAAATCTCCTGTTTATTTGTTGGATTATTTTGTGTACTTGTACATTTTGGATCTCTTGACTTTCTCTTTCTTTATATTTCTATACTTCTGTTTCTGTGTCCTGTTAAGCAGCAACACACCGAGGCAAATTGCTGCTATGTGAAAATAAAGCTGATTGTGATTCTGAGATGAACTGTTTGGCCCAGATGCATGTTGGTGATGCAGACTGTAGGAAGAGCTTTGGAAAAGGGAAGAAAAAGTCTGGAATAATTCTGTGTTCCAGCTTCTCCAGTGTGACGAGTTGCTGCTTTTCTCTTTTGGATCTCAGTAAAGTGAATAAACAGGAGCTCTGTAGACGTCAGCCTGAGCTCTGGAGATGGAAAAGAATCATTATTTGCAGGTCAAGAGGGGAAAAAAGGAAAGAAAGATGAATTTAAAAGAGACAGGAGGGACAAAGAGTTGAGATTGTAGGAAGAAGAAAGTCAAAAGAAAGAAAGAAGACAGTAAAACAGAGTGTGTCCATAAAAAGCCCAGCGGAGTCGTTTCAGCTGTTTTAATGAGTCAAATCAAAGTGGACGTTAACATTAACCCTCCTCTCATAAACAGCCGTTACAGTTTCCCTTCAGCCAACACCTTCAAATAAGAAGAAGAAGATTTAGAAGAAGAATCATCTCCTGAAAACATTTAGGAAACACAGAGTCACAGGTTTGATCCCAGCAGCACACTGAGAGCTTCTCAGCACAGCAGATACACCATGTGGCCAAAAGTATGTGGATCGGCTCCACGTCCGTCCTCCAGGGTTTCGATCCCGTTCAGACACCGTCAGCGAGGTCGGGTCCGGCTCAGTGTCGGAGGGGTTCAGGTCTGGACTCTGTCACGTATCACTGTGTGCAGGAGCGTTCAGATCTCCTGTGGTTGGATCCAAGAGGCAGCAGCAGCAGTTAGATATCTGATGTTTGGTGTTGCTGCAGATCTTCACTGAAGCTCCTTGTTGTTTCCATCCAGTCAAAGATTCTTTTGATGTCTGCTGGATCATTTTAAACACATTCAGACACATTTGGGATCAAAGATGGAGTCACGGTGTGGGAACAACATGAAGCCGTCAGGTGGAACAAAAAGCAGCTTCAGGGTTTTGTTTCAGGGGATCGTGGGGGTGCAGTCAGGTTCAGGTCTTTGAGTCGTTGTCCTTACTGTGTCCACGCAGACAGAGCCGTGACAGAGGACAGAACACGAAGCGAACGAAGGTGACAGGAAACGCTCCTCGCCCGGCCGGATCCGCTTCAACGTGGCCGACCTGAAACGGAGCAGAGAGCCCAGCTGAGCACAGAGGAAGTCACGTCTCTGATAAACCTGCAGGAGGCGGCGCTGATGATGTTTCCTCAGCCAGCGTCGTTGTCCTCCTCCCCTCCACCACGATCACCTCCCCTCAGTGAACGTCAGCTCGTCTGGATTATCAGCAAAACAGTTGTAGATGGCCTTCAGTCTCTGAGGCTTCTGCTTCTGCACACACACACACACACACACACACACACACACACACACACACACACCGCGTTTCTACTCTCCATGCAGCAGGATTTAAGCTGCGTCGGTTAGAGGACAATAAACTAAAGCAAAGTGCATTAACAAAACTCTAATTCCCCGTGGCCTCTCTCCCTTCCCGTTACTGGACTAAACAGATTTCTTATTATTTGGATTTGTTGCAGGACCTGATTGAAACTGACTGAACTGATTTCAGGATGAACTCCTGCGTCGTCGTGCAGATTAAGAGTTACTGTGTCATCGTTTCTGATTCAGAGACTTTGTTGTTGACATTTTGAGCGTTATGTCTTAAAATCACAAACTCTCTGAGCGTCACTGTGTCGAGCTGCAGTGAAAACTTTAAATCCACACACACATTTTCCTTCTGCTGCTGCTGACTGTGTGTTCCCCTCAGTGTTGACCTCTGACCTCTGAACTGTCTACTACAGAGCAGGGCTGGGCCGTACGGCCAAAAATGACTATTTCATCTCATTAAATCTCTCTAATTATCAGGATCAATGTGTTTAAAGGCTGATTTTTGCTCCTGACTTTGAAACTTTTCTTTCTGCTCAGAACAAACACTTGATGCCAAACAGTGGATCACTTCACAAATCTGAGGCAGAACATTCACAACTATTGTGAGAAAATCTCTTTTCAACAAATATGCAGGAGGAAAATGAAGTCAAATCTGTTTTCAGTCCCTTTTCCTCAACAAAATAAAGATCTTAGTAGAAACATTAAGTGCTGATTCGTTCCTGATTCAAATGAATTCAATCAAACACTTATTGAACATTTGTTATTTTGTTCATGAGGAAAATGATAGAATTCTCATTATTGTTTTATAGCCCAGCCCTACTACATACTACCTCTTGGCGCAGTATGTCCTACATATAGCATACTGCGTTTCATAGTAGTACGCAGTATGAAGCTGCTAACAGGTTTATTTTGCAGTAGCCGGTTCCCGCTGTTGGAAAGCAGAAAAATACAACAGAAGGAAAATAAATGGAAGAAGCAGGAACATTTTCTTCTAATTGAATCTTGTGTAAAACAATCTGTAACCAAGGTAACGTAGCGAGCTGCATCTGTACTACTACCCACAACAAATCCAGATATGTAGTCAGAATGTGCAGTAGTGCTTCTGTCAGTGTTTTTCCAAATGTCTGTGCTCACATGCTGATGTCTTCTATGTGCCATCTTATCTGTGCTCGTCTGCTTTTGTCTGTCTTTATGTTTTATCCATGTTCCTGGGTTCTCTGCTTGGGATTATGTGCTTCAGTTTGTTTGAATGTTTTCTGGACGACATGTTTTCTGTTTTTTGTTCTGCCATCAACCTGCCAGGGACTCCAGATTAAATGAGTCTGTACGGCTAAATCTGGCTCGCTTACATTTTGGACTTAGTCCTTCTGTTCACCAACGTGCACTGTCCCTTTAAAACAAACAAACAAACAAAGCCTTAAAGAGCTAATATTAAGCTTTTTGGCTTTTCCCACCTTTTAAGTGCTTCTTCCATTTCTTTTCCTCCTATTGTTTCCTTTCCAGAAGCAGAACCCGGCTGAGCCCGTTCCATACTATGAAGCGCGGTATGCAGTTATGTACTACATACTGGCGCCCGCTGCTTCAGATTACAGCCAGTGTTTCCCCTCAGTGTTGACCTCTGACCTCTGCTGATGTGTTTGAGGACTTCACGGAGAAGGTGCTTCTGGGTTTGGGACTTTGGGGGGATTTGCACTGTGACCCTACAGAGAGAGAAGAAGAACAACACACTTTCTTTCTTTCTTTCTTTCTTTGGCAGGGACATTAACCAACATCTCAGTTCACACATCAGTGTAAATGTGGCGGAGTTAGCTAAAGAGCTAATGTTGATGAGGAACAGAGAGATAAAACAGTGAGAGTTTGTAAAGGTCAGAGGTGAGGCACTGAGATTCCTCATGACATCAGGATCTTCAGGGTCCTGAACAGAAACACAGATCTTCATGTTGCTGCTCATTTTAAAGTTGGACAGGCTCTTCAAACCCCTCTGTGGTGGGGGAGGAGCTCAGTGAGAGGTAAACCATGCTTTGGAATGGAAATGGATTTTCATGTGAGCGTCCTCCAGACGAGCCCGTCCTCGTTCCAGTGGTGAGATAGTGCTGACCCTGAAGCAGGATTAAAGCTGCATGCTCAGAGACGAGCAGCTCACTCCGGTGATACTCTGATGCTGAGTGTTTCCCACTGAGTCTGGAAGAAAACTCACAGGAAGACAAGCGCTCGCCTCACGCCGTTTATTAGAAAACAAGAGTCGCCGTCACTTTCGTGTGAGAGGACTTCGGGCGCTTCGGAGCTGAAGGTGAAACCGTCGTGCTGACCGAGTCTGGGACTTTAAAGCTCCCGACAAACTGCGGCTGAGGCGTCTGGCGCCTGAGTGTCGAGGCTCGCTCACCGCTGGGATCAACAAGAACCTGCTGGCTTTTCAACACTGTCTTTCTGCTGAGTTCTTCAAGTGGGGAAACGAGTCCTGGGGCCGCTGTGAGAACCGAGTGTTAAAGTACTTTAGTCAGGAAATCACAGGACTCACTAGATCACAAGGGAGAGTTTATATAAAACCTGGAGCGGTTCTTCGTCTGCATTACTTTATTCTTTCAGCAAATCTTCTGGAACTACAGAACAGACCATCTGCTTCCTGTTTACAGCGGCACACGCACACCCAGTGTACGTGAACGGCCACTAGATCTGCGTTTTCACTCGTTTTAATGTAGATGGAGATCAACTCTGATACTCGCTAAAACGCTGCTGTGGACGGAGATGGGATTCGTTTTAATTCTCAGTTTCTAAAGTCAAACGGAGCAGTGTGGGTGGGGCCTTAGTCCACAAACTTTTCATTAGTTATGGTGCTTTCAGACCAAACGCGAAGCGAGCGTTAGGGGCGGTGATTTTACATACAAAGTCAATGCAGAGATGCGTGGAGCTGCGATTTCCTGTCGGGGGGCGGCGACGCGATGGAATTCGCATGAGTTTAATATTTTCAACTCGAGCGAAAAAGTCGTGATAGCCTATCAGAGATTGTCCATACGTTACCGAGGCTTCAGAGCGTTGTGTGCAGAGGGCCGGGCAGAGCGGGGGATTGAAAATCTGCAGGCCGGGTGACAGCTGCTAAACTTGGGGGAGAGGAGCAGGGAGCAGCGCTGCAACCTTGGAGAAATAATCACACGTAGTTGGTTGGATTCGGCTCTGACAGCTCGCCGTTTACTTCGCAGGAGGAGCTCCGGAGTTAAATGTTTTTATTAAATTAGCGTTTTACTTTAGTTTTGGGGATTTCAACGTTGATTTATCTTGACTGGAGCTTCTCAGCAGCTAGATTCCGTGCACATCCGGTTACAGTGTTGTTGTTAGCGTTGTTTGCTCTGTTGGACTATGATTTCATATTTATATAAAAACAGGACAAAGCTGGACATTACTTGGAGAAAAGAAAGCGAGGAGGTTGGTGAGTTCAGAAAACATGTGTCTGTAACTTTATTCCAGCTGTCATTGTACTTTACTGTGACCAAGTTAGCATAGCACAGCCCTGATCGATCCAAACTCCATTCAGAAAACAAACATTTTATAAGTTGTTGTCCTGCTGTCTTGCTGACAGACCTGACAAAGCATGAATTCAAATGTTTAACAAATCTGCATCATGTTGTGGTTATTTCGGCATCAGTTTAATCCGTTTATTGCTATTTAATCACAGCAAAATGTTTCCTTTGGTTTCATACAGTTGTAGTAATGGCGAGTTGTGTTTATTCACCTCATCGCGTTAAAATCGCCTTCTCGCGTTGTTTGGGAACTCTGGCAGCGAATGTACTCGTGCGAGGAAAGCGCTGCGAGGCGAAAAATCGCGTTTGGTCTGAAACCGGCATTTGTCGCAGCGGTTACGATCAGGACTCTGACTCCAGGGGAGAAGGTGGCGGGTTCAGACAGGAAGCGGGAGAAGAGCGACTTCCTTCATAAGTAACGTTGTACATCGTGTGTGAGTGTTTGGGTCATGTGATCACCACGTGAGGAGGTTTGAGCGCTCTGGTGAACTCGCTGCTCTGCTGGTAGTCGCTGTGAGCAGAGAAGGAGATGTAGTCCACAGACATCTTCAGAGGAAGCTTCTGACCGGACATGGTGGCGATCTCGTCCGATGAACCTCACCAAAATGTGTGACCTATCAGATTCTGTGACTACACCCAAACGATGATGTTTTCCTAACCATAACCAAGTACTTTTAGTGCCTAAACCCAACCCAGTACGTTTGGTGCCTAAACCCAACCAAGCTACAACGGCTTCACATCGCCAACAAAGCCTCTGGCGCTTAACTTCCCATTTGGGTCACAGAATCTGATAGGTCACACATTTTGGTGTCACACCCTGCTCACCGCTCGTTACCGTCCACACTGTGGTGCGTTCACTGAACCTCTGATATGAAGCCTTTTTGTCCTCTGGTCTGAGTTAGAGCCGGACTGATGGGAGAGTTTGAGGCTGATGATAATATTGATATTAGTGTGAGATTGAGGTGCTGATCAGTGAAGTGCAGGAGAAACATTTAATCTGATGGTTTGAACTCTTTGATCATCACCAAACGTAAGACGACAGAGTGGCGTTTGTGTTCCAGCGGCGGTCAGTGCAGCCGACTCAGAGACTCATACTGGCTGAAATAAAGAAAACATGGTCTGACATAAAGTGGATGTCAAAAAAGAGGAAAAGAGTTTTTCTGATAGAGAAATCGAGGTGCTTGTGAGGTGGAAGTTAGAAGCAGCCTACATATTGTTTGATGCAGCTTGTTCACAAACAAAAGAAGATTCTGAGAGTTTAACAGAATCATACTATTCTAAACAAAGAGCGGTAGAAAGGTAAACACTACAGAGGCTATAGTTGATCTCATCAGACACACACCTGTCAGCTCCTGCTGCTAACAGCCGACTGCCAGAAACAGTGCTTATAGCCTACTTGTATTTGTACTGGGATGGCCCGGCCAGGTTGGTCTGTCAAATGCTGGACCCAGTTCACACAGATCCAAGAGCACGAGTCTAGGGAATCTAAATGGAAGTATTACCCTACCCTTTCTCACCCTGTGAGATAATTTGAAGATAGAGGTTTGACAGGTGAACATGTTTTAATGTCGGTTTTGTTATGTTTGACCTGCATCAAGTGGAATGATGATGAGGGTAGCGATTATGGGAGAGCTTTCCAGACATTTCAATTTCCACAGTCCATATGTGCAGGTGGTGAAGATGTCCCGGGTGAGTCGAGGTGAGAAAGCAGATCTGTTTGTAAGCCACCGCAGCGTCTCAGTGCGGTCTGTGCGCCTGACAACGCAGTCTGTTCACTGCAGCATGTTTCCACACAAAACCTAAATATGCACAGAGGGTGTTATTAAAAACTATTGAATTCTCTACTGCAATTCATTAATGCTATTTGATGATATCTCAGATTTTTAGATGATAATAATTCCATCAGTTAGCCCAGTTAAATTCTGAAAAGGACTCAGTAGCTAAATTCATGTCTAATATCAGGGAAAGGCAGCCGGAATCCTGCCAGCTGACATTATCCTGGCTTTAGGCTGCAGGTTCACAACTGACCATGAGTGTCCGTGACCACACTCAGGCCCTCTCTGCTGCGCTCCGGGGGGCTGAGGAAATATTTAGCGGACAATGATTTAAGATTTGGCACCAATTTGGCTTATTTTATTTCTTTTCCAATTGAAAGGTGCAGGATGGAATTGTTTAGGCTCACTAGTGCGAGCACGAATAACACTGCTGGTTTGAATGTTTAAATGATAAAGTGAGAGCCATCATGATCTATTCCTGTCACATTCAATTTGATTTTGATATTAAAACTCTACATACATGATCAAACTTGTATTGTGTATTAACGGATATAATCAGGTTTTTGATTGGCTGCTTCATTGACATCTGCACAGTAACTGGAGTGGAAACGCTATTTTGAAACATTTGGTGAATTTTAGCACTTTGGAGTTCACTGACAGAGCCAGACAAAAATTTGTGCCACGGCCCGCACATTCTCACATCACATTAATTTTTATACATCAGCGTACGTAACCTTTTAGTGCGAAGGCAGCGTTTATACATGAGGCCCCTGGTGAACAAGCAGTCGTCAGAAACTTGTGCAGAAACAGTGTTTGTGAGGATCAAACTCAGCAGGAAAAGAAATGTAATTGAGCAACAGAATAAATCAAGACTATTTATTGAGTTTTTGTCTTCAAACCTTTATTGAAGTGAACGAGAAGCTCTGCAGCCATCAGCAGCTACTAGATGCTGCTGCAAGAAAACTTTATTAAAGTGAAAATCAAAGTCAACACAGTTTGTACACAACAAGTTCAGCCCTGAGGAGATCATTTCACCATTTCTAAGAAAACACATTTCTGACATTAAAGGCACAATCAGTGAGCCAGATGTTAACCAAAGTGAAGCCTCGTCCACCACCAACATTTAAACCACAGGACTGGAAGTTGTCTCCCTCCTACACAGAACACAGAGACACTGAGGAACCAGTAGGCCTAAGCCAAAACCCAGGATAAAGAGGTTCAGTGAATGTGGTGTTGAAGGTGTGGAGGTGGATCAGTGTGTCAGAGGAGACTCTGTAGAAGGACAGAGAGCCAGCAGGAGAGTCCACATACACTGCTACTCTGTTAGAGGAGGAGGAGGAGGAGGAGAGAGGGAGGTCTGTTTTTATGTTGTTGTGCCAGACAGAGTAACGACCATCAGAGCAGCTCAGACTCCAGGACTGATCATTTCTTCCACACAGACAGTCATAACTGTCTCCTCTCCTTTTGATTCCTCTGTAACTCACTGATATATAAACTCCTCCTCTCCACTCGACCTCCCAGTAACAGCGACCAGTCAGACCATTTCTACACAGCAGCTGAGGGAAGCAGTCAAATCTCTCTGGATGATCAGGATATGGCTGCTCCTCTCTCACATGTGTCACCTTCCTGTTGTTGTCAGACAGTTTGAGGTTTCTGTGTGCTGTGTTTGTGTCCAGTGTGAGTTCACAGAAATCTGATGAGAGAACGAGACACAACACAGCAGCAGTTTATCATCAGACACATCTGAAGGTTTATTCTTTGTTTGTGTGCTGATGTTGTTCATTTCTATAAAGTTTAATGATGATGCATTTAGTCAGTAATGTTTGAATGAATAAATACCACAACTATCAACTTTGTATTGAAAGAGAAACTGACTGTGTGCTGTTTTGTCCTCATGAGTCAGATTGAATCCACACTTACACTTCCTCAGACCAGGTTTTAACCTCTGCTCTCCACCATGGTCCACCCTGGAGGAAGAAACACAGTCAGAGTGATTTTCTATCCAACATGAGTCCTAACTGCTGTTCAACATGAAGCAGTGTTCCTCAGTTTGTCAGTGTGACAGAGAAACAGGCTGAAACTCATCTGGGTCAACTGTCTCCAGGATTCTTTCACTGTCTGATAGAAAAAGACCAGAAGAAGAAGAAGAAGAAGAAGAAGAAAACTACTATGAGAGTAGGATGTCAAATATTGTCCTCTGCATGTTGTCCCGCTAAACTGTTTCCAGACTGTTCTCAGATCAGTCTGACCACCAGATTCAACTTGTATTGTGTAATTTATATGTCAGAAACAGGGTCTGAGGACAGAGAGTCCATATGATGTACAGACTGTAAAGCTTTCTGAGACAAGTTTGTGATTTTGCACTTGATAAATAAAACTGATTTGACTTGGGAATCTCATATCAATAAAGGACTGTATTTCACAGAGACAGATGAGGCTAAAGGCCGTGGACAATGACTTGATTTGGACGAGCTAACGTTGTGCTGTAGAAAACAAACTTTCAAATGATTTATGATTCAATATGGAGAGTTTTCGAAAGAGCGATCAGACTTTTTCTTGGAAAGTGCTAACAAAGATGAGATTTACACGATCTTAAGTTCACAAACTTAGTGTAAAATAGACAAAACCTGATGTTTAGAAATATAAATTATATATATACACTGTAGGTGGGGGGTCAGTGGGTCTATTGCTCGTCTCCAGATGGTACAAAACTGTTAGAATCTTTATGTATATAAGTTATCTCATATTTACTCAGTACATGGAAATACATATATGGAAATATAAGCCTTGTATTTTAATATGAATCTTTGAGTTTGTTCACAGGAAACCTGCAGTGGATGGGTCACAGAGCCAGACACCCAAAGAAGCAAGAACCAAAACAGCTACTGATATGCAGCTGTTATACATAGTTCCTGGAACATTCTGCACAGCACCATAGCCATAACAACATATGCTAATCTAACTGTTTCACAGTTCATGTTGCTGCTTATTCCCTTTTCCCATCTAGCAGCAATGTGTATGTAACTAGGGACCTCCTTGTTCATAATAAAAAGAGAGGAAGCGGCAGGGATGCCTCAGAGCGGTTGGAGTTTGTAACTGAGTACATCTCTGTCCGTTCTCCTCGCGAGTAAAAAGCCATTAACTCTCTTGTGTCTTTCTTCCTTGTTTGATATTTTAGGTGTCCAAACCTGACAAAAACGCTGCAGCGTCTCCTAACTGGAACGTAAACACGAGCCCATTTCCCCATTTCAGCCTCACTCCACTGGCTGCCTGAACATTATAGGATTCATTTGAAGATTCTTTTATTTGCTTTTAAATGTCTTAATGGTCTTGCCCCACCCTACATCTCTGAGCTGCTACCCCCCTATATACCCACCCGTTCTCTCAGGTCAGCTGATCAGCTGCTCCTAAGTGTGCCCAAAACAAAGAGCTCAAAGGGGACCGAGCTTTTGCTGTAGCAGCTCCTAAACTGTGGAACGATCTACCTCTGCACATTAGACAGGCATCTTCACTGTCTGTTTTAAGTCTCTTCTTAAAACTCACCTCTTTTCCTTGGCCTTTGAAAACTGAAGGTCACATTTCTTCTTTTGATTGGATTGATTTTATTGTTTTATTGTAGTTATTGCTTTTACTTGGATTTTATGCATCGTGTGAGCTTTGGATTTAGTTTCTTTTACTATCGAGTTATAATCTGAGCTTGATGGGGGTCTCTAATATAGCCTAGTACTACTAACTTTATAAATAAATAGGCCTCAGATTAGGGGTGACGGCACACTTGGGTCACGAGAACAAGATGAGAACATATTTTAACAGTATTTTGAATAAATATTTGATGCTGAAATATATCAGTGGGGGTCTGGTGGTCCTCCCCCAGATGACTTTGAGCATTTAACACTTAATTTCCTGCATTCTGGAGACATTTTCTGACCAATTTATGGTGAAAGTGTCTTTATTTATATGAAGGGAAACAAAATGAAGGTGGCAGGTGACAAATAAAATTCTAAAAATATAATGTAATGCAGTAATCAGCAGGTTGTTGTTTTAGCTTTTTTGGACAAAGCACATTTGTTTCTTCTATATTTCAGTTGCATTGCATGTTTCCTTATTGTCTTTCATTTGTAATTTAACATTCATTGTTGCTGTTTTTCAGAACATTTTTAAACAAAAGATTTCAAAAAGTGATGGAGACATTCTGATTCTGACCTGTCCCCAGTGTCCCCAGTGTAAATGACACCTGTCTGTCAATATGTTTAAATGTCCCGCCCCATCCAGGCTGTGATTGGTCGGTTCTTGAAAAGTGACCTTGACGAGCTCCTTTCTGAACATTGCTAGGCTCCCGAGCTTCTCTTCTCCCTCGTCTGTCTCACCGACAGAGATTAGCAGGCAGGTTACTGAGAAATGTTGTTAGACTTGTAGCGACGCTACTGACCTACACTGCAGCTACATTCATCTCAACAAATTTAGTAGTTGTTGAGATGAACCATCCAACACTTCTATCCAGGGCTGGACTGGGACAAAAAAATTGGCCCTGGCATTGTTGGCTCAGGCAGCCCACCAAAATCAGTCAGACACCCCTCACCAATACACCATCCTTCCATATATGTGTCTCCTGCATTCAGGAGATATTTTCTGCACCAATTTATGAGGGAAATGTCTTTATTTATATAAAGGGAAGCACAAAATTCCGGTGGCAAGTGACGATTCAGAATATGAAAATAGAATAATGCAGTAATCAGTAGCTTATTATTATTTTAGATTAAGTTACTTTTTTGGACAATGCAGATGTTTCTTCCATGTTTACATTTTTCAGTATTGTGCAAATAAACCTTTCTCAAAGCATTTTCATTTGTTAATTAACATTTATGAATTTTTTTTATTTTTAACATCTGCCATTTCAAAAAGTGGTGGGGACATGTTCCCAGCGTCCCCAGTGTAAATGACACTATGACCCTCCCTCCCTGCTCCGTCCCTACAGGCTGAGCTACTCCATGCTTACCTCTTCACCTCCGCTCTCCTCCTGCTCACACATCAGTTATTTTTGCCAATTTGGCAGCATCCGTCTGAAGATTTTTTTTTTTGGCCCACAATGCAAGAAACAGAGTGCCTAGGGGGAGCAGGGCTTAAAGCAAGAACATTTTCTGTCCTGAAATGTGTTTGGGGGTTACGACAAAGATGGAGGGCAGGGGGCAAGAGTGTAACTCTGAGCCCCGTTGTCCCCACCACTCTTCAACACAGATTAGGGGTGTGACGATACACTTAGCTCACGAGACATGAGGAAACACGATACAGGATTCACAAGAACAAGACGACAAAATAACTGTACACTGTTTTAATCAAATGTTCAACATGTGGGTCTGGGGGTCCTCCCCCTGAAAGATTTAAGCATTAAACACTTAATTTCCTGCATTCTGGAAACATTTTTTGCCACCACTTATAATCAGTGCTTGAAGTGGAAAAAGGGCTGGGCGATACGATGAAAATGTTCACGATAAAAAATTTCATCATTGGACATCGATAATTTTCACAATAAATGTCAAATCGTTATTTCTTTAAAGTTTAAAGGCAGATTTTTGCTCCTGAGTGAAAGTTAATTGTGGTTTTAAACTTTTTTTTCTGGTCATAAACACTTGATGCCAAACAGACTTCACAAATCTGAGGCAGAACATTCAGAACTATTCTGATAAAATCTGTTTTCCACAAATATGCACGAGTAACATTAGGTAAAGTCTGTTTTCAGTCCTTTTTCCTCTAAAAAGTATAGATCTAAATAGAAAAATGAAGTGCTGATTTGTCTATGATTCAAATTAATTCAATTAAACATTTATTGAACATTTATTTTGTTATTGAGGAAATTATATTCTGATAATTATTATTTTTTAATTGCCCAGCCCTGCTGTTACTCCCCATTTACATGTTCCCTTGTGTATCGGGCAGTATTATAGCTAATGTTAGTGTATTCAGTATAATTTCAGATAATAAGCTATGTTACGGCCCTAGAGCCATGGGTCTTGTGTTTTGTGTTGGTGTGTCATCTCCTGTAGTTCTCCAGGTACTGCCCTTCCCCCTCTGCCGTGCAGCTGCAATTAGTAATGGGCAGCAGCTGCACCTGATTCCCCAATCAGTACCTGGAGGATAAGAGAGCAAGGAGACTGCAGTAGAGGAGCTATGTAGCTGGTCTTGAGAGGCCAGTGTGAGGTTGGTCCTGTGGGGGCCAGCCTAGGTGGCTGCCGACCAGTGGGTCAGATGGCGGTGTGTGGGTGCAGCAGAAGTGGAGCTGCTAGGAGCTGTGTGCTCGGGTGCAGCAGGAGTAGAGCTGCTAGGAGCTGTGTGCTTGGGTGCAGCAGGAGTGGAGCTGCTAGGAGCTGTGTGCTTGGGTGCAGCAGAAGTGGAGCTGCTCGGAGCTGTGTGCTTGGGTGCAGCAGAAGTGGAGCTGCTAGGAGCTGTGTGCTTGGGACTAGCGGAGCTGTGGGCTCGCATACTCCTTCGCAAGAGGGAGCGTGTTAAATGTGTTAATTTAAGTTGCTAGTTTTTGTGTTTTGGTTAAAAGCCATATCACCACCTTTTGTTAAGTAGTCTAGTTCTTTGTCTCATTTTTGTTTCTCTGTTAGATATATTTGTTAATAAATATCTATTTGTTTGCACATAATCTGTTTCCTGTTTCTTTAAACCCGGTTTTCATTTATATTTGTTACTCCTCTCGCCACCTCTGGGCTTGAGCCACGTGAGGACGTAACAGCTACAATATATCTTACCACTAGTATAATATTAGTTCCAGTTGGACAGCTGTTTCCTTTGTGTGGGTTGTTTCCATTCATTAAATCCATGTAAGAAAAATGATCGTGGTCAGTTTGTAATTAGTTAATGCTAAATACTAACTCCTCAATAATCATTCATTCACAACAATGAGTTCAACATTTCTAAAGTTTGCTGTAGTACATCTAACTTTTTTAGTGTTGTGCACCTCCAGGCTGCGCTTAGGCAGTTCACAAAAGTTACTTTGATGAGCAACACAACTTGATATGCACACGACTGCACGAAAGGCACCCAAGCTTCTTTCTCCTCTGTTTCTACTGAGAGATTAGGAGGCAGGCGAGAACGGGAACAGGTGAGTGTCACATAGTGCCCAGAGAACTAGTAGTGGAACTTGTGACCCACTTTAAGCACTGCCAATAATCCAAATTGACTCCACTTACCAGAAACCTGTAGCCTATCGATGGATTACATTCCAACAAAACTGGCCTTGTTATGCTGGCAAAGGTCCAGATGATCCAATCCAGTAAAATATTTCGTCCAAAATGTATTTTTATATCAATAAAAAGACACGGACTACTGTTACATCATTTAACTGCAGTTAGCATGTAAACAAAAAAAGCTGGTACACCTTGACCTTTTGAGTGAAACCTTAATTGACCCAATAGAAACTTGGGATGCCCTGTCCATGGCCTACTGGAGCCAATGAGTGTCCACGTAGTCAGGAAGTTCCAGTCCCCTTTATTTTGTGCATACACCGACTGGTCTGAGTATTTTGTGAAACTGCTGATCCACTGGGATTTTCATGCACAACCATCTCTAGGGTTTACAGAGATGGTCCGAAAAAGAGAACATATCCAGTCAGCCACGTGTGTGGATAAAAATGCCTTGTTGGGGTCAGAGGAGAATGGGCAGACTGGTCTGAGATGACAGAAAGGCAACAGTAACTCAAATAACCACTCGTTACAACCAAGGTATGCAGAATAACATCTCTGAACGCACGAACCTTGAAGCAGATGGGCTCCAGCAGCAGAAGACCACACCGGGTGCCAGTCCTGTCAGCTAAGAACAGGAAACTAAGGCTACAATTGAAACAGGCTCAGCCAAATTGGACAATTGTTGGAATCTTCATTTATATAAGTTATCTCATATTTACTCATTACATGGAAAAACATATGTGGAAGTATAAAGCATTTTTGTTAATATGAGTCATTGAGTTTGTTACAGAGAAGTGTTTACAGGAAGCCTGCAGTGGATGGGTGTCAGACAGAAGTCACAGAACAGACATCCGAAGACTGATAAGCGGCTGTAATTAACATACATAGTTCCTGGAACCTCTCCGGTGAACCATCACCTTATCGTGGTGGAGAGGTTTGCGTGCCCGGGTGAACCTGGAGGCTGTGTTGTCTGGAGCCTAGTGCTCCTGGTAGGGTCTCCCAAGGCAGAGAGGTTCCAGGTGAGGTGCCAGACCGGAGGAAGCCCGGGGCCCCCGTCTGGAGCCAGGCCCAGAGGGAGGGCTCGTCGGCGAGAGCCTGGTGGCCGGGTTTGCCACGGAGCCCGGCCGGGCACAGCCCGAAAAAGCAACGTGGCACCCCCCTCTACATCCCTTGGACCCACCATCCAAGATCCGCAGGGGTCGGTTGCGCTGCCACTTGGGTGGCGGTGAAGGCCAGTGGCCTCGATGGACCAGACCCGGGCGGCAGAGGCTGGCTCTGGGGACGTGGAACGTCACCTCTCTGTGGGGGAAGGAGCCGGAACTTGTGCAGGAGATGGAGCGCTACCAATTAGATCTGGTGGGGCTGACCTCCACGCACAGTCTTGGCTCTGGAACTGTGCTCCTCGATAGGGGATAGACATTATTCTTTTCTGGAGTTGCTCAAGGTGTGAGGCGCCAGGCGGGTGTGGGGATACTCACAAGTCCCCGGCTGAGCGCCGCTACGTTGGAGTTTACTCCGGTGAACGAGAGGGTCGCGTCCCTACGCCTTCGGGTAGCGGGGGGGAAAACTATGACTGTTGTTTGTGCGTATGCACCAAACAGCAGTTCGGAGTATTCGGCCTTCTTGGAGATCCTGAATGGAGTCCTGTATAGGGCTCCAGTAGGGGACTCCATAGTTCTGCTGGGTGACTTCAACGCACATGTGGGCAATGACGGAGTTACCTGGAAAGGCGTGATTGGGAGGAACGGCCCCCCTGATCTGAACCTGAGTGGGGGTTTGTTGTTGGACTTCTGTGCTAGTCATGGATTGTCTATAACAAACACCATGTTCAATGCTCATAAGTGTACATGGTACCAGAGCACCCTAGGCCGAAGATCGATGATCGATTTTGTAATCGTTTCATCTGATTTGAGGCCGCATGTTTCGGACACTCGGGTGAAGAGAGGGGCGGAGCTGTCAACTGATCACTATCTGGTTGTGAGTTGGGTCAGGGGTTGGGGGAAGACTCTGGACAGACCTGGTAAGCCCAAACAGGTAGTGCGGGTGAACTGGGAACGTCTGGTGGAAGCCCCTGTTCATGAGATCTTCAACTCAAACCTCCGGCAGAGCTTTTCTGGCATCCCTGTGGAGGTTGGGGACATTGAACATGAGTGGGCAATGTTCAAAGCCTCTATTGCTGAAGCTGCAGCGGAAAGCTGTGGTCTCAAGGTCTTAGGTGCCTCAAGGGGCGGTAACCCTCGAACACCGTGGTGGACACCGGTGGTCAGGGAGGCCGTCCGACTGAAGAAGGAGGCCTTCTGGGATTTGTTGTCTCGGAGGACTCCGGAGGCGGTTGCAAGGTACCGACAGGCCCGAAGGACTACAGCCTCTGCTGTGGCAGAAGCAAAGCAGTGGGTGTGGGAGAAGTTTGGAGAAGGACTTTCGGTCGGCACCAAAGTGTTTCTGGAGAACTGTCCGCCATCTCAGGAGGGGGAAGCAGGGAACCATCCAAGGATGGGACCCTGTTGACCTCAACTGGGGAGGTGGTTGGGCGGTGGAAGGAACACTTTGAGGAACTCCTAAATCCGACTGACACGCCCTCTTTGGTAGAGGCAGAGCTGGAGGCTGATGGGGGTTTCTCTCAATTTCCCTGGAGGAGGTCACTGAGGTAGTCAAACAATTCCACAGTGGCAAAGCCCCAGGGATTGATGAGATCCGCCCGGAGATGCTAAAAGCTTTGGATGTGGAGGGGCTGTCTTGGATGACACGTCTCTTCAACATTGCATGGAAGTCGGGTACAGTGCCCAAGGAGTGGCGGACTGGGGTGGTGGTTCCCCTCTTCAAAAAGGGGGACCAGAGAGTGTGTGCCAATTACAGGGGTATCACACTTCTCAGCCTCCCTGGTAAAGTCTATGCCAGGGTGCTGGAACGGAGGGTTCGGCCGATTGTCGAACCTCAGATCGAAGAGGAACAATGCGGTTTTCGTCCCAGTCGTGGAACAACTGACCAGCTCTTTACTCTCGCAAGGATCCTGGAGTGGGCTTGGGAGTATGCCCATCCGGTCTACATGTGCTTTGTAGATCTGGAGAAAGCATATGACCGGGTCCCCCGGGAGACACTGTGGGAGGTGCTGCGGGAGTATGGGGTGAGGGGGGCCCTTCTCAGGGCTATCTAATCCTTGTACATCCAAAGCGAGAGCTGTGTCTGAGTACTCAGTAGTAAGTGCTTTTTGCGGATGATGTGGTCCTGATGGCATCATCGGTCCGTAGCCTTCAGCTCTCACTGGATCGGTTTGCAGCAGAGTGCGAAGTGGCTGGGATGAGGATTAGCACCTCTAAATCTGTGGCCATGGTTCTCAGCATGAAACCGATGGAGTGCCAACTCCAGGTAGGGAATGAGTCCTTGCCCCAAGTGAAGGAGTTCAAGTACCTCGGGGTCTTGTTCACGAGTGAGGGGAGACTGCAGCAGGAGATTGGCCAGAGAATCAGAGCAGCGGGGGCGGTATTGCACACGCTTTACCGTACCGTTGTGACGAAAAGAGAGCTGAGCCGTAAGGCAAAGCTCTCGATCTACCGGTCAATTTGTCTTTCTTCCTTGTTTGATATTTTAGGTGTCTAAACCTGACAACAATAGAAGATTGAAAAAAAGTTGCCTGGTCTGATGAGTCTTGATTTCAGCTGCATCATTCAGATGGTCGGGTCAGAAACAACATGAAAGCATGGATCCATCCTGCCTTGTATCAACAGTTCAGGCTGGTGGTGGTGCTGTAATGGTGTGGGGGATATTTTCTTGGCACACTTTGGGCCCCTTAGAACCAACTGAGCATCGGTTAAATGCGACAGCCTACCTGAGTATTGTTGCTGAACATGTCCATCCCTTTATCACCACAGTGTACCATCTTCTGATGGCTACTTCCTGCAGAATAATGCACCATGTCACAAAAAGAGAAGGGGGAAATATTTTCATCTCAGACTGGTTTCTTGAACATGACAGTGAGTTCACTGTACTCCAGTGGCCTCCACAGTCACCAGATCTCAATCCAATAGAGACCCTTTGGGATGTGGCGGAACGGGAGATTCACATCATTGATGTGCAGCCGAGAATTCAATGTGCAGCTTAAGGAACAATCCTTATCCTATAGCTGACTTAGACCATTGAACCGGTCACCTTAGCCATCATCGCAACAATTTCCCCCCTTGAGAGATGTGTTTCTAACTAAGACCTACCTGACGAAGGCACTAGATCAGGGGAGTCAAACCCATTTTCATATTCACACCAAACACGCTCATCCATGTCTTTATGGACCTTGCTTTGTGCACTGGTCCGCAAGCGTGATTGGTCAGTCCAGAGAACACGTCTCCACTGCTCTAGTGTCCAGTGGCGGAGTGCTTTACATAGGAGTGGGAGAAATAATCGATTCTTAGATGCATCGCGATGCGGACGTGGAAGATTATGAATCGATTAACAAATGTCTAAAAATAGATTATTTAAATGTTAATTGATAATGTAATGTTGACAGAACGCAAAAGGTGGAAGTGCAGGGCCCGGACCATCTGCGGAGCGTGTACAGCAGAGAGACCAGTGTTCCCCTGTATTCACCACCGCTGCAGAATGAATAACCACTCCACTAAAATGTCACACAATCATTAATATCAGTACACAAGTAATGATTTTAACTCGCGCACTATGAGCATGGTGACACTCGACGCTCTGCAGCTCTCTGTGTATCCTGTGTGTGAATCCGAGGAAGTGAGAGAGAGCAGGCGGCAGAACGTGACGGTGAAAGTTAGTGGTAAAATATATTGGCAGTAAGTTTCAGTCTGGTGGTAAACGTGCAGCGTAGGTTGCTGTGTGTCCGTTAATAAAAGTCTGTAGTTTCCCCAACGGCTGGAAAAGTGAAGGCTGTTAGCGCTAGCTAACATCTCCCCTCAGTCCCCTGTACAAGAACTTTCTCTGTCCCCCAGACTCTTGGGGACACCCCACTCTCTGGAACTCATCCCCACAGAGATCCGAGATGCTCCCTGTCTGGACACTTTCCCAAATCTACTAAAAACCCAGGCATTCAATCCTGAATGACTTTTTGTTGTTCTGAAACTATGTGTAACGCGTCCTTGGGTCCCATGAAATGCGCTAAAAATATTTTTTATATTTAATATTTTATTTATGTAACATTAGCTAAATTAGTAACGAAGTAATATTAATTATCAGCTGTATGTCATTACTAACTAACCTACTAGTCAGTGGTTGAGAACATCAGGTACAAGCTTAGACTAAACTGGTGGACAGCTCTGTCCTGTGTACGTACTGTACATCCTGATAATTATTTTTCAGTGTTCAGAGCAGTCTGACAAGTGGTTGTTAATGAAATAAGGGGCCATGGCTTATGAGGTTAATCAAGTAAATTAGTAAAAGGGATGCAAACTAGTCCTTTTAAGCTAATTAGAAGACGTTTCCTTTGGATTTAATGCACAAATTAAATTCTTAGTAATTATCCAGGGATCCTGTATAGAAAAAAATAATACATCAAGATGCATCGATAATTGTTTTATAATCGAATCACAGCCCTCTGAATCGTAATCGAATCGTGAGGTGCCCAGAGATTCTCCCCCCTAGCTTTACACCACTGCATCTGACGCTTTGCAAGGTACTTGGTGATGTAAGACTTTAATTCACTGAGCTTCGGAAAAAGTGACATCACGTACCGTTCCTAGGCTGATGTCTGCAACATTGCTGCAGTGGATTAAAGACATGCACGGCTGAGTTTCCTTTCTATTGTGATAGCTGTTGCCTGGCCACCTCTTCCTCTAATGAGGAGGAAACTTTGATGTAGTGTCAGAAACTTGTTTCCATGAGATGAGAGACTTCTCTCTCTTTCTCTCAGGTCTATTGCCATGAATGTTTAGGTTGCAATGTTGCCAGAGCAATAATTCACATATAAACAATAAAAAATAATATATAATTAATAAACAATGAAATGACATTATGAAAACTAAAGAAAGAGGAATAAAATTGGTATTGAAAAAAGTATTGTTCAAGAACTGGTATCGAAGTCGAGGTATCAGTATCCATATCGAAAATCTTTGAACGATACCCAGCCCTAGCCAAAATATTTCCCCCTTCATAATGCACAGATGATGGCCACAGATTTTGTGTATACCTCACATGACTAAAAACGGGGGTGAATATGGAGACATTTCTATTTTCCTGGCAAAAGTTAAACATCTGCTAAACATCTGTTTAGCTCTGTCTTAGCTCCTTGTTTTGTGTTTCAGTTAATGTCTTTCACTAGCAAGGACCACGCCACAACAATGTATCACTTGAAGGTTTAATGAATGTGCTAAATGTACAGATAGATTAATGGATGTAAGGGGAATGGTGGTGGAGAGAGGATGCCATCTGGATGCTGATCTGGGAGGCTGCGTGATGGTCGGGCAGCTGAGACTCAGAGTGGGGGTTCCGTCTCGGTAGGAGTTTTAGCCCGAGTGATTTGTTCAGCCCCCCGACAGTACCTAAATGAGACATGAGAGTGTGCATCGAATGAATGGGAAGGGATGGAGGGGTGAAGGGAAGAGGGATGAAGGGATGAGAGGGTAAGGGGTGAGTGAATGAAGGGAAGGGATGGAGGGATGAAGGGAAGAGGGATGAAGGGATGAGAGGGTAAGGGGTGAGTGGATGAAGGGAAGGGAGGGTGGGTCGAGCAAACAGAGGCAGAGGAGGCTGATTGAATAGCCCGGGTGTAGATATACTTGTCAGCTGATTAGAGGTGTGGTTTTAGGCGTGGCCCCGCTCCTGAACCTAAGTTAACTAATTAACTTCATTTCACTAGCAAGGACCACGCCACAACAATGTATCACTTGAAGGTTTAATGAATGTGCTAAATGTACAGATAGATTAATGGATGTAAGGGGAATGGTGGTGGAGAGAGGATGCCATCTGGATGCTGATCTGGGAGGCTGCGTGATGGTCGGGCAGCTGAGACTCAGAGTGGGGGTTCCGTCTCGGTAGGAGTTTTAGCCCGAGTGATTTGTTCAGCCCCCAAAAAGAGTCTGTTTATATTGCGCTGAGCTGTGTGTGAGCTTGATGGAGATCGTTGACGTTGTTGTGAATGTATGAACAATAGGCCGGGGATGACCAACGGCCGAGGACCTTAATGGTTTGATCGGAGATGCCAGACCTGGCTGCTGTGGAAGCGGCACCGATGCGGAAGGAATGGCTTGAATAGAATTCGGGTGAAATGCCTGAGATGCAGAGGACTCTGTTCAGATGTTTCTGGAACCAGAATCGAGTAGCCATTTTTCCTGTTTCGGTGAGGAAAAGTGGGTGTTGTGGTGATGCCTTAGCGGCGTATCTGGAGCGGATGTATTTGGATAGTGGCTCGTACGGGCTGAGATAGGAGCTGAGGCGGTTGTTTAAGATTTCGACTACTGCTGTGTTGTCGGAATGGATGAGAATGGACTTCCTTGACCATTCATGCCCCCAAAGAATGGCAGCGATGATGATGGGATATAATTCGTAGAGTGCTGATGAAGTAGAGCCGGATTTGGTGCTTAGATGTCTGAATTCTGAGGGCCAAGCAGAGGCGAACCACCTCCCCCCGTAATAGCCGCCGAAACCAAAGGAACAGACATGCAAGAGTCGGCAGTTGGACATGGTGCAGCCAAGGTGGTTATAATTGTTGCAGACCATCCTGCCTCCCTGATAAAGGATTGGCCTCCCCCGTTTGTCGATTCCCTTAGGTACGGGGACGTTGACGGAGGGACGTATGTCTGCCGGCCTGGGGATGATGGGAGGTGGAGGTGCGGCTGATGACAGGCGATTAAAGGCTGAGCTGTTGTGCGAGGAAGAAGGGCGTGAACGTGTTTGTGGGGCACTGACTGTACATGCTGAGGCGGGGTGGGAGGGGGCTCCGCATAACTCACAGGAGAGGGAGGTGCGGGCTGCGAAGATGCGGCAGTAAAGTTCAGAATCAAGAGCCCCCCAGTATGTGCCCTGGTTGAATTGCTGGATTCGACCGGCTGCCTGATTGGCGAAGTGCATATGGTAACTATAGAAACCAGTTCCCCCGAACCGTAAAGCCATGTCTAGCACTATGGAGAGATAATCATCCAGCTCCTTCCTCCGGGCGGGGAAGGCTATGCAGATGGTGTCGCGGAAGAGGGAAAACGCTAGGGCGAATTCTGAGGGAGTTAATTCCCTGGCTCTGGAGGGTGAAGGGTGACGAAGCTGTACGGAACCGAGGTTAGTCTGTATTTCCCTGGGATGAATAGTGTCGATTATGGATGGATGGAGGAGCTGGGCTAAGTCTATGTAATTACCGGCGAGAATCTGCTGGCGCAGTCCGGGGGAGATAGGTGAGGGTCGATGAATTGTTGAAGCTGGCTGAGTTGCTGGTGTTGCTGTGGCCAGGGAAAAATTGTTAACACAAGAAAAAACATTTGGGTGTTGGGGAAAGGAGGGGGTGGGGATGGGGTGTGGGGGTTTTGGGGTAAAGGATAGACCAGTTGGAAAAGAAATGGGAAGCTCAGGATGACCGCCGATGATTGGTGAGGCCCTTTGGGTTGCTGTGCCGGGCTCCTGAAATGCTGCTTCGACTGTATGGAATGAGATAGGAGCAGAAGCCATATTGCTGTGAGTGGCTGAAGGAAGGGTAGAGGAAGGGATGATGGGATGAAAGGATGTGTGTGCGGGAGGAGAGTGCAGCCTGCGGGCACAGGGATGAAAAGAAGGCAGAGATTGCCTGAGACATGACAGACACAGAGGGAGCAGGCACATGGGGAAATACGACCTGATCCCCGCCAGGGGAGCTGGAGATGCGTGCTGTGGCCGCCGAGCCCGGTGACGTCGTGCGTGGACGCCGCTGGCGAGGCCGACCCTGGCAGAAGACCCGAAGCGCTGGAGGTGCGGTGGTTGGGATTGCCGGAGGATTGATGCAGGATTTGTAGAGATGAAACAAGGTTGCTTTGTTGTCGCTAGCGGTGGAACGATACGCCTTTCCCTCTGAGGAACCGTTGAAGGCGAGCGACGGTCCAATATCGAACGCCGGGCTCGGTTTGTGGAAGAGGAGACGGCCGTGTTGCGGAGGAGGCCGCGCTGCGTCGTGTAGAGTAGCCGGCGTTTGAGCGGGAGGGAGGCTGCTGCCGAGGAGAGGTTTGCCGACTCCCGCGTCTATGCTTGCGGCGACCTCGGCTTCCAGATCTTGCAGGCTGATGAGATGGGGCCTGAGAGCCGCGGGAAGACGGAGATTTTTCCTCGGAGAAGCGAGGATCCTGGCGACACCGTGGTATGCTCACCTCGGATCGCGAACGGCTCCCCCGGGACGCTTGGCTGCTGTCTGACTGCTGTGGTGTAGGTGGGATGTAGCCTGTTTGGAACAGCTCGTCGTACAGGTCGTCATCTGACTCGGGTGAGTTGATCTCTAATTCTGGGTCCATGATTGCAACTGTAGTCTCTTGCATCGAGCAAACAGAGGCAGAGGAGGCTGATTGAATAGCCCGGGTGTAGATATACTTGTCAGCTGATTAGAGGTGTGGTTTTAGGCGTGGCCCCGCTCCTGAACCTAAGTTAACTAATTAACTTCATTAATGTTTTGGGTTCTGTCCTGTGTCCAGTATCTGTTATATAGTCTTTTGTGTTTTTGGTTTCACTCATGTCCATCTCTGGCTGTCTTCTTGCGAGTCTTAGTCCCCAGCTTCAGTCCGTGTCATTGCATGTATGTTCATCATTTGCCGTGTGGCCTGCCTGTTCTACCTTGTTTATTGGATTATCCTTTGTTCTCTCTTCCCTGTATCTTATATTTATGCGGACAACCTTGGTTTGTACTTTTCTTTCTGTTCTTTGGACTTAGTATTTCTGTTGCCCGTTTGGATTTCTTGAGTTTGTGGACTACCTTTGTTATATTCTGGACTCTGCCGTAAGTTTTGTTGGGCTTTAATAAATACCCAGAAACTGTACCCGCTCTGCCTCTGTGTCCTGCGTTTGGGTCCTAAAACCTGTTCCTGCCAACACACACGACAGACAATGTGCCAGAAAATGTATTCCCCCTCCATAATGCACAGATGATGGCCTACCATCATTTAATTTTGTGTCTTCACATCATGACTAATAACAGTAGGTTGTGTCTGAACAAGATTGAATCTCAACACATTTAGTAGTTTCAGCCTGGACCAAAGCGATGGACTGACCAACATTTGTATCTCTAAAGCCATTCTGCCAGCTGGGCTAACCTGAGAATAATTTTATATTTTCCAAGTTTTTGATGTTTCTAATGAATGTGTGTTACCTTTCAATAAGACTTCTAACGGATCCATGTGTTTCCTAACTCACTCAATGCCAACTCACTGCTCTGAACAGAATTAAGAGAAATAATACGTCCCTGATGATGACGGACTCGAGTAGAGAGGCATTAAATAAGAGAAAATACAGGCACCTGCAGAGTTTAACTGTTGTTGTTTGTCCATACCTGAGAGTGTTCAGTCTCCAGTGTGGATCCTCCAGTCCAGCAGACAGCAGCTTCACACCTGACTCTCCTGGACGATTGTAGCTCAGATCCAGCTCTCTCAGATGGGAGGGGTTGGAGCTCAGAGCTGAAGCCAGAGAAGCACAGCCTTCCTCTGTGATCAGACAGTCTGACAGTCTAGAATCAGGAAAACATCATGTACTTTTAACATGAACCTAAAGCCAGATGAGGAAGATTTAATAGATCATCTGTTTAACAAATAGCTTAATACTGACCGGAGAATACAGACAGTTAGCCTTAATAGAAATGTAAACATTTGACACCATTGTTCTAACATTTAATGTGATTGAAAGCCTGGTTAGTTATGCAATATTTTCTATTTTCTCTGGTTAATGATCAGCTATTGCTACTATTTAATTTTAAAATCTAATGTGATCAGGGCTTGACATTAACACCTGCCAACCTGCAAAATCCAGGTGGATTTTTGCCATGGCGGGTAACACAGTTACTTCACCTAGCCACTTTGGCATGTTGAAAAATTGTAGTCTTGTCAAAAAGCACCTGAAAAATCAAATGAATTGCAATTTCACACTATGATACAATTCCCATGAGTACTACCTGCACGTAGTGTTGGCTCATTGGTCCAATCGTGAAGCCTATTGTCTTGCACGCTACTGACTGACTTTTTTTAAATTTTTTTTTTTTACGTTTTACGTTGCTGTATTGTTATGTATGAATGTGTACACTCCTTTTTGTTTTATATAATGTATGGTTTCATGTTATAAGAATATTTTTTTTGTGTGTTGAAGTCTATAGACCCCAGGAAGAATAGCTAATGGGGATCATAATAAACTAAACTAAACACTGTAAACAAAAAGATGTTGTGGAGATTAAACTAGCAGACTGGCCGTCAGGAGTGCTGGGAGATTTCCCAATGGCCTGACAGCTGTTTTGGCCTGCCATTAATTATTGTTAATGTTGTTGTTGGGCTTCTGTAAATAACTTCAGAGTATGGTCTAGACCTGCTCTTTATGAAAAGCGCTGTGAGATAACTGTTGTTGTGATTTGGCGCTATATAAATAAAATTGAATTGAATTGAATTAATTATCAACTTTACCCGTGGTAGTGATGAAATAGCATGCTTTTTTAATAGCGGGAGAATCCACACAACAGGTGCGTCTCACTCTCTCCTGCAGTGACACCACATGCTCCAAATATGACATTCAGACTTTTGTCAAATGAGAATATAAAAGTATAATCTGTCATAAATTTAAGTCAAGGGCAACTGGACTTGGTTGAAAGTACTAGAAGACGTTTCGTCCCTCATCCAAGAGACTTCTCCAGTTCTGACTGACTGGTAGGGAAACTCAGCTATTTAACCTCAGTGGGGTCGTTGGCTGGGATCGTCGATACCGCTGGTTTGTTAGTGTTCCTGGTTGCTCTAACGACAGTCGTTACAGTCGTTAGGACTACCCGAGGCCAAGACTGAACGACCATCGTTGTCATCTTCACCTGTGGCCAATAGATTACGTTTGTTGAGTTTCCTGGGAAGTGCTGAAAGGACAGCATTGCAAGTGGGGGATAAGTGGTGGCATAGACCCCCTCCTCTGTTCAGCGATGGCTTCTCAACCCGGGTGTAGATGGCTTCCGTGACCCCTCTTTCAAACCATCCATCTTGTCAGTCTAAGATGTGCACCTAGTGGTCCTCAAACGAGTCCTTCAGATGTAAGTAGACTGCAGAGTCTTGACGTGAAGAGTTGGCCCTTCTGTGTTGAGCCATGCGTTTGTGTAGTGGTTGTTTAGTCTCCCCAATATACAGGTCTGCATTGGACCGCATACACTAGATTCCAGTACCTTCAACCAAGTCCAGTTGCCCTTGACTTTAACCTTCTTTGGATAACTATGACCTGGATGACTGAGAATCTTCTCTTCACAGACATCTTAACAGACAGTCAGACGGAAACCAAGCATGAAACACCAGATAATAACAGAATAAAACAAGAACCAAGGCAAGCACAAATAAAAACCAAACAAGACAGGAAACAGACTGAAACAGCACACAAGGCACAGAACACAGAGCAGACTAAAAAACTAATACAGGTAGAAATAACAGGGAAAACACACCAGGATAATGACACACAAAACAGTCAGAGCTAATTATAACAGTAGTAAATTCTAGCACACCAATTTTAGCTCGCTATAGCCAACTAAATAATAATTTATAATACACATAATCATATAAAACGTAATTTCCCAAACCAAAATGCTTGGTGTGTTTTTGATTGTCTGTCTGTTGGTGTTTCTCTCTCCCTGTAGCTTTCAGTGAGGATTCTGTGGCCATTACCCTCTGAACCTCCTGGGTTGGCAAACGACAAGGTTGGGTTTGCGTTTGTTAAGCAATTTCGAACTCTGTTTACCGCCCAGACCTATGTTTTGGAAGTCATGTGACCTATGTCACATGCATAAACATGTGGAGACCGCGGCGACAAAAAGAAGGTGAACACTACCTGATATAGCTGTTGGGTCGACATGCATAAAAACACTGACTTAGGTAACTGTGAAGGTTAGGGTGAGAATAAGGGGATATGTGGTGGGGCTGTCAACGCCTTTAGGGCTAATATAGTTAGCTAGACAGCTAAGCTGCTGAGAAGATAGATGGCGACCCAGTGGACTTGACAGCAATGTAGAGAAGAAAGGCAACAACATGTTTAAAAATGGCTTATGTAGAGCTTTTCAAATCACCGCTCTGTCAGCCTTTACAAATCAGCTGTCATCTGACCTGAGAGTTTCCAGTGTACAGAGTGGATTTGCCAGTCCAGCAGACAGAAGCTTCACTCCTGAATCATGCAGGTTGTTGTTACTCAGGTCCAGATCTTTCAGACTTGAGGATGGCGAGCTGAGAACTGAGGACAGGGATTCACAGCTTCTCTCTGAGAGGTTACAGCCACTCAGTCTGGAGAGACAACAGGAAGGAAACAAGTAATAACACATTTTTTCCAGCTGAAAGATAGCAGAATATTTATTGATGAATAAATCCCACCTACAGAGCTTTGTTGGAGGCTTTGACCACTGGCAGCAGCCTCAGAAGAGCCTCCTCTGAAGCAGAGTATTTCTTCAGGTCAAACACGTCCAGATCTTTTTCTGATGACAGTAAGATGAAGCCCAGAGCTGACCATTGAGCAGGAGAGAGTTTATCTGTGGAGAGACTTCCTGACCTCAGGGACTGTTGGATCTGATCCACTAGAGAACGATCATTCAGTTCATTCAGACAGTGGAACAGATTGATGCTTCTCTCTAGAGACAGATTCTCACTGATCTTTATCTTGATGTACTCAGCTGTTTCCTGATTGGTCTGTGAGCTACTTCCTGTCTGTGTCAGCAGACCTCGTAGGAGAGTCTGATTGGTCTGCAGAGAAAGACCTAGGAGGAAGCGGAGGAACAAGTCCAGGTGTCCATTTGGACTCTGTAAGGCCTTGTCCACAGCACTCTGGTTGAGATGTGTTAGTTTAGGTTTGTCTCTGAAGACTTTACACAGCAGGGAGGTTGATTGTTCTTCTGCCACCAGATTGACACCAGAGTTGATGAAGGTCAGATGGACATGAAGAGCAGCCAGAAACTCCTGAACGCTCAGATGGACAAAGCAGAACACCTTGTCCTGGTACAGCCCTCTCTCCTCTTTAAAGATCTGTGTGAACACTCCTGAGTACACTGAGGCTGCTCTGATATCGATGCCACCCTCTGTCAGGTATGATTCATAGAAGATCAGGTTGCCTTTCTGCAGCTGCTCAAAAGCCAGTTTTCCCAGAGACTCGATCATTTTCCTGCTCTCTGGACTCCAGTGTGGATCTGTCTCAGCTCCTCCATCATACTTGGTGTTCTTCAGTTTGGACTGAACCACCAGGAAGTGGATGTACATCTCAGTCAGGGTCTTGGGCAGCTCTCCTCCCTCTCTGGTCTCCAACACCTCCTCCAGAACTGTAGCAGTGATCCAGCAGAAGACTGGGATGTGGCACATGATGTGGAGGGTTCGTGATGTCTTGATGTGGGAGATGATTCTGCTGGCCTGCTCCTCATCTGTGAACCTCTTCCTGAAGTACTCCTCCTTCTGTGGGCCAGTGAACCCTCTGACCTCTGTCACCATGTCAACACACTCAGGAGGGATCTGATTGGCTGCTGCAGGTCGTGTGGTTATCCAGAGACGAGCAGAGGGAAGCAGGTTCCCCCTGATGAGGTTTGTCAGCAGCACATCCACTGAGGTGGACTCTGTAACATCAGTCAGGACCTCATTGTTGTGGAAGTCCAGAGGAAGTCGACACTCATCCAGACCGTCAAAGATGAACACAACCTGGAACTCTTCAAAGCTGCAGATTCCTGCTTCTTTGGTTTCAGGAAAGAAGTGATGAACAAGTTCCACCAAGCTGTACTTTTTTCTCTTTCAGCACATTCAGCTCTCTGAAAGTGAATGGAAATGTGAACTGTATGTCCTGGTTGGCTTTGTCTTCAGCCCAGTCCAGAGTGAACTTCTGTGTTAAGACTGTTTTCCCAATGCCAGCCACTCCCTTTGTCATCACTGTTCTGATTGGTTCATCTCTTCCAGGTGAGGCTTTAAAGATGTCTTCTTGTCTGATGGTTGTTTCTGGTCTGTCTGGTTTCCTGGATGCTGTTTCAATCTGTCTGACCTCATGTTCATCATTGACCTCTGCAGTCCCTCCCTCTGTGATGTAGAGCTCTGTGTAGATCTGGTTCAGAAGGGTTGGGTTTCCTGCTTTAGCAATCCCCTCAAACACACACTGGAACTTCTTCTTCAGCTTAGACTTGAGTTTACGTCGGCACACTGCAGCAACAGTTCCTGAATGAAGAAAGAAGAAATGTGATTAATAAGTGGATGCTACAGTAAATCTGATAAATGTAAACTTTAAGACATCAAGATGGTATTTATTTTCCTCCTCCATGAAATCTCTTCAGCTCATCAGCTGTGAACAGTTTCTGAGTTTCAGCCCAGAAGAATTCATAGATCTGATCCAAATGTGTGCATCATATTAACAGCAGAGTTTGAAATGGAAACTTCTCCCATGTTGCCTCCATTTCCTCTTTCCATCATGTTAAATCTGTTCAAATCCTCTTACTGCTCTGCAGACGCTCAGCCAGCTCCTCCTGCTTCATTCTCCTCAGGAAGTGCAGTGTGATCTTCAGAAATGCCTCTCTGCTGCTCCTCCTCAGCTCCTCCTCCTCACCGTCCAACACCTCCTCATCCTCCCTCTGACTCTCTAAGCATGCTGGGTAATCTGGACTCAGAACTCTCTGGAACTGCTTCACCTCGTTCTTCACAAAGCTGACACGGTTTTCCTGGAGCAGCTGGAACAGAAGAACATGTAAAGTTGAACTGGTAGAAGTCAACATCAGATCATCTGTGACAGACAGAAAGCCTGCTGGTCTGCAGAGTGCAGCATGGAGACTGGATCAGAATGCTGCTTCACTATTTACTTTGTGGCTGTTGGAATTAGCAGTTGTGAGCTTGTACATTGTCAAGTAAGTTGAGATCCCAACGCTCTAAACAGCATGAACTATGGCTTAGTAACACCCCAGAGCCAGGGGACTGTAAGGTACTTTCCAAAAGAATAACACAAATAAGTATAATCAGCTTGCTAAATGAAGGAAAATAAGAATATGATGCATTAAAAGTAACAATTGTAAAATGATCAACTGAGAAGTGCAATGAATGTGGTAGACTGTGAAAAGAAGAAAATTGCAAACTTGATGGTACAAGAAGGAATATTAATGAAGTTAAAAATGTGTCTGTGTGCTTAAAAAAGGGAAGTGAAGAATCATCTCGAAGCATGTTGAACTTGCTATGACTTGCAATAACTATTAATATGAATGAAAAATGCTATGGCTAAAAATGAGGAACTTAAAATGTAAGTAAATGTTTGCACTCAGAGAGATAAAGAAGTAAGTGATTAAGTTGAGACATTTTGAGCTTGTAGTGAAACATTGAGACGAATGCAAAGCGCCATGACCATGTGTCGTCAGAGGAAGGAGAAGGAAGGGGGAGGAACGGAAAGGTCAAATAAGGAAGTCTCCGGCTCGACTGCAATACAGAAGGACGGAAGGATGAGCTGCACGACAGCAGTCAAGAAAAAGAGGTGGTGGCTTGGTCGACTGAGAGAACTCAGCTACGATGTAGGATATAAAAAGGAGAGACGAAGAGAGATCGGGGTTACTCCTCGGCAGATCTCAGAAGGCACTGGACTCAAGAGCAAGACCACCACCGCATCGGATCAAGAGCAAGACCACCACCGCATCGGATCAAGAGCAAGACCACCACCGCGTCGGATCAAGACCAAGTCAGAGCGTCGGATCAAGACCAAGATCAGAGCATCGGATCAAGACCAAGATCAGAGCATCGGATCAAGAGCAAGACCACCACCGCGTCGGATCAAGAGCCCAAGACCAGAGACGGGGATTTGAGAAGCCAACAACTAGAGACGACTTCAGAGATTCTTCGGGGGATTTCCAGAGATCGCGCCACTGAGGGTAACCACACCGGCCAAACCAACTGAAGAATGATCGGACTCTGAAGATTTTCTCTCCCTCATCTGCAAGGAAGACTGAAGACTTTTGAAGACAATCTGAGGGCTTTGTACAAGGCATCAGTTTCCACCAAGGTCATCAGCCCAGCAGTAGAAGAAGGAATCCACCTGCAGTAACGACTCCTTCCATTCCCTTTCTCTCCAAAACAGAAGACATCAAAGCATTCAAGCTCAACTACTACAATCAGGTTTTGAATTTTTAAGATTTTATCAGTTTACTATATGTTTAATCATTTCAGTTGTATGCTTGCCCTTGCTTAATTTTGCAATAAATTATATAATCAATGCATTTAAAGTACCAGTAGTAGACATTGAATTATTTCTTCACTAAGGTAGTAATTGTATTAGGTAAAGTGTGTTTAACATCTTTAAGGTTCTTTTAGGTTGCTCTAGCCAACGAAATTAACATATCCTTGGGGCCTCTTTTCCTGGCCACTAAACACAATCCTAGCAACCATACCAAGTGCACTGATCAATGAGAAGAGAGCTGTCGTGAACGGACGTGGCTGGAGTGGTATTCGGCTCTGGCTATTCAGTCTGGTGCCATTTCAGAGTAAGCAGGATAGGCGTTCGGAAGAAGACAGTGAGAAGCTAGGCGAATCTCTTCGACACCAGCTTAAACAGTCCTCAGTAAATACCTAATAGGGTAATACCCATAGGCCACGAGGATCGGACCCTTTAAGACAGAGAGCTGGTCCAGTACCTCCTGAACAGGGTAACTTCGGGATCTAACACGCGTGCGCTAACGTGGGGCTCGACGAAAAGGTTTGTTGAGCCCAGAGCAGAACCCAGACGGAGAGACCAACCGTCGTTCGTGTGGAACCACCCGAGAGAGAGAAAGGCGTGAGGCAGAGAAGAGATCTGCCGGAGCGCAGAAAGGAGAAGTACAGCGGAGAAGAGCTCCGGCTGAACCCTCGCAGAGGCAGTCCTGTAAGGGAAGCAGAGCTGCCTGGTGACCGGCTAGAGAAAGCAGAAGTCACCGCCTGCGGACCCAGAAGAGGGGAGCGGGGAGAGAAGCGACCGAAGGAGAAGTCAGGCTTCATCCGAGAGGCTGAATAGCCAGTTAGTCTGTAACTCATCCCTGACCCGATGCGCTAAGGGAGGCTTTGAGAAGCAGACGACTCGAGACGACAAACGACGGAGAAGATGGCCACGGCAAGGGCATCAGACGATGAGCAAACAGTGAAGGAGACGCTGGAAGATCCCAATGGTGAAGAAGTAGAGAGTCAGACCCCAAAGGTGGAACTGAGAGTACCACACCGGGTCATCGTGTTCGGGGACGGACTTCAAACCTGGAGCCCGGTCACCCTGGAACACTTCAAGAAATACTGCCAAGGAGTGACAGAGGAGCAGTTAAAAGGAGAAGTGAATGAAGCAATGAAGAACCCAGGCTACTATTATGCCCGTACCTGCATGGAAGGACAGGCAATAATGGTCATGAGACGTCCAACCAAGGTGAAGACGAAAGAAGATGTGCGAACCTGGATTGAGTGGTGGCTCCAAGTCCTTGAAGAGTGGAACAGAGGGAGAATCACCGTCCTGGTGAGTCCGTCCAAAAAGTATGACTCCGTCATTAAGATGACTGCAGATGGGCTGAGAATCGACTGTGTCCTAGAAGTGGCAGAGACCAGAGCAACCAGCCAGTATGCTGAACACAAAGAGAGAATAGAACTATTAAATCGAAGAGGAGCCCTGCAATACAATGGAAATGTCCACCGTGTAGTTGAAGAAAACCAGGAGGATAGAGATGACAGCGACTCCAACCGAAGCATGAGGGATGGCCGAGGGTCAGCTAGTTCCAGCTCCGGCCCAAAAGGAGGAAAAAGCTCTGAGGATGATGGACAGGACAGTCTGCTTGAGCTGAATGATTCCCCCAAGGAAGAGATCCTGAACCTCCCATCAACGCTACCAAGTAATTTAACCCCCCTAATAGACAAGTTTAAAGGGTTCATAACCAAAACAGAAAAACAGAAAAAATTCTTGGACAAGCAAAGAGAGCTTCTCAAAGAGGGAACTAGTTTTGGAAGAACTGCACCGTTCACACCTGAACGAAAAGACGAACCAGATGAGGACCAAGACAGAAAACCATCCAGAGTAGCCGAGATGGGGCTGAAGCATAAGTCAAAGAAGGCTGACCACCAGACGAAGACCAGAAGGGAAGGATGTCAACGCAACATGAAGAAAAGAGGAAGAGTGGTGAGCCGAATGAAGTGGCACAATATAGAGCCTGAATCCTCCACCCGTCTCCCCCAAAATAAAAATAAAACTCCAGTTAAGACACAGGAGACACAGTCAACCTTAGATAGGAGCCAGGCTCTGGCTAGAAGCAGCAGGCAGCAAGGCTCACTGCAACAGTTATACCTTGATGAAGAAGAGGCTGAAAAATCCCTTCGGGGACGTGCTGAAGAAGACCCAGAGGTGAGCAATTTAGCCCAACAGCTGCGAGGGCTTTATCTGCCCAGACCCCAGCCTCAACCGAAGAAAGCCCTCCAGGAAGCCCGAAAGATGACTGCTGGAGGGTCAAATGAGTAATAGCATCAAAGGCGTGGGTCACCCTGGAAAATCTCTACTGGGTGGGGGGACAATATTTACACTAAAGTGGATGGAGAACCCTACTTAGTAGACTCAGGGGCAGAAGTGTCCATGACCCGCAGAAGCCTTAAGACGAGAGGACACCTGAAGGTCCAATTTGCCAACGGGACAGTGGAGAGATAGCATTTAGGTTATAGAAAAGAATAGTGTGGGTGAAAGGCCCATATGACTTCATCACAACCAGAGATCTGAAAAACCTACATACACCAAAGAGGTTCCGAAAATCAGTGACAGAAAAAAAAAAAAAAAAAAAGGACAAGACAACACAGCCATTTTAAAACACATTGGAAAGGAACAGCACCAGCAGAAAGGCAGAAAGCCAGGGAGTGCTCAGATAGGTGAAGTAACTGCAATAATGAAAGAACTCCTCAGTTAGGGAAATGCAAAATAAAAAGGGCAAGAGTAATCACAGATAGTTATTGCTGGATGCAAGCCCAAAAAGAAGACCTCATCATTTGGGAAGAGAACGGATTTGAGGGTGCAAAAGGAAAATGGTAGCCCATCAAGATCTGTGGAAGAAGATAGCCGAATTATGAATGAACATGGACCTGGAAGTGGTTCACCAGAAGGCTCATGGAAAAGAAGGAGCTCACTGGCGAGGAAACGATGAAGTGGATCGCTAGGTGCAGCGAAGAAAAATAGTCTTTGTCGGGATTGAGAAGTGGGACAAGACACCCAAAGGGCGGGTGGTCCCAGAAGAGTCCGTGGTGGAAGTGGTACAGGCCGTACATGGAGCGCTGGGCCATGCAGGTGCCATGCCCACACGGAGGGAATTGGAGAGCGGCAACTTTGGATTCCAGGTTGTGGTCAGATTCGCAGAGTCTTCAAAGACTGCAATGTATGTGGTCAGTACAAAGCAGGTCAGAGAGGGCAAAGAGTGGAAGGCTCAACCATTAAGAGCACCGTCCCATGGGGGTCAGTATGCATGGATGTAGCTGGCCCAATGGGAGTGACAGGAAAAAAAGGTGAGAAGTACCTTTTAGTGATAGTTTACTCCATGTCGGGGTATGTAATCATCAGACCCATCAGAAAAGCTAACGGCAGCAGTGTGGTCAGTAACGGGGTGATGAGGACTTATTCGCCGCCATACACTCCACGGGGGAGTGCTGACAGCGAGGGGTGGAGCACCAAAGCCCTGGAAATGGGAAGGGCCCTGAATGACAGAAGCAGAGCAGACAGGCCCTCCCCTTCTGAGGAACTAAATCAACGCCCATTCACGTCACAGGAAGTGGGTCGGGGCGTCGAGGACAGAAAGAAGGAACCAGGACTGAAAGTCCCATTTCATGTTGGTCAGAGAGTGTGGGTTAAGGCCAGAGATCACCCTACAAACACTGCAGTCAAGGCCAAGTATGAGGTATCTGACATAGTGAAAAAGATATTAGACAGTAATACGGTATTACTGAAGAAGAGAGGAGTCCAGGGGGTGGAGCAGCTTAAACCAATCCCAAGCTAAGAGCGAACCAGGAACCAAGAATGGCCAGTAACACACAGAACCTACCACCCTACGTCAGACTGGCCACTGTCTATGGGATGGTTGCCTTAAGAAGAACAACCTCAGGACTCTGGGCAGGCAGAGGACTGAGAAAGCTGAAATGTGCAAAAGAAGGATTCCTGTCAGAAGAAAAAGAGATATTAGAGTTGAGAGAAGTCGACAATTCCTGTGTAGTTTGTATGAAACCATCAATCTTATTGGTCCAATGGGAGGGCCCATTGGAACTAACCACCTGGGGTAAACTGATTGAGGAAGTGGTAAAAAATCCAGACATCCCATCAGAAGAGTTACCAGAAGTGCTAGAAGAAGAAGCAAAAGCAGAAGTTAATTAAAGCTGCAAGCAGCGATGGGCGGGCCCTCGCACATGTAGCGCATCGGGGTGTGACGCTGCCGCGTTGCATATTCTGGAGCTCTGCCGGTGCATCTGTGCATTTGCTACGCGATTTGGACGTTGCATGAAGGTTTTGTACCTCACATCCTGTTGCCAGAAGGTGGCGCTATGACTGTGGATGAGTGTCAATTGTGTAAAATTTGGTGCAGATCTGAACATGTACATTGAAGTTACAACCACTTCCTGTGTCATGGCGAAGACTTGATTTTGACGCCATGCACACGGACACGCCGATTGACGAAAACCGCAGATAGCACAACTTTTCATCGTCAATGCCTTTAGAAGGCACAGCAGAAATTTGAAGTCGATCCGACTAAATCCCTAGGAGGAGTTTGTTAAAAGTACGGAGTGTGTAAATCACCAAAATGTTGCCATAAAATTAAAATGACTCCCCTACACTGTTGAGTGTAGGGAGTGAGTCCAAGAGGCTTTTGGTGCAACTGGACATGATACATGAGCCACAGAAAATTTGAACATGTAGGTCAAGCGTCGCGGCAGGGGCTGCTTCATTAAATGTGACACAAAGGTCACTTTCTGTTGCCAGCAGGTGGCGCTATGACTGTGGGTTAATGTCGGCATGTACATGAGTTCAGGCTGGGACCCTTATCCTACATGTAAAGTTTGGTGCCGCTGTGAACATGTACAGTGAAGTTACAACTACTTCCTGTGTCATGGCGAAGACTTGATGTTTGACGCCACGCTACAGGCCTAGTCTTTGTTCTGTTGAGGTCATAAAGGACAACACTCATAGAACAGAAAGTGCACATTACATCAATGTCTTTTAAAAAATTTTTAACAATATGATCATTAGACGGGTAAAACTTATGAAATTTTAAAAGATATTTCTCTAATTTTGTAGGTCAGCAAATACCAGTCAATTTGCACAGATACCGTTCTAGCCGTCCCGCGACAGGTGACGTCAGGGAGCATTTCGGAAGTGACGTCAGGTCCCGGAAGTTTTACGTGATGTAGCCTAAGACATACTGGGAAGCAGTGTTAAGTTTTGTAAGATAAATAAGTAAGATAAGATAGTAAGATAAATATATTGTGGTCAACAGGGAAATATACATCATACAATGCATTAGACTTTTAAATGTCACAGTTTGTCCTATAAAGTTTGTGTAAATAATAAATTTAATTAACTGGACTATGTAGTTTTTTATTTTTTTATTTATTTTTTGGACTGGTCTATGTTAGCTGAGGGGTGTTTAACCACGGTTTGATACAGTGAAATGTAGGTAAAAATTCCAGAGAAACACACATAAGTGTCTTTATGAGTAAAATTAGAAATACTAAGGCTCTATATTTCGGTCGACTGATCACAGGATGTCTGTGTCGTCAATCACGTACACGCCCCCGTGTGACGTCACCGGTAGGTTTGCCCCCTTTCAAAAGCAAACAGCGCGAGCTGCGGCTCTTTGTAGCTACTTCGCCAGTTCGAGAGAACACAGTGATTTAGCTGCTCCTATTGCTTTAATAGCAAACACTCTTTCACACACTCTTACACACACACACTTCCACAGACGCTCCACAGCATTCATTCTCATCTCCGAGGATTTGTCGAGGAATTGTCGTCTACTTCTGCAAGGTAAGTTTGACTTCTTCCTGGTTACTTAGCGTGGCAACGTGAGCTGTTTACTGATTTAATGTAGTGGTATTGTTAGCGAGCAGTGAGGAGCTGGACAGCTTTGTTACCGTTTCAATTCAGTAGCAGTTGCTGACAATAACACTGTGTAGGCTACGTAGCGTTAGCAGCTGTTGTTGCTACCAGAAGCTAACATTAGCAGCGTGTGGTCGACCACCGCCTCGCCAGCGCCACAGCTACGTGGTGTAGCTGGTGTGTTAAATTACTTAGTTCATGTGATAAAGCGTCGCTATCAGTTTTCACTAGAGCTTTGCCAGAACGCTGGATGGTAGTTGTACTTTCTGATGCACAAATCGAGGAAGAGAGAAGCCCAGCTGTGTTACTGAGGGATTCCCCACAAGGTAACTGTAAACATTACCGAGTTGCGGCAGGCACGTGGCGCTTGTTAACAATAGAAATTAAGCCAGTGGATGCTGGAACATGGAGGGGAAGTGTCCGACACAGTTTGTGTTCATGTCTTTGTTTTTGTTGAGAGGTGATCCAAATTAATGTAACTGCTTTAGCGGTGTCTGTAAGGGGGAGTCCAGGCGTGAGCCTTTGTGTTGGTCTGTTGTTTGGTACCGTGAATGTAACGTGACTGATTGTAAGCGGGCGCCATCTTGATTATTACGCAATAGGATATCGGCGAGCTGCCTGCATGCTGTGTGTTTTTCGGCAGACAGGAAACCTAATGATTCACAACACACGGTGATTTTCGCCATTATGTGGCGATGGTTATATAGACATGTAGGTGGTACCAGTGGCAGTGGTGCTCTGGGGGAAATTAAGTGATAGAGATTAAGTGTTGTTTTGGGCTTTAACTTCGAAACCCGCCGATGTTGTGGTTCCGACTGTAAGCCGCCATGTTGGTTATTGCGCAATATTTCTGTAGGAGGAAACATAACTCTTGATCATAGCTTGATCAATAAATGTCAGCCTTTAACAGTAAAGATTGCAGATTAGAAAATATTGTATAACTGTTGTATTTTAGTCTGTTTTCATCAGAGCTACAGTTACAGTAGCATTGTAGGTGTATTACAATATATTCAGTGGCATTAAAAGCTTCAGCATGATGATTTTGATAGTTTATTGCATGACAATCTGGCATTTAATACCAGGCGACTACGAAAAATATCCAAACTGTATTGCATCTCCATGTAGTCAGTCAAGTGTAAAAAAAATATCTATCTATATATCTATATCTATAGTGTATACTGATGGATATGATTTATATTCATTGGCTTTGACTTTTCAAAGGAGATAAATCAAATAAATTAAATATTTGGCTTAGAGTTTGCAGTTTTGTTGTTAGATATTGTCAGGTGTTGGCTTGGGAAAGCTTTTATTAGCATTGTGTTTTTGCTGTGTTTGAGTTTGGAAAAAGTATGTAATGTCTTCCTGTAAACATTCTTGTTGTGTATGTTCACAGGTCTTGCTAAATTGTTCCATTTGCAGTAGGGCTGAACGATTTTGGAAAATAATCTAACGAATATTGCGATTTTGATTTAATGTGCGATTAATTTTTAAGCTCTTTAATTTCTGTATTATTCAAAACGGACAAGCAGTAAATCAGCGTATAGTATGATATTAGACAGATTAAACTTCTTTCTTGTGGCTCAGGCCGGTGTTATGATGAATTAGGTAGAATTATTATTATGAGCAATATATGAAATAATATAATAATAATAATTTTATTATAATAATATAATAATATAAGAAAGACAATTTGAGTGAAGTCATGGCATTAAATAATATGATATATCATCAGGTCGATCTATCTTTACAGTCAGCTCAATACAAAACCCACAGTTCAACCACCAATGAATGAGTCCTGATCTGAGTTCAAATTTCCTGTAGTCCATCTTTCTGTATCCCCGTAAGCAAACTAAAAATACTCAGTTTGAGGTTCAATTCAAAAGTTGGCTAACGAAAATAGAACAGAGTGACGCCTCGTGTTTAATAGACAAGCTTAGTAATTCTCCGACAACACCGAGTCCCCCTCCTCCCCCGCAGCCTCCGATGCTGGTGAGCGGCGAACCGGCTTTAACCAGGCCACTCAGGACAGACTGGGCCTCTTGCTGGGAGCAAGAACCTCCCTGGGCCTCTTTCGGCGTTTAGTTTGAAACGCCAATTTACAGATATTTCCTGGGCTGACTGGTGGCTGTGTGTGTGAGCAGGCGCCGATCGCCACAATACGCTTACCTTACTACACGCCTCTTTCTGTTGTGCATTTTATCGTCCATCAAAGCCGCGGAGGGCCCGACGATTTCACCCACCACCACCAAGTTACCTGCGGTGGCTGCTACTTTCATTCCATGTGACATTAAAGTTTATGTAGCTGAGCTTCTGTCAAGCTTAAGGCCATTTTACAACAAGAAGGCAAGTTACAGCGTAACGTGCAGACGAGCATTAACCTCGTAAGACTGCTTTCCGCTTGGGTGTCATGTGACCAGAGTATAATCGCCGCTTTGCGATTAGAAAATTGCGTTTTATTAAATCATGATTAAATCGCAAATGCAATTAATCGTTCAGCCCTAATTTGCAGCTTATAGCATTAAGTTAGTGTTTGGATTGTGGTGTGTTGCTGTAGGCTTGGTTTATTTTAACCTGACGTGTATGGGTCTTGACAGTGTTGGCTTTCTGAGTGCTAGTGTGGATTGCAGTATACCAACAGGTGAATGTCAGCTGTGTCCTCCTACTGTAGGTGTAATGTGTTGATGTTTAGTAACCATTTGTGTTTACTGTCTGTTTAAGTTATTGTTGCTTCGAAGTCTGCAACTTTACTGCATTGTCAGTCCTTGATATTTTGTGTGCATTTTGTAGTCTGTATACTTTGTAATATTCTAGTCATTCTTGGTTACAAGAGTTTTTTCTTTGATGCTAATCATTTGCTGTGTGTCTTTTAGGATGCCACGCTGGAAATCGCGATCGTCGTGCTCTCGCTGCTTCGCGCAGGGGAGGCAGAGAAGGCGGCAGAGACACTACGTTGAGTATCGCAGGGGCCTGGCCCCTGACTTTGTTGGATGTAAGTGGCCAAAAGATTTCATCTTTTCTATATATTTTTTGTCTTTATTTGAAAGGGACATTGCACAACAAATGTGTTACACAAGACAGAGATAGCTTCAAGCTAATTTTCATCTGTAGTCCCTGGGCAGAGGCAAAATGACAGCAGGTTTATACAATGGACAAGGAGCATTCTTACTAGTAATGAAATACAACACCAACAGGAGAAGCACCTCAACAAACATAAAATTACAATATTTACAATAAATTTCTATCTCAATTTTTATTTGTTTTTTTTCTCCTTTTCCTATACTTTTAACAATACCCCAATAAACCAGATTTGTGTTAATGTTCACAAATCTGTCCGACTTACAACCACTTCTTCAAGTTGAGTTTAAACTGCTGCAAGGTATTACTCTCACTGAACAGTTAATGGCAACACGTTCCACATCCCCACAGCTTTCACAGAGAAGCAATTCTGTCCAAAGGTAGAGGACCTGAAGTTGCTATAACAATCTCCTGTAGAGGAGGCACGCGTTGATCTAAGTCCTACGTCTTCACAAGATTTCACAAACATTCTCAGTGGCTGAGGGGCCAGATCATGAAGAATTTTATATACTAAGTTGACATTTGAAAACAAAACAAAATTTTGAAAAGTCAATAATCCATATTTCTTCACAATGTTACAGTAGTCATATGAAACTGTTTTTTTTTTTTAATCTAAAATTTTAAGTGCCTGTTTACACAAGCTTTGAAGTGATTGTAACACAGACTTGGTTGATAGAGACCACGTTGTGAAACAGTTGTGATACATTGTCATTTCTCATTTGTCTTTCCCTTTTGTCTGTCTCATAAATAGGTGAAGGCACCGGGAAACGCCACCAAGTTCGCAAATGGCCAGTTTCTCCACACACCAATCGGCAGCACAAACTGGTCATTCCAGCTGTTCCTCCAGGGAACAAGGTAAATTGTGTTGTACTTAGTAGAGTAGATCCTTGCTGAGAGTAAGAGCTTGTAATATTGGTGGTAACATGTTGTCTTTGTCTTTTTCACAGTTTGTTCTTGTGGTTGGCGACAGTCATCTGCGTGCTTTCGCAGACCACGTTTTGGCCATCCCACCTGGAATCCTCTCCTTTGGGTTCATGTCCACTCCTGGCGCGTGTGCTGCTCAGCTGAGGACAGAGTTGGTCCAGGCTAAACTCCCTCGTCTTCCTGACCTCGTCTGTGTTCTTGCTCCCAGCAACAACCTCACCGCCAGTCGGACGCCTTGTGAGGCCGGCCACGCCTTTCATGCGCTCCTCCGAAGCACCTGCGAACTCTTTCCTGACGTAGGTCCTTCTTATGTATTGTTCTATCTGTAATATGTGTGTTACTATAGTTATTGATGTTTATTGGGTGTTGTGATTAACAACTATTATTCTGTGTAGGTGTTCGTCATGGACTTTGTTCCACGTCTGACGGTTGCACCTGGACGTACAGGAAGCTTTTAGTTGTGAGTTCCACAGAGTGGCAGCGGGGCTCGGTGAGTCTGAAATTAGATTTCACTAAGGCAAATAATGATCAAGCTTTTAGGAAATGCAGCCAAGTATTGCAAAGACTCATATTGGGGTTGTCTTTGTTTTAAGGTCTGAAGTACTACTCCTGTTCCGACCGGTTCCCCTGAGCTGATCGCTCTCTGTGGGCCAGAGATGGTGTAAGTACAATATCTATTAAATAGGAAGGGGGGGATACTATTCTGTGTGTTTCAATTCATAGACAAATGTTGACACTGACAACTTTGTTCCTTCGTTTCCATTCTTTGTTCCAGGTCCACTTGAGTGACGACCACGGCATGGTCGTCCTCTCTGAGGTGCTCTGGAATGCTGCTCTGGAACATCTGCAGACGTCAGCGGCTGCCCAGCTCCAGGCTGCTGCTCTGCCTGCTGAGCCTGCTCGTCCTGCTTCTCCTCGGGTCCGTCCGCTTGTCGTTGTGCGTAAAGAGGACGGTGTCCGTCGGCAGGGGAAACCTAAACCTCATCCAGATGCTGATGGATTTCTGCCAGTGGAGAGCCGGAAGGTAACACTTGCACGCTGAAATTAAACTGGCACCTTGTTTCTGTGGTGGTAAAAGTAATGTTTTGTAATAAAAGGTTGTTTTTTTTTTCTTATGTAGAGGAAGACATCAGGGGAAGCTTCCTCAGGTGGTTCCAAGAGTATGACACAAGAGCAGGTTTGTTTTGGTCTTGTGCTTTTATATTAACAGTGAGATTCATTTAGAGTAGGAATTAATGCTGTATCTGTATTTGTTCACAGGCGGCGATAACACTTCGCGAGTGTTTTATCGCCCTCAACCCTGTACGGTTCAGTGAGTCCATGTTGGCCAGCATGGACGCAGTTGTGCCGTCCCATTTGCCTGGTCATGAGGGCGTTCCTGTTCCACCAGCCATGGTAATTTTACATTCACGTTCAACCTTTTCATTTCCTGCTTCTTTAAACATGAACAGAACTGTGGTCAGAAATGTTTTTTCTAGAGTTACACTTGGAATGTGATGGAATGACTTTCCCCATCACATTCAAACATTATCATCCATCACATATTTCAAGAAGTCATACAAAGTGCTTCTTCTTGATAGTCACACAGTGATTGCTCATGTATAGATTCTATTTTCACCATATTTAATGTTTCTTTTGTTGGTATCTGTCTAGTCAATTTCCTGTATTATTGTGTTGAAATTGGCCTTATTGTTGCTGCAGAACAGGAACCTGCTGTAAACCAGCTTTTAAACAGAGTCAGGCCAGTTTTATTGTAACTAAATAGTTGGTTTTAAACTTTTGTCTAAGACATGAAATAAGTGAGTGATTCGAATGTAAGATGGATGTTGCAAATATAATAGCTCAATGATTTTATTGATTTGTTTTGTCTTTACTTTAGACGCACCGTGTGAGACCTCGGCCAGAGCGAGTTGCCTCCCAGAGGAGATCTGCAAAGCGGCAGGTTTGTAATCGTTTGCTTGAAGGTTTAATGATTTTAAGCTGTTTATCCATGGAGAGAGTGCTGATGTCACTGCCATCATTATAAAGGTGTCTAAATAGCTCTTTCTTGTCTCCAGGAGCCGGCACCCACCGGGCGGTGTACGAGTTAGCGGAGATGTCCCCTGCTGTCTCAGAGGGCCAGGTTTGTTTTTTTCCTGTGAAATATTGTCATATTTGTTTTGTTCAAGGGACAAAACAGAAAACCATTGTGTTTAGTGTCATTGTGTGTAAAATGTTGTTTTTCCATTCTTTTGTCATAGGTTCAGGAGCCGGCCCCCCCCCTGGTGACCGAGTCTGCTGGGCAGCCTACTGATGTGTGTGAGGACCAGGTCAGTGTGCTTTTATGTCACAGCCCTACTGTAATGTGCTGTGAAATGTATTTTCTTTTCTGGTGTTGTATGGGTTGATGTTTACGTACAGGTCACTAATGTTGTAATATCAGTTTTTAGCACCAGGCAGCACCTGGCTTGGTGTACGCTTTCCCAAGGACATAACCAGTTATTGACAGTGTGCAAATTGTTTTGATGAAGTGTGTGTAAATGCAAAAGTCTATGGAGTCATAAACATTTGATTAATAAGTATGTGGTTTGTTTCCAGCACCCCTGTGACAGCAAGGGAGACGCTGCTCCTCCCTCTGTGACCTGTGGTGCTCCTCCTGTGATCTCTGCTGGTGATGCTGCTGCTGCTGCTCTACAGGTCAGCGTGAGCAATGACAGTGTCTCTTATTTTGTTCAAGGGTCATTTCATCAGGGTGCAGAATTCCTTGGCAGCAACAGAAACAAGCAGTGTGCTTGTAACAGTATTGTAGCCATGATGACACACGTCACAAAGAGCTTGCTAACCTGGGATGAAGATGATTTAGCTGATATTTTGTTTTCCGGTAATGAGTTGTACAGTTACATGTTGCAGCATAATATGATCAGTGCTGCTGAGGGCAGCGGTTACATTTTGGTTAGTGAACTGCCAAAAGAGTATTTCATACAAAACCAAAATTTCAGTTGGAGTACTTGCCGACCCTGACTGGAATAATTGGCGTAGATGGATATGATGGTGGTTTGTGGTCGTTCAGTAATGCCTTTGGATGTGGCTTTTCAGACAGCGCTAATTCAAGCAGACGCATGTCTGCTTAACATTGAAGTAACATCTGTGCTGTATTTAAACTAGGACAGAGTGATTCTGGAGACACATATAGGTTTGCCGTGTTTGATCCACACCCTCGCAGCAGTGAAGGGGCTTTGGATGTTGACGGAACAAGTATGCTGTCTAATTACAGTAATTTACAGTTGTTGCATAAACACATCACAAATCTTGTAAACTTCGTTGTATGATGAGGATACCGACACCTCTGCCAAATTCTTTGAAGTGACTCCTGTAAAAATTTCAGTGGTTAGTGGCCCGAGAAGTCCTGAAACTGCCTTTGAACATATTGACCTGATGCAGCTGAGTGAAGACAGTGCTGACGCATGTCCACACACAGTCTGTGCGGTTAACAGTGCATCAGTTGTTGATATGGAGCAAATGGCAGTGGATGGAGATTGTGTTGACACACCTGGCTGCATTCCAATGGCAACATCAAATAAGGTTACAATGAGTGATACAGAACTTAATTCAGATGTTGTATTTGTGAGCGTCACAAGTAAAGAACTGCAGTTTAATCCTCTTCGTAATGATGTTGCACAAGCTCTGTGCACACGGCTGAATGTAGTGTCAGAGAAGGTTGATGTAGTTTCTTGTAATGTTGGTGTGTTGGGAGCTCCGTGTATGAATGATAAAATAGTTGGCGATGGAAGTTGTTTTTTTAGAGGAGTCAGTCAAGCTGTCTGTGGCACACAGAAGTATCACAGAAAAATTAGACTGGCTGTGGTTAAGCAATTGGAAAGCAACGCTGCGGCGTATGAGAGTATTTTGGATAGTAACTATTCATCAATGGCAGAATACCTCAGCGTGTCAAAAATGCAGTATGTTAACACATGGGCGACACAGGTGGAGATTCAAGCAGCAGCGGATTGGTTAGGAGTAAATATATTCACATACTGCAATAATCGCTGGTATGAGTATAGTAGCAAGAATACACAGTTGTCCAATCAGGGATTGTATTTAGAAAATTGTAATGATAACCATTATGAGAATGTAGTTTGTGTTCAGCAGCCGAAGACACAGAGCTGTTATGGTTACTGCAAAGTGACCACGATGTCTTCCACAGGATATAATGTTAGACAGGCAGGTAGAGCTCAAAGTAGTTGTAGCAGTAAGTCAGAGTTACAGACACAGAGTACTGAAAATGTTAATAAGCGTATTTCTAAGTATTTGCAAAAGAAAAGAGATTCCAAATGAAAATGATTTACCAGGAGCACAGGGAAGAGGTGATTGAAAGGGTTAAAGGACATTATCATGGAAGTGTGGATTACAGGCAGAAAGTTAAGCAAGTGTGTAAAGCAAAGTATCATAAGGACTCGCTGCATAGGGAAAAGATTAAGGAACGAGTAAGGAAATGAGTAAAGCAAAGTATCATAAGGACTCGCTGCATAGGGAAAAGGTTAAGGAAACGAGTAGGAAATGAGTAAAGCAAAGTATCATAAGGACTCGCTGCATAGGGAAAAGGTTAAGGAAACGAGTAAGGAAATGAGTAAAGCAAAGTATCATAAGGACTCACTGCATAGGGAAAAGATTAAGGAAACGAGTAAGGAAATGAGTAAAGCAAAGTATCATAAGGACTCGCTGCATAGGGAAAAGGTTAAGGAAATGAGTAAGGAAATGAGTAAAGCAAAGTATCATACAGAGAAGCAGTTTAGGGAGAAGGTAATTGGAAGAATTAAGAGTAGGTATCATAAAGAGAAGCAGTTTAGGGAGAAGGTAATTGGAAGAATTAAGAGTAGGTATCATAAAGAGAAGCAGTTTAGGGAGAAGGTAATTGGAAGAATTAAGAGTAGGTATCATAAAGAGAAGCAGTTTAGGAGAAGGTAATTGGAAAAATTAAGAGTAGGTATCATAAAGAGAAGCTGTATAGGAGAAGGTAATTGGAAGAATTAAGAAGAACTATAAGGAAAGTGTTGTGTTTAGACAGAGGGTTAAGGAAAGAAGTAAAAGGCAGTATCATGGAGATGGTCAGCATAAAAAAGCATGTTCTAGCAGGTAACAAACTTAAGAAGCTAGAAATTGAAAGAAAAGTCACAGCAGTTTGATTTTGTAATGAAGCAGTTTTGGATAAAGTGAAAGATGGGCCGGATTTTCTGGTGTTGGTCTGTCAAAGGCCGCTGTTCAGACATCAGGTTTTACATTGTAGAAAGAGATTATTATAGTCAGAGGACAGCTGTAGCTTCAGTTGCTATTAGTGATCGGTATGTGACATGTGAGTTACCGCCCAAGATGAGACATTGTTGGACATTGTTACATCTGTGCAACAACATTCAAAGCGGCATTCAAAGACCTGTAAAAGAAGAAAACTGTTTGCCGTTTAATTTTCCCAGGCCGCCATCAGCTAGAACATTTATATCTCGTAGTGTTAGTGAAGATGATCAAAGAAACGTAGTGCGTGTAGGTTGGAGCCTTGTACATGTGAGAATCAGGGACAGACAAAACCTGAGAGGATGAAAAAGAGTACGCAGTGAACATCATGACTGCTATTAAGGAGGCTCTTTCAGACGAGAATGCTAGATATGAGACTGTGGAACAGTTGTTTGAGACATTTGGGGATAAATCAAGCAATTTTTGAAGAAGCATATAATCGCTGTGGTAGGAACACACATGTTGTGCTGAAGAGGCAGGCAAATGAAGTCTGGATTAATCAATACAGCAAACCTTTGTTAAAGTGCTGGAATGCAAATATGGACATCCAGTTTGTGGTTGATGCCTACGCATGTGTAGTGTACATCATTTCTTATATTTCTAAAGCAGAAGAGAAATGGGATTGTTGTTGGGAAATGCACAGCGGGAAGCAGCTAAGGAAGGGAATGCTAGTGCAAAGATGCCCTGAAAAAGTTGGGGAGTGTGTATTTACACAATAGAGATGTGTGTGCTCAAGAGGCTGTTTACAGGTTAACAAATCTACATTTGAAGGAGTGTTCAAGGAAAGTTGTCTTTGTGCCAGTAGGTGATAACACTGTTAAAATGAGTCTGCCTTTAAGTGTGTTAAAACAAAAGGCATCATCACAGGATCTTACCACTGAAGACATGTGGATGACTAGTTGTGTTGATAGATACAAGAACAGGCCAAAAGATGCTACCTTTAATGACATGTGTCTGGCAACATTTGCATCAGAGTACCGTGTTCTGTCTAAAAATGAAACATCAAAGAATAGGATTAAACTAAGTGGTGACTGTGGTTTTATTTTGAAAAGAACACGCATCACAACCAGCAGTTGTTCGTTATGTTCAGCTTTTCTGAGACAAAGAATCCAGAACTGTTTCATCAGAGCATCCTGCAGTTGTTTTACCGTATCAGTAAAGATGTCCAGCTAAAACCTACAGGTTTTCAGACATATGAGCAGTTTTACAGCAGTGGTGGGGTGAGGTTAGCTGATGGCTCTCTACATCTGGTCAAGTCAGTAGTTGATTTAAATAGAAGTAAATTTGAAATAGAGGCAGATGAATTGGACAATATCCAAAATGCATTTGGTAGTGATGGTGTGATCGAAGATGCCTGGTGTGAGCTGTGCCCAGAGCAAGAATTGGAACGTTTAGAGTGTGAAGAAGAGCGTAGAGACACAGAACAGACAGTGGAAGAACATGTAGACAGTATTCCTGATTTAGGAGTGAGTAGAGAGCAGGTTGCACATTTAGAAAAGAAAAGTAACACCATGAGCAGAAGTGATGGTTTGGCATTACTCAGCTCTCTGAATGAGACCAGATGTGTATCTTTTCTAAGATTAGACAGTGGTGCTTAGAGACGGTCAGGGGCAACAGCCAGAACCATTACATGTTTTCATTACAGGTGGTGCAGGGACAGGTAAAAGCCATTTAATCAAGGCCATTCAGTACGAGGCAACCTGAGGCTGCTGTCGACAGTGAGTCGTAATCCAGACGACATTTGTGTTTTGTTAACTGCTCCCACGGGGATAGCTGCCTACAATTTACACGCAGCTACCATTCACCATGCATTTAGCATTGGGAAAGATGTACGCCTACCATACACACCACTGGGTGAGGAAAAGCTGAATTCTTTACGTGCTAAATATAGCAGCTTGCAGATTGTGATAGTTGATGAGATCTCCATGGTCGATCACAAGCTGTTAGCTTATGTGCATGGAAGACTGCGACAGATCAAACAGTCTGGTGACTATTCCCCGTTTGGAAATGTTAGTGTTGTTGCTGTTGGAGATTTTTTCCAGTTGCCTCCAGTTAAAGGGAAACCGCTGTATGTAGATGATGTAGCTGTTGATTTGTGGTCTAGTCTATTTAAGATTGTGGAATTAAAAACTATTGTTCGGCAAAAAGATGAACTATTTGCCCAGCTGCTGAACAGAGTGAGAACGCGTTCAAAAGGGACACCGATGCTACCCAGCGACAGTGAAACTTTAAAACGTTGTGAAACTGGTGAACTCAGCTCTGCTTTACACATATTCCCCACCAACCGGCAGGTAAATGAGCATAATGTGAATCAACTCTTTAAGACTTGTCCTGAATATGTTCAGATAGATGCTCAGGATTTTGTTAACAGTAAGAAAACAGGCAAGCTAGAGTTAATGAAGGGACATCATGCCAAAACATACAACACCTGTTTGGATGAAACGCTGCTTTTGGGCAAAGATGCACGTGTCATGTTGGTTAAAAATGTGGATGTGATGGATGGTCTGGTTAATGGGGTTTGTGGTACAGTCACACACATAGTTTACCGCGAGGGCAATAACAAATTTCCTCAAACTGTGTTTATCAAATTTGATGACAGTGAAATTGGTGCACAGAGGAGGAAATGCTGTGCAGATTCTGCAGCAGTTAACATGGGTGCTACAGGTATTGAACCAGAAGAGGAAAGGGTCACAAATAAAGGTGGATTGCGACGACAGTTTCCACTGAAACTTGCTTGGGCTTGTACAGTGCACAAAGTACAAGGACTTAGTGTAGATGAAGCTGTAGTGTGCCTCAAAAGAATCTTTGCACCTGGGCAGGCGTATGTGGCATTAAGTCGTGTTAGGAGTTTGTCAGGTTTAATTATTCAGGGTTTTGATGAGAAGGCCATATATTGTAAAGACAACATTAAGGATGCAATAGAGAACATGCCACCCTTCTTGGTCGAAAATACCACAAACCTTAAATCCAATACACAAACCTTCACTGTATTTTTTGATGAATGTTCAAAATCTAAGTCGACATGCAGCAGATTTGGCGTTGTGTACTCAGCGTTTGCAGCTTAACTGTATAGCTGTTACAGAAACATGGCTGCCTGCAGTTTCCTCCTTTGAAACTGTAAACATCGATGGTTATAGTTTTCATAGTCAGCCCGAAATTTATCATACAGTAGCAGCAACCCAAGATTGCTTGAAATAAAAGGCCAACAACATGGTGGAGTTGGCATCTACAGTGCAAACAATTTGGCATATAATGTTATCCAGCCACCAAATGTGAATTTAGAATGTTTGGTTTATAACTGCACTACATATAATATATTGATTGCAGTTATTTATCGTCCACCATCATATCCCATGTCTTTGTTCAAACAAAATCTGGGCAAGTTACTTCATTGGTTAAATTCACTAAGTAACACAATTGCTATCATGGGAGATTTCAATGATGACATTTTCAATTCTTCAACTCTCTGCAAGTTTATGACTGACAAAGGGTTTGTCCAACATGTCTCTCAACCCACAACAGAGAAAGGCACATTAATTGATCATGTGTATGTTAAAACAACACATTATGATGTAGAATCAGTAGTGTTGCCGACATATTTCAGTGACCATGAGGGGATTGTATGTTCTTTTACATCTAAGACTTAAGTGAAAGTTGAGAGAGAGGTTGGGGGAGCACATTAGTGTAGCTTATTGTTGCCATAGATATTGTATCACCAACACAACATCATTGGAGATGAGGGTAGGAGTCAGTGTCATCTGTTCAGTTTCATTATGCATGTTTTGTGACTCATCTAGTATTGTATTTATTAACCCTTTTCTATAAATTAATATAATTGCATGTTTCCAGTATGAATTGTTGTATATTGTTTTGTATTCTATATTTGTTTTGTAAAAATAAAGCTTTACAACAGCATATCATTAAAAAACTGCACTAATTACATTGTCATCCACGTTTAGAGTAATAAAATCCAATTCTGCTATAACATAAAATGCTTCCACTTATATGCAGTAATTTTTTTGGCTTCCATGTATCCTCCATCAAAAACCAAAAGACGCACTGTGAAGCATTCTCATTTTACCACTCCTGATGTTTTAACTCACCTGTCTGTAACAACAGCTTTTTAATGTCCACAGAAGACATTTTCCTTCCTAAATTCAGCCTCATCTGTCATGGCCATGCAGTTTTCCCTGTTTGTCTGTCTGTGTTGTTTCTTATACTCCTAGTTCTCGGCTCTGCTCACCCCACACACCTTCCTGCAGTCGGCTCATCACCCCTCCCAGCCTACCGACGTACCACCATCAGTTCATCAGCCTTGCAGTACTACAGATCTTCACCCATCCACTGACAGATTGTTCAAGCGGTACAGACATGCTTCCGTCCTCTATTGGTGCTGAGATGTTCTTTGTAATTGATGTGTACATTAACATATGTCTTTTTTTTTCCATGTGCATAGGATCATTCCTCATCTGCTTGACTCCAGTAGTCCTCATCCTCATGCCATTCCTGCCTGTCCATGCCATCTTGGGTGTTCTACTACCTGCCATCGTCTGCAGATACACCTCCCCTTATATCATGTGTCTGTTTTGTAGTCTTAGGTTCACCCTGCAACTCTGAAACAGATGAAGCTTATGATGATGTGGCTGTTAACACAATAACATAGTTAGACGGAGTATTACTGTAATACAAATTAATGTTTAGCCGTAGCGGAAATGAATTTCATGAAATTTGCGCAGTGTGAATTTTTTTTTTTTTTAATGTATTTATTTATTTATTTAATTTTTTAAAAACATTTATCTGTAATTGTTATTACACCTCTTTGATGCGAGTCTGAAACAATTTTAACACAGAGGTACATTCCTTCCTACTGTAACGTTCCTCTATCTGCTGTGCTTCCTCAATGTGCAGAGCCTAAATGACTAAGTAGCCAGCTCACCTGTGGCAAAGCTTTGAGAAGAAAGCTCATGTGAATGCATCATTCCTGTAAATGATCTGTGTAGATATGTAAATAAGATGTACATTTTTGTTTACAAAGCATTTATAGAACCAGAGTTATTTCTACATTTACACAGTAATTGTGTTTGAAAAGAAATAAAGTATTTATAGATAATTACAATTTCATGCATTTTCTTCTTTGTTAGATAAACCAATGAAAGTATTATTTAATAGAATAAAATATTATACTGAAACTCCTGCCTTTTGTCATCTGTTGTAACATACATGCCATTGAGTTGGTGATAGTACTGGAACTACACTGTCCTTCACAAAATATCAATATTCCTTCAAGGTAAATCTTCAGAAACTGTAAAATAAGCCTATTTTGCTATGTCACACACTGTAGAAAGAAAAGTTGAGCCCCATATAACACATGGCCCGCCATGTGTTTGCAGCGGATAGTTTTGAAGAACGGAACAATTTCTATATATTTCAGCATGTACACATGATGGCTTCCTTTTTCACAGCAAAGAATGGACCTTCACTGCCACACCACTGACACTCCGTGGAAGGAAAACAGAAGCTTTACAAGCTTTATGACATCAATGTGTTAAGAGTGTGTTGAGACGGTTTTGAATTAGATAAAGCCAATTTGCAAGAAGTGGCCCATTACAGCATAAAAGTAGTCATTTCCTGTTGCCAGCAGGTGGTGCTCTGACTTTGAGTGAATTTTGACCTGTAGATGTGTTCAGAGCGACAGCCTTATCAAATGTGTGAAAATTGGTAGAGATATGAGCATATACAGTGACGTTTCAACAACTTCATGTGTCATGGCAAGGCATTGAACTGTAACGCCAGGCCAAGGACACGGCATTATAAAAAACAAGATTCACAACATAGCATCATCAGTTTGTTACAGCTCTTCTGAGACTGTTTTGAGTGAGGTGAGGAAAATATGTTGGCAAAACTTGACACTTCCTATTGCCAACAGGTGGCCTATGAGATTGTGTGTTTGTTGGCATGTACATGTGTTCAGGGCGGGATTGTCATCCAACATGTAAAGTTTGGTGCAGATGTGAGAATGTACACTGAAGTTACAACAACTTCCTGTTTGATGGCGAATCATCAGACATGATACATGTGCCACAGAAATTTAATTTATGTAGGTCAAGCGTCGCGTGGGGCTGCTTCGTTAAAGGTCACTTCCTGTTGCCAGCAGGTGGCGCTATGACTATGGTTGAATGTTGGCATGTACATGTGTTCAGGGCGGGACTCTTGTCAAATGTGCAAAATTTGGTGCAGATCTGAGCATGTGCACTGAAGTTACAACAAGTTTCTGTTTGATGGCGAATCATCGACACCACAGACACGCCCATTGACGAAAACGTGCAGATAGCACAACTTTAGCTAATGAATGCCTTTAGAAGGCACAGGATAAATTTGAAGTTGATCCGACTAAATCCCTAGGAGGAGTTCGTCAAAATACAGAGTGTGTAAATCATCCAAAAATTGCCATAAAATTCAAAATGTCCGACTTCCTGTTGACTTTAGGGCATCGCTCCAAGAGGCTTTTTAGTGCGTCTGGACATGATACATGACCCCAAAAAATTTCCTGCACATAGATAAAACGTGCGGCGGGGGCTGCTTCGTTAAAGGTCACTTCCTGTTGCCAGCAGGTGGCGCTATGACTATGGTTGAATGTTGGCATGTACATGTGTTCAGGGCGGGACTCTTGTCAAATGTGCAAAATTTGGTGCAGATGTGAGCATGTGCACTGAAGTTACAACAACTTCCTGTTTGATGGCTGAATCATCGACGCCACAGACACGCTCATTGATCGAAGACGTGCAGATAGCAACAACTGTAGCTAATGAATGCCTTTAGAAGGCACAGGATAAATTTGAAGTTGATCCGACTAAATCCCTAGGAGGAGTTCGATCAAAATACAGAGTGTGTAAATCATCCAAAATTGCCATAAAATTCAAAATGGCCGACTTCCTGTTGACTTTAGGGCATCACTCCAAGAGGCTTTTTTGTGCGTCTGGACATGATACATGACCCCAAAAAATTTCCTGCACGTAGATAAAACGTGCGGCGGGGGCTGCTTCGTTAAAGGTCATTTCCTGTTGCCAGCAGGTGGCGCTATGACTGTGGGTGAATGTCAGCATGTACACGTGTTCAGGGCGGGACTCTTGACAAACGTGCAAAATTTCGTGCAGATCTGAGCATATACAGCCAAGTTACAACAACTTCCTGTTTAATGCCGAATCATCAACGCCACGGACACGCCCATCGACGAAAACGCGCAGATAGCACAACTTTTAATCGTCAATGCCTTTAGGAGGCACAGCAGAAATTTGAAGTCGATCCGACTAAATCCCTAGGAGGAGTTAGTTAAAGTACGGAGTGTGTAAATCATCCAATAATGGCGGCAAAATTCAATATGGCCGACTTCCTGTTGGGTTTAGGGCATTGCTCCAGGAGGCTTTTTTGTACGTCTGGACATAATACACGTGCCACAGAAATTTCGTACATGTAGGTAAATCGTGCGGCGGGGGCTGCTTCGTTAAAGGTCACTTCCTGTTGCCAGCAGGTGGCGCTATGACTAATGTTGAATGTTGGCATGTACATTTGTTCAGGGCGGGACTCTTATTAAATATGTAAAATTTCGTACAGATCTGAGCATGTACACTGAAGTTACAACAACTTCCTGTTTCATGGCGAATCGTCGACGCCACGGACACGCCCATCGACGAAAACGCGCAGATAGCACAACTTTAGCTCGTGAATGCCTTTAGAAGGCACAGCAGAAATTTGAAGTTGATCCGACAAAAACCCTAGGAGGAGTTCGTTAAAGTACGGAGTGTGCAAATAGTCAAAAAATGGCGGCAAAATTCAAAATGGCGGACTTCCTGTCGAGTTTAGGGTATGGGTTCTTGAGGCTTTTTTGTGCGTCTTGATATGATACATGTCCCCACCGAGTTTCGTGCATGTAGGTCGAACGTGGACGAGGGGCTAATTTTTTCCAATTTTCTAGGTGGCGCTAGCGAGCCATTTTGCCATGCCCATCCGCGAAACCCACAAAATACGAAATTTTTCACCAGTCCTGACATGCGTGTCAAATTTGGTGAGTTTTCGAGCATGTTGCGACCGCGAAAATGGGGCTTACTTTGCAGAAAAATAAAGAAAGAAAGAAAGAAAGAAAAAAAAAAAAAAATTAAAGCTGCAAGCAGCGATGGGCGGGCCCTCGCACATGTAGCGCGTCGGGGTGTGACGCTGCCGCGTTGCATATTCTGGAGCTCGGCTGGTGTATCTGTGCATTTGCTACGAGATTTGGACGTTGCATGAAGGTTTTGTACCTCACTTCCTGTTGCCAGCAGGTGGCGCTATGACTATGGTTGAATGTCTGCATGTACATGAGTTCAGGGCGGGACTCTTATCCTACATGGAAAGTTTGGTGCAGATGTGAGCATGTTCAGTGAAGTTACAACCACTTCCTGTGTCATGGCGAAGACTTGATCTTTGACGCCACGTCACGGACACGCCCATTGACGAAAACGCGCAGATAGCACAACTTTTCATCGTCAATGCCTTGAGAAGGAACAGCAGAAATTTGAAGTCGATCCGACTAAATCCCTAGGAGGAGTTCGTCAAATAATGGAGCGTGTAAATCATCCAAAAATTGCCATAAAATTCAAAATGGCCGACTTCCTGTTGAGTTTAGGGCATCACTCCAAGAGGCTTTTTTGTGCGTCTGTACATGATAGATGTACCACAGAAATTTCGTGCATGTCGGTCAAACGTGCGGCGGGGGCTGCTTCGTTAAACATCACTTCCTGTTGCCAGCAGGTGGCGCTATGACTGTGGTTGAAGGTCGGCATGTACACGTGTTCAGGGCGCACTCTTGTCAAACGTGCAAAATTTCGTGCAGATCTGAGCATGTACAGCCAAGTTACAACAACTTCCTGTTTCATGGCTGAATCGCCGACGCCATCGGACACGTCCATCGACGATAACGGCGCAGATAGCACAACTTTACATCGTCAATGCCTTGAGAAGGCACAGCAGAAATTTGAAGTCGATCGGACTAAATCCCTAGGAGGAGTTCGTTAAAGTACGGAGTGAGTGAATCGTCCCCAAAATGGCCGCAGAATTCAAAATGGCGGACTTCCTGTCGAGTTTAGGGTATGGGTTCTTGAGGCTTTTTTGTGCGTCTTGATATGATACACGTCCCCACCAAATTTCGTGCATGTAGGTCGAACGTGGACGAGGGGCTAATTTTTCTAATTTTCTAGGTGGCGCTAGCGAACCATTTCGCCCGCCCGTCCTCGAAACCCACAAAATACGAAATTTTCACCAGTCCTGACATGCGTGCCAAATTTGGTGAGTTTTCGAGCATGTTGAGGCCGCGAAAATTGAGCTTACTTTGCAGAAAAAAAAGAAAGAAAGAAAGAAAAAAAAAAATTAAAGCTGCAAGCAGCGATGGGCGGGCCCTCGCACCTGTAGCGCGTTGGGGTGTGAGCTGGTCGCGTTTCCTATTGTGGACCCCTGCCTGTGCGGCTGTGAATTTTCTATGCATTTTAGACCCTGCATGAAGGTTTTGTAACTCACTTCCTGTTGCCAGCAGGTGGCGCTATGACTGTGGGTGAATGTCGGCATGTACATGTGTTCCGGGCGGGCCTGTTATCAAACATATAAAATTTAGTACAGATCTGAGCATGTACAGCCAAGTTACAACAACTTCCTGTTTCATGGCGAATCGTCGACGCCACGGACACGCCCATTGACGAGTACGCGCAGATAGCACAACTTTTAATCGGCAATGCCTTTCGAAGGCACAGCAGAAATTTGAAGTCAATCTGATTAAATCCCTAGGAGGAGTTAGTTAAAGTACGGAGCAAATCGTCCCAAAATGGTCACACAATTCAAAATGGCGGACTTCCTGTTTACTTTAGGGCATGGCTCCAGGAGGCTTTTTTGTACCTCTGGACATGAGACATGTGCCATAGAAATTTCGTGCATGTAGGTCAAACGTGCGGGGGGGGCTACTTTGTTAAAGGTCACAACAAGGTCACTTCCTGTTGCCAGCAGGTGGCGCTATGACTGTGGGTGAATGTCGGCATGTAGATCTGTTCAGGGCGGGACTGTTTTGAAGCGTGTAAAATTTCGTGCAGATCTGAGCATCTGCAGTGAAGTTACAACCACTTCCTGTGTCATGGCGAAGAGTTGATCTTTGACGCCACGCCAAAGACACGCCCATTGACATATACGCGCAGATAGCACAACTTTACATCGTCAATGCCTTAAGAAGGCACAGCAGAAATTTGAAGTCGATCTGATTAAAGCCCTAGGAGGAGTTATTTAAAGTACGGAGTGTGTAAATCACCAAAAACTTGACGTAAAATTCAAAATGGCGGACTTCCTGTCGGGTTTAGGGCATCGCTCCAAGAGGCTTTTTTGTACGTGCAGACATGGTAAATGTGCCACAAAAATTTCATAGATGTAGGTCAAACGTGCGGCGGGGGCAGCTTCATTAAAGGTCACTTTCTGTTGCCAGCAGGTGGCGCTATGACTGCGGATGAATGTCGGCATGTAGATTTGTTCAGGGCGGGACTGTTTTGAAGCGTGTAAAATTTCGTGCAGATCTGAGCATGTGCAATGAAGTTACTACAACTTCCTGTTTCATGGCGAATCGTCGACGGCACGGACACGCCCATCGACGAAAACGCGCAGATAGCACAACTTTACATCTTCAATGCCTTGAGAAGGCACAGAAGAAATTTAAAGTCGATCCGACTAAATCCCTAGGAGGAGTTCGTTAAAGTACGAAGTGTGCAAATCGTCCCAAAATGGCCACCAAATTCAAAATGGCGGACTTCCTGTCGAGTTTAGGGTATGGGTTCTTGAGGCTTTTTTGTGCGTCTTGATATGATACACGTCCCCACCAAATTTCGTCCATGTAGGTCGAACCTGGACGAGGGGCTAATTTTTTCTAATTTTCTAGGTGGCGCTAGCGAGCCATTTTGCCCCGCCCATCCGCGAAACCCACAAAATATGAAATTTTTCACCAGTCCTGACACGCGTGCCAAATTTGGTGAGTTTTCGAGCATGTTAGCGCCTGAAAAATGAGCTTACTTTGCAGAAAATAAAGAAAAAAAAATAATCCTAACAGTTTCAATAGGGTCCTCGCACGGTTCGTGCTCGGGCCCTAAAAATAATCCTAACAGTTTCAATAGGGTCCTCGCACGGTTCGTGCTCGGGCCCTAATAATCCTTACAATTTCAATAGGGTCCTCGCACTGTTAGTGCTCGGGCCCTAAAAATCCAACAACAGGTAGGAAAGCACCTGCAAAGCGTCTGAGAGCGTGGTTACGAAGGACATTATCTGGAGGAGAAAAGAAGAGAGATAAGACCGCACCAGACGAATAGATTAAAGAGAAAGGAATAAGAGCTGACTGTCAAAAATGCCGAAAACCCACAGAAAGAAAAGAGACAGGAAAGAAGAAACATGAGTGCGTTTGGTATGAAAGACTGGGAATAGCAGTCACTGGGGCCGTTACAACTGTAATTGAAGAAACAACGGAAATAATAGGTGAAGGATTTGGAGTATTGACAGGCTGGATAAATGGCCTGTTTGCTAAAAATTTGGCCCTATTTGTTAATGATAGTAGGACTCATCATTGCATGTGCAATAACAGTTGCGGTAGTGAAAGGAGGAGTCCATGCAGCCCTACGCCCTTGCATGAAGAAGAAACATGCGCAAAAACAAGAAGAAGAGAAACCCCTCCTCCGGAAGGGGGAGGAGTAATGAAGCCCATAAGAATAGAGAACCTGCACGGCTGATCCATAAGCAGTTCCTGACTTGAAAGTAGCAGCAGAGCAACCATCGATTGGAAAAAAAGGACAGAAGAAAAAGAAGAAGTTCAGCTTGAACATGACCAACAACATCACTAAGGATCAAACATCATATGCAAAGCCCTGATGGCGTATGTAATCATTCTGACTAGTGCACTGCAGAAAAGAGAAAGAAGGCGTTGGCTGCTTCGGCTAGCCACTATTATTCTCTGGGGCATAGGATGAGGACGCAGTCCGGGAGCAATCCAATCCCACCAATCACTCTGCAATCACCAGGGCTAGCTACATTGGCTCAAAGGCGTGTCAGAGGCCTCAATTAAGACAGACCTATAAAAATAGGTCATCGCTCGCTTACCCGCAATTGCTATAGAATTATTGGCTTGAAAAATTTGTGTTATTATTATGAAGGACGAAGCAGGATGCATCCATTGTGGCATCACCCTAGAGCAGACCAAGCTCCTATGGGATGTCATCCCAGCCTTATGGTGCACGGAGTGCTATGTGCGTCACTTCACCATCCAAGCGGCAAGAGGTATTGTGTGCCATAAAGACATGACACGACTGCCTGAAATCACAACAGACGCAGTGATAGAGGTGGAGTTGTATGCCAAAGAGGTGTGGAATTCCCTGAAGGCCGAAAAAGGGGCAAGTATGATATACACCATCCATCCCGACTGCTACTACCATACCTTGTATACTAAGATGTGGGAGTATGAAGGCGGCACCAGAGTGTCCACAGCTCATCTTATGGATGGAAGATTTGTCCTGATTAGTCCACGGTTGCCCAAACTGAAAGAAGCTGTCAACAGATCCATAACAACTTCACGACCATTATCACAAGATGCCAGTGTTCAGACCGATTGGATGGTGTGGTGTTGGGAAGACTACATGAAGGAGATTTTTGAAATAGAAGGGTCGCTTCCCAGCCCTCCACTGGCCGGTTTAGTACCAGCACAGCAGCCACCTATTGAAAGCCAGTGACACCGATTTCTGACGTGGCCACACAGTCTAATGATGAAGCTTCCGTCCCAGGGGAAAAGGTAACTGAAGACCAGCACACCAAAACGATGGCAGCAACACCTCATACACCACACAATGAAGACGACTTGAGTAAAAATGCCTCACCCGCAAACTACCCAAGCCTTTGCACTCCATGCCCACCCGAGTTTGTGATAATGGACCAATGGGATCGACCTCCATCACCACCTGAACTCGACATACTCACCCTGGAAGCTGATTACGACGACGAGGACTTCATGCTCATAAATGAAGATATGGGCAGCGAGTGATCTCAAGGAGGGGGTGTCAAGTAAGTTGAGATCCCAACGCTCTAAACAGCATGAACTATGGCTTAGTAACACCCCAGAGCCAGGGGACTGTAAGGTACTTTCCAAAAGAATAACACAAATAAGTATAATCAGCTTGCTAAATGAAGGAAAATAAGAATATGATGCATTAAAAGTAACAATTGTAAAATTAAAGCTGCAAGCAGCGATGGGCGGGCCCTCGCACATGTGGCGCGTCGGGGCATGTGGCATGTGGTGTTTCATATTCTGGAGCTCTGCCAGTGTGGCTGTGCATTTGCTACGCGATTCGGACGTTGCATGAAGGTTTTGTAACTCACTTCCTGTTGCCAGCAGGTGGCGCAATGACTGGGGGTGAATGTCGACATGTAGATTTGTTCAGTGCGGGACTCTTATCAAGCATGTAAAATTTCATGCAGATCTGAGCATGTACACTGGAGTTACAAGCACTTCCTGTGTCATGGCGAAGAATTGATGTTTGGCATACGCCACGGACACGCCGATTGGCAAACACGCAGATAGCACAACTTTTCATCGTCAATGCCTTTAGAAGGCACAGCAGAAATTTGAAGTCGGTCCGACTAAATCCCTAGGACGAAGTTCGTCAAAGTATGGAGTGTGTAACTTCGTCCCAAAATGGCCGCCTAAATCAAAATGGCCGACTTCCTGTTAAGATTAGGGAGTGGTCCAAGAGGCTTTTGTGCGTCTGGAAATGATACATGTGCCACAGAAATTACGTACATGTAGGTCAAGCGTGCGGTGGGTGCTGCTTCGTTAAAGGTCACTTCCTGTTGCCAGCAGGTGGCGCTATGACTGTGAGCGAATAGTCGGCATGTAGATTTGTTGAGGCGGGACTCTTGTCAAGCGTGTAAAATTAAGAGCAGATCTGAGCATGTACAGCAAAGTTACTACAACTTCGTGTTTCATGGCGAATCGTCGACGCCATCGGACCGCACCTTGGCGAAAATGCGCGAGATAGCACAACTTTACATCGTCAATGCCTTTAGAAGGCACAGCAGAAATCTGAAATCGATCGGACTAAATCCCTAGGAGGAGTTAGTTAAAATACAGAGTGTGTAAATCATCTAAAAATGGTGCGCAATTCAAAATGGCGGACTTCCTGTTGAGATTAGAGGAGTGATCCAAGAGGCTTTTGTGCGTCTGGACATGATAGATATACCACAGAAATTCTATAACCGTAGGTTAAACGTGGCGCAGGGGCTGCTAAGTTAAACGTCACTTCCTGTTGCCAGCAGGTGGCGCTATGACTGGGGGTGAATGTCGGCATGTACATGTGTTCAGGGCGGGACTCTTGTCAAGCGTGCAAAATTTCGTGCGGATCTGAGCTTGTGCAGCCAAGTTACTACAACTTCCTGTTTCATGGCGAATCATCAGCGCCACGGACACGTCCATTGACGAAAATACGCAGATAGCACAACTTTTCATCATCAATGCCTTTAGAAGGCACAGCAGAAATTTGATGTCGATCCGCGTAACTCCCTAGGAGGAGTTAGTTAAAGTACGGAGTGTGTAAATCATGCAAAAAATGGCGGCAAAATTCAAAATGGGCGACTTCCTGTTGGGTTTAGGGCATTGCTCCAAGAGGCATTTTGTACCTGTTGACATGATACATGTCCCCAAAAAATTTCGTGCGTGTAGATAAAACGTGCGGCGGGGGCTGCTTCGTTAAAGGTCACTTCCTGTCGCCAGCAGGTGGCGCTATGACTGCGGGTAAATGTCCGCATGTAGATTGGTTCAGGGCGGGACTCTTGTCAATAGTGTCAAATTTCGTGCAGATCTGAGCATGTACAGCCAAGTTACAACAACTTCCTGTTTCATGGCTGAATCATCGACGCCATCGGACACGCCATTGACGAAAAGCGCAGAGAGCACAACTTTTCATCGTCAATGCCTTTAGAAGGCACAGCAGAAATTTGAAGTTGATCCGACTAAATCCCTAGGAGGAGTTCGTTAAAGTACAAAGTGTGCAAATTGTCCCAAAATGGCCACCAAATTCAAAATGGCGGACTTCCTGTCGAGTTTAGGGTATGGGTTCTTGAGGCTTTTTTGTGCGTCTTGATATCATACACGTCCCCACCAAATTTCGTGCATGTAGGTCGAACGTGGACGAGGGGCTAATTTTTTCTAATTTTGTAGGTGGCGCTAGCGAAGCCATTTTCGACGCCGTCCGCTGAAACCCACAAAATACTGAAATTTTTCACCAGTCCTGACACGCGTGCCAAATTTGGTGAGTTTTCGAGCATGTTGCGGCCGCGAAAAATGAGCTTACTTTGCAGAAAAAAGAAAGAAAAAAAAAAAAAATAATCCTAACAGTTTCAATAGGGTCCTTCGCACGTTTCGTGCTCGGGCCCTAATGATCAACTGAGAAGTGCAATGAATGTGGTAGACTGTGAAAAGAAGTTAAGAAAATTGCAAACTTGATGGTACAAGAAGGAATATTAATGAAGTTAAAAATGTGTCTGTGTGCTTAAAAAAGGGAAGTGAAGAATCATCTCGAAGCATGTTGAACTTGCTATGACTTGCAATAACTATTAATATGAATGAAAAATGCTATGGCTAAAAATGAGGAACTTAAAATGTAAGTAAATGTTTGCACTCAGAGAGATAAAGAAGTAAGTGATTAAGTTGAGACATTTTGAGCTTGTAGTGAAACATTGAGACGAATGCAAAGCGCCATGACCATGTGTCGTCAGAGGAAGGAGAAGGAAGGGGGAGGAACGGAAAGGTCAAATAAGGAAGTCTCCGGCTCGACTGCAATACAGAAGGACGGAAGGATGAGCTGCACGACAGCAGTCAAGAAAAAGAGGTGGTGGCTTGGTCGACTGAGAGAACTCAGCTACGATGTAGGATATAAAAAGGAGAGACGAAGAGAGATCGGGGTTACTCCTCGGCAGATCTCAGAAGGCACTGGACTCAAGAGCAAGACCACCACCGCATCGGATCAAGAGCAAGACCACCACCGCATCGGATCAAGAGCAAGACCACCACAGCGTCGGATCAAGACCAAGTCAGAGCGTCGGATCAAGACCAAGATCAGAGCATCGGATCAAGACCAAGATCAGAGCATCGGATCAAGAGCAAGACCACCACCGCGTCGGATCAAGAGCCCAAGACCAGAGACGGGGATTTGAGAAGCCAACAACTAGAGACGACTTCAGAGATTCTTCGGGGGATTTCCAGAGATCGCGCCACTGAGGGTAACCACACCGGCCAAACCAACTGAAGAATGATCGGACTCTGAAGATTTTCTCTCCCTCATCTGCAAGGAAGACTGAAGACTTTTGAAGACAATCTGAGGGCTTTGTACAAGGCATCAGTTTCCACCAAGGTCATCAGCCCAGCAGTAGAAGAAGGAATCCACCTGCAGTAACGACTCCTTCCATTCCCTTTCTCTCCAAAACAGAAGACATCAAAGCATTCAAGCTCAACTACTACAATCAGGTTTTGAATTTTTAAGATTTTATCAGTTTACTATATGTTTAATCATTTCAGTTGTATGCTTGCCCTTGCTTAATTTTGCAATAAATTATATAATCAATGCATTTAAAGTACCAGTAGTAGACATTGAATTATTTCTTCACTAAGGTAGTAATTGTATTAGGTAAAGTGTGTTTAACATCTTTAAGGTTCTTTTAGGTTGCTCTAGCCAACGAAATTAACATATCCTTGGGGCCTCTTTTCCTGGCCACTAAACACAATCCTAGCAACCATACCAAGTGCACTGATCAATGAGAAGAGAGCTGTCGAGTGAGCGGACGTGGCTGGAGTGGTATTCGGCTCTGGCTATTCAGTCTGGTGCCATTTCAGAGTAAGCAGGATAGGCGTTCGGAAGAAGACAGTGAGAAGCTAGGCTGAATCTCTTCGACACCAGCTTAAACAGTCCTCAGTAAATACCTAATAGGGTAATACCCATAGGCCACGAGGATCGGACCCTTTAAGACGGAGAGCTGGTCCAGTACCTCCTGAACAGGGGTAACTCGGGATCTAACAACATTTACACACCATAAATATGGAGTCCAGGTCTGGTTGATGCTGCTGGGCAGACTGACCACTGGGAACCTCTGAGCTCTGCTGATCAACTCTGTGAAGTAGAGCAGAAGCAGAACAGACTACTTAACTGCCTGATAAAGACATAATACCCATTGGATGACAGGAAATCCCTCCATTAAAATGTTTACCTAGGATCAGCTGATGGGTGTCATATGATCTGAATCCAACAGGTCGATACATATACCCATCTCTCTTTTTAATCTGAATCCTGAACAATGTGTTCTGTTTGACGACGTGATCACATTGAGTGTATTTACATAATCCTGTAGTAAGAAACTTAATCACAGCCCTCAGAAAAGATGCAGGTTGGGCTGCTAACCCTTCCGCCCCCCTTCCTGTGTGTTCTAATGAAATGAGGAAACTCGAAGTTTAAATGTGGAATAAAAATGATGACTTTGTTCCCAGATTTTATTTTGTGATCTGAGATTTGTGAATGTGGATCCTGATTTGAAAAACTGCATGAAGGAGCTAATTTATCACTCCACTTTCAATGTTCTTCCACATTCTCAAACCTGCATCCAGCTGTTTGTGGATTTTAACCCTGGTTTTGATATTTGGACTAAGATCTGCAAAATGTGAGACCAGTTTGAAAAAAGTGAAGAGTTAAGAACATGAAGTGATCACAACAAAGACACCAAACCTCATCTCAGGAGAGACACAAACATTTAACATGCTGACCTCTGATCAGCAGAGTGGGGTCCATCTTTGAAGTCAATACGTCGCCCCAAAGACCCGTCGCTCTTCATGGACACACAGCTGGGTCCAGGTCTAGGTCCAGGTCCAGCAGAGTCCGGTCCCTGCTGCTGCTCTGGGCTTCAACACAACACACACAGAGCTTTGAGTGTGAATAATGATGGTGGAGTGATTTGAGTCCTGGACAGTTAGAGATCTTCATCTCACCTCTGAGCTTTGGTCTGGCTGTCATGTTCCCCACACAGAGTGCTTTTAGAGGGAGGGACTCCCTCCTCTCTGTCCTCACACTGATTCATAGCAGAGCCCACACCTTCACACAAACACAACAACATGCTGAGAGAGCTGCACTCATTCATTACAACAAGCTTTACATCTCAGGACACATTAGTTCTCCTCAAGGTCTGTGTCTTTAAATACTTTAATCATGACCAGAGAGACATAACATGGCTGATTTTACTTTGGTCCCCCTCTATTCCTGTGAGGGGCCCTGATGGCTGAGGGGCCCTAATCAACCCCTAAGTTCCCTTCCACCCTGGGCTGACTCTGGTCCATCTAGAAAGGGTCCTGGATCCTCTGGGACAGCTGACACCTGGACTGTGCTAAAGGGTCTTCAGTGAAACCAAGTCCGTCTCAGTGTTGGAAGATGTCTGTATTTGAGCCCTGAACACTTCATCCATGCACTTAACTTCAGAGTATTAACAGTTAAACCAGAAACCTGAACCAAGTGGATCCAAGCTGTCAGACCAGTTCAGACACACCCTGCATGTTTCACGGATGATGTGAGCTCAGACTACAATCAGACTGCTGCTGATTCTACTTGAGAAACATGAACAATATTACAGGGAAATCTTTCTGAAATCATTGTCCTTTAACTCGGAGAGAAATTCTACAGCAGATTTCAAAGAGATCTTTAGAAACAGCCAATCAGCATCAAGAAGCATTTCTACTGTCCAGTTAAACAGTGATCCAGCACAATGTGATCAAAGTGATCCTGATTATCAGACATTTACAGATTCCTCTGCTCGGATTCTCACCTGCTGAACTCTCTTCAGGTCAACTTACAGACACTTTGCACCTTCATGTGTGGAGGAAACACTGGGAGAGAAGAAGCTGCTCATTTCTTCCTTGTCAGTCCTGGTGTCTGTGTGCATCTGATCTGAGGACGCCGTCACATCCTCACAACTTCAGAGTCCACGCCTAAAAAGCTGTAATTATTTAACGGCTCTGGTCCAAACCGGTCTAACCTGTGGCAGAAACCCAGTCAGAGTCAGAGGAATCACACATCAGCTGATGTAGTTCTGCTGCCTGTCCACTAGATGAAGCTAACTAACCATCTGATGAACTAAAGATCATCAAGTTCATTTAAAGTTACAAACTCCTGGACTTTAAGAAATCCTTTGTTTTCTGCTCATGTTCAAACTTTCTGCACATTCAGAATCTCTCCCATCTGTGTTCTCTGACAAAAAAGACATAATATTAAGAGACTAACGTCATCATTTGATGAGACTTCATAACATCTTTCAGTCTACCTGCACTGTACTCTGCTGTGCATCAGGCTACTTATTGCTCCGCTGGAATTCTCCTCCTCAGTGCGCAGACTCCATTTTGCATGTGAAACCGAAAGCAGCTGGAAAAGCCTGACCACACACGTTAACTTCAGCAGCTCCCAGTCCCAAACAGAGCCAGGCTGCGCCTCAGGGTTTAGATGTTTAATTACTATGACGGCGTTCACAGGTCACAGCAGCTGGGCTGAGTTCATTTGCGCCAAGTCGAAAACCTTCTCTTGCGGCGCCCCCTGACATTTTACGCCCTATAGGCAACCTATGTGGCCTCTGCACGGTGTTGTAGCCCTACTGGTTTTGGTTGCCATACGCGTGCGCGTGTGGTGCGCAGCAGCTGCGGACTGCCTCCATCCCCAGATTCGTCCCACATTCACAAACATGTTCCTGGCGAGTTTCAACTCGCATCTTTAATCTGCTGCGGCGATCAGCGTTATGTCCTTTACATACATTACAGCCACGGAAAAAAAATAAGGAAACAGACTTTGTAAAAATCGCGTCCAGCTGGATTCGAACTCACCTGAGCAATAAGTAATTTACTGCCAACACGGAGCCACAGGGAGAGAAGAGGAAATATTCTGCCCACAATGAACAGCAGGTCTGTTTACAGCCATCATCCAACACAAAAGCTCAAGTCAGAAACAGGAAACGAAAAAGTGCAGTTTGGGAGGAGGTTACTTTCTTACACTTAAACAAGCAGCAAATCCAGTCTGGAACGGCGGAACCTGGGCCCAGTCCAGCTCAGACAGAACGCAGCAAAACACCCTGCTGTGTACGCAAGCGCACTGACTTTTCCTGCCTTTTTACTCCCTCTGTGTTTACAGGGTAACACCTGAGACACGCCCACCAAACGGGAGCAAACACACCTTGAATCCTGTTGCAGAACGTTGCGCAGCGTTTCCAGGAAACATGTCGTTCAATCAGAAAATGTTGCAAACCGGTGCAAAACGTTTTGAGATTAAAACTGTGATAAAACTTTTTGAAGTATTCTGAATCCTATAAAGGGCTGCTACAGAATCAGCACAACACACCACTCTGTCTGCTTTTACTTCCTCAGCCCACTGCAGTCCTACAATAATGGCCGTCATCTCTGCCGTGGACACTGACGTCTTTTCCAATATATTTAAGTCTGTCTCAGTTGTTGGAAATAACCAAATAGGGATGTTACTAACCAGGGAGAAGCAGCTATTATTTCATCTATATTCCTCTGATTTAGTCTTTGTTACCCAGCCAAAGCCGTCACCTTTAACAGAAAGGACATTATTTGCATGTTTCACTGATGATGTGAGCTCAGACTACAATCAGACTGCTGCTGATTCTACTTGAGAAACATGAACAATATTACAGGGAAATCTTTCTGAAATCATTGTTCTTTAACTCGGAGAGAAATTCTACAGCAGATTTCAAAGAGATATTTAGAAACAGCCAATCAGCATCAAGAAGCATTTCTACTGTCCAGTTAAACAGTGATCCAGCACAATGTGATCAAAGTGATCCTGATTATCAGACATTTACAGATTCCTCTGCTCGGATTCTCACCTGCTGAACTCACTTCAGGTCAACTTACAGACACTTTGCACCTTCATGTGTGGAGGAAACACTGGGAGAGAAGAAGCTGCTCATTTCTTCCTCGTCAGTCCTGGTGTCTGTGTGCATCTGATCTGAGGACGCCGTCACATCCTCATGACTTCAGAGTCCACGCCTACAAAACATCAGAGGGACGTCCAAACCGGTCTAACCTGTGGCAGAAACCCAGTCAGAGTCAGAGGAATCACACATCAGGTGATGTAGTTCTGCTACCTGTCCACTAGATGGAGCTAACTAACCATCTGATGAACTAAAGATTAGCTCAGCACTGAAAGATGTCATGAAGCAGCAGTGTGGATCACGTTGGTACTCTACTAGATTTAGGACATGTTGGTTTGTAATGAGGCAGAATGCAGCCTGAGATCCCCGGGCGGGGCCCTTCACTCTGTTCCTCAGTCCTGGTTCCTAACAAAGGGGGACCAGAACCTCCAGAACCTCAGGCTGCCACAGATGGTGTCTGCTTTTAAAGCTCTTCTTCAAACAGACTTTGGCTTCCAAACATTTTTCTTTAAAGGCCTTTTTACTCGTTTGTCCCTGTAAAGACTTTTTACCTTTGTTTTAAAAGCTGTTAAACAGATAAAGTTTGGAATTATTGTCACTTCTAATAGTGCTGCTACTACAAATACTGCTTCTGTAATACAAGTACAATATCTACTGCTGGGACTGAAAACTGCTGAGAGGTCAGAGGTCAGGGTCCGGCTGTAGTTTAGCTGCTGTGTGCTTCTGTGAGGACAGGATTTGTGAGGACTCTGTCCTTAAAAAGAGGATTTGTGTAATGCACATCACAGCCTCTAGGGGGAAGTAGTGGAACTTAAAGGTCCCACATTAAGCTCATTGATGCACATCTGCCACAGAGGAACGTCAAGCAGAACTCCATTCAAAATTAAGCAATATTAAAACACTTCGTCAGCAAAGGCCAAAACAAGCCAAATACCAGTTATTTAATTTAATTAATAAGTTAAATTATTGACTCAGAACTTCTAGTATCCACCAATAAGCATCTAATTTTAATGAATTTTGTTGAGGTTGAAGTTAACATTAAGTCTTGCAATTAAATCTACATGTTGAAACCCTTCTTAAATAAATATTGTTTGGTACATTTGTTCTGTGCCAAAATGAAGCCTTGCCTCTCATGAATAGTTAAGTTTAAAATATTAAGCTTCAAAAATCTTTGGCATTTGTTGATAAAAGATCTACTAAATTGGTGTTTTTCTGAATGGAGTTTGGTAAGACAGCAGTAGCCACGGAGGCTAAACCAGGTAAATGTTGTGTCTGAACTCACAGCGGGCGGATGAGCAGTTGGTCACTTTCCTCCGCAGAAACTGTGGCGTCACATTAACGTTTAGACGCCATGTTTACCTTAATAAACTCAGAAATCTTCCAAATACTAACTGAACTCAGAATTTTAGCTGCTCTGCGCCAAGCAATAACTCTAACTTGCTTCCTTCGACTGCTGAAATATTTCTGTGTGTTACAACTGCTCATAACTTTGGTTCCACCTTTAGAAATGTGTTCTTCTTCTTCTTTTGGTTTTGTGGCACATGGCAACCACGACTTTTAAAAGGTGTATACTGCCTCGTACTATATCGGATCCAATACAAATATGTTTGTTGGGACTACTTTATATCATAAAATAATAAAATAATATTAAAGAGAGAAAGAAACTAAATCCCATTATCACAAAAAAGGACAAAAGTTCATTTGAGGTGAAAAGTTTTTGTTTGATAAAGTGAAGCAGGAAAAAGAAAATGAATCTTTTTAAAAACTCCTCAGCTCTTAATTTCCTCACATGAAGCTCCTCTAACTTTCTTCTGAAACACGCTGTGTAACATCACTAATGATTATTTTAGCTACTATTGAGAGGAGGAAAGTAGAGCTGAAATATTTAATAGATGAACTGATTAGTTGATGGACGGACGGATTTCTTTCACACAAAATGCATCCAGTGACTGTTCCAGATATTTCTTAGGAGGCTTCATGTAACAGGGAAAGGTAAGACAGGTGGAGCTTGGAGTCATTATCTGAGCCCTCAAGTGTTCACTGACCTTCCAGCTCTAGTTCTTTCTCTCATGTAACTGTCCAACAGTTAGACTGATCAGGTAGAGACAGCAGCTCAGGCATCAGGCTGCCAGATATCAGTGTTCTCTGGGAATCTGACAAGGTCCAGTCTCACAAGAACGTTTCCAAGAACTCACTGGCTCCACAGATCAGAGTACAACTCAGAGATAGTAATAGATTCTAATATGATGCAGCATGCATCTGGGCCAAACAGTTCATCTCACCTCCAACACTCACTAAAAGCAGCAAAACACTTCATACATGTCTCAAAATAAAGTGGTTGGACCAAACACAGGCAACAACTCTCAGTCAGAAAGCAAACACTGTCACTGATAACACACTGAGCTAAAAACACTGATTCCAAGGAGCATTCTACAGAAATGATGAACTTTCATCTTTGAAGTGTGAAGGATTTTTCTCATCAATCAGTATTTTATTCCAGAAGAACAGATTTTCACATTCTGGACTGTACTAAAGTCTATGGAACAAGAAGGAATCAGAAATGCAGGACTTGTTTCTTTCTCATTCCGTACAGTCATTTACTTTGGAAAAGAAAAGTTCAAACTAAAGTTCAGTGCTGCAGTATCACCTGGAATTCATGTTCCAACCCTCTGAAGCAAATCTGCTCAAATGAAAGCACATTTCCTGCTTTCCACTCAGACTGCAGCTCTTTGTTCAAAACACTGCACACAGTTCTCTACACACAGACGCATTGAAGTCAATATTCTGCTGAGCTCTTCTAGAGATTTCACATTGTTTTTGCCATTGTCATTCTGTTTTGATAGAATAGAAAGAGTTCTGCAGGAGGTGGAGCAGGAAAGAAAAAAGTGCTCATTGAATGTGTGTGATTGACAGTTTGTGTTTCTCTGACTGTGTGAAGAGTTTGGACCGATGCATGTTAGCAAGTGAAAAAAGCTGGAAGACGAGAGCCCAGTGTAACAGGCTTTAAAGATTAGCTAACGCATTAGAAACATATTCCAGTTTGTCACATCAACACATCTCTTCTAGATATCTGATATATGAACTAGTCAACATTGTGCTCTAGAAAACAAACTTTCAAACCATATCTGATTCAGTTTGCAGAGTTTGGAACTTTTACTTTGACGGACTTTGTGTAAAATGGACAAATAATAATGTTTCAAAACATCATTCAAGCTTGTTTTGGACATTTGATGAAAGTCTGCTAATAATAGCTGCAAAATAACTAAATCATCATTTTAGACTGTGGCGTCTGGCGAATAGTCAATAAAGTGAAAATCTGTTTTTCTTAATATGGAATGAAATACTGATTAATGTGAAAAAGACTTGAGAAGCTTATTTCTGTATATAACACTTCCTGTTGTTCCAAGGGCGTCACTTTGTGTTGAAAAGTGGACATCAGGGCTCAGATGTGATGATGAAATATATGGGGGGGTCTGGGGGTCCTTTTGACCATCAAACACTTCATTTCCTGCATTCTGGAAACATTTTCTGCACCAACATCTGCTGGAAATGTCTTTATTTCTATGAAGGGAAACACTAAATATAGGTCGCAGGTGAGGATTCAAATCTAAAACTAGAACAGAATATAATGCAGAAATCAGCAGCTTCTTTTTCTTTTAGCTTCACTTCCTTTTTTTCTTTCTTCTGCAGCTTTTCTTATTGTGCAAACAAACCTTTCTCAAAGCATTTTCATTTCTTACGTAACATTTCTTGTTGCTAGTTTTCACAACATTTGGAACAAATTGTGCTTCAGATAAAATCTGTGTTTTGATGCTTTGAGTCAGTTTTGGAGGTGAATTTTTGCACATTCCTGTCAAATCTCCTGTTTATTTGTTGGATTATTTTGTGTACTTGTACATTTTGGATCTCTTGACTTTCTCTTTCTTTATATTTCTATACTTCTGTTTCTGTGTCCTGTTAAGCAGCAACACACCGAGGCAAATTGCTGCTATGTGAAAATAAAGCTGATTGTGATTCTGAGATGAACTGTTTGGCCCAGATGCATGTTGGTGATGCAGACTGTAGGAAGAGCTTTGGAAAAGGGAAGAAAAAGTCTGTAATAATTCTGTGTTCCAGCTTCTCCAGTGTTGCTGCTTTTCTCTTTTGGATCTCAGTAAAGTGAATAAACAGGAGCTCTGTAGACGTCAGCCTGAGCTCTGGAGATGGAAAAGAATCATTATTTGCAGGTCAAGAGGGGAAAAAAGGAAAGAAAGATGAATTTAAAAGAGACAGGAGGGACAAAGAGTTGAGATTGTAGGAAGAAGAAAGTCAAAAGAAAGAAAGAAGACAGTAAAACAGAGTGTGTCCATTAAAAAGCCCAGCGGAGTCGTTTCAGCTGTTTTTAATGAGTCAAATCAAAGTGGACGTTAACATTAACCCTCCTCTCATAAACAGCCGTACAGTTTCCCTTCAGCCAACACCTTCAAATAAGAAGAAGAAGATTTAGAAGAAGAATCATCTCCTGAAAACATTTAGGAAACACAGAGTCACAGGTTTGATCCCAGCAGCACACTGAGAGCTTCTCACACAGCAGATACACCATGTGGCCAAAAGTATGTGGATCGGCTCCACGTCCGTCCTCCGGGATTCGATCCCGTTCAGACACCGCCAGCGAGGTCGGGTCCGGCTCAGTGTCGGAGGGGGTTCAGGTCTGGACTCTGTCACGTATCACTGTGTGCAGGAGCGCTCAGATCTCCTGTGGTTGGATCCAAGAGGCAGCAGCAGCAGTTAGATATCTGATGTTTGGTGTTGCTGCAGATCTTCACTGAAGCTCCTTGTTGTTTCCATCCAGTCAAAGATTCTTTTGATGTCTGCTGGATCATTTTAAACACATTCAGACACATTTGGGATCTTTGGAAACTTTTTCATCTCTACTAGAATTGAAACTAAAGTTCTGTGAGTTTGAAGAAGGAAGTGAAAAGCAAACAAAGATGGAGTCACGGTGTGGGAACAACATGAAGCCGTCAGGTGGAACAAAAAGCAGCTTCAGGGTTTTGTTTCAGGGGATCGTGGGGGTGCAGTCAGGTTCAGGTCTTTGAGTCTTTGTCTTTACTGTGTCCACGCAGACAGAGCCGTGACAGAGGACAGAACAGGAAGTGAACAAAGGTGACAGGAAACGCTCCTCGCCCGGCCGGATGCGCTTCAACGTGGCCGACCTGAAACGGCGCAGAGAGCCCAGCTGAGCACAGAGGAAGTCACGTCTCTGATAAACCTGCAGGAGGCGGCGCTGATGATGTTTCCTCAGCCAGCGCTCGTTGTCCTCCTCCCCCTCCACCACGATCACCTCCCCCTCAGTGAACGTCAGCTCGTCTGGATTATCAGCAAAACAGTTGTAGATGGCCTTCAGTCTCTGAGGCTTCTGCACACACACACACACACACACACACACACACACACACACACACACACACACACGTTTCTACTCTCCATGCAGCAGGATTTAAGCTGCGTCGGTTAGAGGACAATAAACTAAAGCAAAGTGCATTAACAAAACTCTAATTCCCCGTGGCCTCTCTCCTTCCCGTTACTGGACTAAACAGATTTCTTATTATTTGGATTTGTTGCAGGACCTGATTGAAACTGACTGAACTGATTTCAGGATGAACTCCTCGTCGTCGTGCAGATTAAGAGTTACTGTGTCATTGTTTCTGATTCAGAGACTTTGTTGTTGACGTTTTGAACGTTATGTCTTAAAATCACAAACTCTCTGAGCGTCACTGTGTCGAGCTGCAGTGAAAAACTTTAAATCCACACACACATTTTCCTTCTGCTGCTGCTGACTGTGTGTTCCCCTCAGTGTTGACCTCTGACCTCTGAGCTGCTGGAATCTGAACTGTCTACTACAGAGCAGGGCTGGGCCGTACGGCCAAAAATGACTATTTCATCTCATTAAATCTCTCTAATTATCAGGATCAATGTGTTTAAAGGCTGATTTTTGCTCCTGACTTTGAAACTTTTCTTTCTGCTCAGAACAAACACTTGATGCCAAACAGTGGATCACTTCACAAATCTGAGGCAGAACATTCACAACTATTGTGAGAAAATCTCTTTTCAACAAATATGCAGGAGGAAAATGAAGTCAAATCTGTTTTCAGTCCCTTTTCCTCAACAAAATAAAGATCTTAGTAGAAACATTAAGTGCTGATTCGTTCCTGATTCAAATAAATTCAATCAAACACTTATTGAACATTTGTTATTTTGTTCCTGAGGAAAATGATAGAATTCTCATTATTGTTTTATAGCCCAGCCCTACTACATACTACCTCGTGACGCAGTATGTCCTACATATAGCATACTGCGTTTCATAGTAGTACGCAGTATGAAGCTGCTAACAGGTTTATTTTGCAGTAGCCGGTTCCGCTGTTGGAAAGCAGAAAAATACAACAGAAGGAAAATAAATGGAAGAAGCAGGAACATTTTCTTCTAATTGAATCTTGTGTAAAACAATCTGTAACCAAGGTAACGTAGCGAGCTGCATCTGTACTACTACCCACAACAAATCCAGATATGTAGTCAGAATGTGCAGTAGTGCTTCTGTCAGTGTTTTTACAAATGTCTGTGCTCACATGCTGATGTCTTCTATGTGCCGTCTTATCTGTGCTCGTCTGCTTTTGTCTGTATTTATGTTTTATCCATGTTCCTGGGTTCTCTGCTTGGGATTATGTGCTTCAGTTTGTTTGAATGTTTTCTGGACGACATGTTTTCTGTTTTTTGTTCTGCCATCAACCTGCCAGGGACTCCAGATTAAATGAGTCTTTATGGCTAAATCTGGCTCGCTTACATTTTGGACTTAGTCCTTCTGTTCAACCAACGTGCACTGTCCCTTTAAAACAAACAAACAAAGCATTAAAGAGCTCATATTAAGCTTTTTGGCTTTTTCCACCTTTTAAGTGCTTCTTCCATTTCTTTTCCTCCTATTGTTTCCTTTCCAGAAGCAGAACCCGGCTGAGCCCGTTCCATACTATGAAACGCAGTATGCAGTTATGTACTACATACTGGCCGCCCGCTGCTTCAGATTACAGCCAGTGTTTCCCCTCAGTGTTGACCTCTGACCTCTGCTGATGCGTTTGAGGATTTACGGAGAAGGTGCTTCTGGCTTTGGGACTTTTGGGGGATTTGCACTGTGACCCTACAGAGAGAGAAGAAGAACAACACACTTTCTTTCTTTCTTTCTTTCTTTGGCAGGGACATTAACCAACATCTCAGTTCACACATCAGTGTAAATGTGGCGGAGTTAGCTAAAGAGCTAATGTTGATGAGGAACAGAGAGATAAAACAGTGAGAGTTTGTAAAGGTCAGAGGTGAGGCAGTGAGATTCCTCATGACATCAGGATCTTCAGGGTCCTGAACAGAAACACAGATCTTCATGTTGCTGCTCATTTTAAAGTTGGACAGGCTCTTCAAACCCCTCTGTGGTGGGGGAGGAGCTCAGTGAGAGGTAAACCATGCTTTGGAATGGAAATGGATTTTCATGTGAGCGTCCTCCAGACGAGCCCGTCCTCGTTCCAGTGGTGAGATAGTGCTGACCCTGAAGCAGGATTAAAGCTGCATGCTCAGAGACGAGCAGCTCACTCCGGTGATACTCTGATGCTGAGTGTTTCCCACTGAGTCTGGAAGAAAACTCACAGGAAGACGAACGCTCGCCTCACGCCGTTTATTAGAAAACAAGAGTCGCCGTCACTCGTGTGAGAGGACTCGGACGCTCGGAGCTGAAGGTGAAACTGTGCGTGACCGGAGTCTGGAACTTTAAAACTCCCCGACAAATTGCGGCTGAGACGTCTGACGCCTCAGTGTCTGAGGCTCGCTCACCGCTGGGATCAACAAGAACCTGCTGGCTTTTCAACACTGTCTTTCTGCTGAGTTCTTCAAGTGGGGAAACGAGTCCTGGGGCCGCTGTGAGAACCGAGTGTTAAAGGACTTTAGTCAGGAAATCACAGGACTGACTAGATCACAAGGGAGAGTTTATATAAAACCTGGTGCGGTTCTTCGTGTGCATTACTTTATTCTTTCACCAAATCTTCTGGAACTAAGGAACAGACCATCTGCTTCCTGTTTACAGCAGCACGCGCACGCCCAGTGTACGTGAACGGCCACTAGATGTGTGTTTTCAGTCATTTTAATGTAGACGGAGATCAACTCTGATACTCAGCTAAAACGCTGCTGTGGACGGAGATCGGATTCGTTTTAATTCTCTGTTTCTAAAGTCAAACGGAGCAGTGTGGGCGGGGCCTTAGTCCACAAACTTTTCATCAGTTAGTTAGTCGCAGCGGTTACAACCAGGACTCTGACTCTAGGGGGAGAAGGCGGCAGGTTCAGGCGTGAAGCGGGAGAAGAGCGACTTCTTTCATAAGTACGTTATACATCATGTGTGTGAGTGTTTGGGTCATGTGATCACCACGTGAGGAGGTTTGAGCACTCTGATGAACTCGCTGCTCTGCTGGTAGTCGCTGTGAATGGAGAGGGAGATGTAGTCCACAGACATCTTCAGAGGAAGCTCCTCCTGCAGGTTGTGGGTGATTCCTCTGCAGTGGACAGATGTAGATTCAGGACCCTGCTGGGCTGCTGATGTGTCCTGCTTCAGGCTTCAGGTCTCCTCCCTGTTTGGACCAACATGTGAAGGGTAGTACTGACACCTACTGATCCTCTTCAGGATGGAACAGTGGAAAGTTTCACTTCTCCACACCGAGGGAGCTCACAGTGCTTTTCATAGTTTACTCATATTAATTCCCATTCATCTATCTTTATCCGCTTATCCGGGGTCGGTTCGCTGGGGCAGCAGCTCCAGCAGGGGACCCCAAACTTCCCTTCCGAGCCACATTAGCCAGCTCTGACTGGGGGGATCCCGAGGCATTCCCAGGCCAGCGTGGAGATATAATCTCTCCACCTTGTCCTGGGTCTTCCCCGAGGCCTCCTCCCAGCTGGACGTGCCTGGAACACCTCCCTAGGGAGGCGTCCAGGAGGCATCCTTACCAGATTCCCAAACCACCTCAACTGGCTCCTTTCAACGCAAAGGAGCAGCGGCTCTACTCTGAGCTCCTCACGAATTGCCGAACTTCTCACCCTATCTCTAAGGGAGACACCAGCCACCTGCTTGAAGAAACCCATTTCGGCCGCTTGTACCTGCGATCTTGTTCTTTCGGTCATGACCCAGCTTTCATGACCATAGGTGAGGGTAGGAACGAAAATTGACCGGTAGATCGAGAGCTTTGCCTTACGGCTCAGCTCTCTTCTTGTCACAACAGTACGGTAAAACGAGTGCAATACCGCCCCCGCTGCTCCGATTCTCCAGCCAATCTCCTGTTCCCGTCTCCCCTCACTCCTGAACAAGACTTGAAGGTACTTGAACTCCTTCACTTGGGGCAAGGACTCATTCCCTACCTGGAGTTGGTACTCCATCGGTTTCCTGCTGAGAACCATGGCCACAGATTTAGGGGGTGCTAATCCTCATCCCAGCCGCTTCGCACTCTGCTGCTAACCGATCCAGTGAGAGCTGAAGGCTACGGACAGATTATGCCATCAGGACCACATCATCCGCAAAAAGCAGTGACGAGATCCCAAGCCCACTGAACCGCAGTCCCTCCTCGCCACCACTACGCCTCGATATCCTGTCCATGAATATCACAAACAGGACTGGTGACAAAGCGCAGCCCTGGCGAAGGCAAACCCCCACCTGGAAAGAGTTCGACTTACTGCCAAGTACTCGGACACAGCTCTCACTTTGGATGTACAAGGATAAGATAGCCCTAAGAAGGGCCCCCGTCACCCCATACTCCCACAGCACCTGCCACACTATCTCCTGGAGGACCCGGTCATATGCCTTCTCCAAATCTACAAAGCACATGTAGACTGGATGAGCATACTCCCAAGCCCACTTCAGGATCCTTGCGAGTGTAATGAGAGTAAAGAGCTGGTCAGTTGTTCCACGACTGGGACGAAAACCGCATTGTTTATCTTTGATCTGAGGTTCGACATCCGGCCTAACCCTCAGTTCCAGCACCCTGGCGTAGACTTTACCAGGGAGGCTGAGAAGTGTGATACACCTGTAATTGGCACACACTCTCTGGTCCCCCTTTTTGAACAGGGGAACCACCACCTTAGTCCGCTACTCCTTGGGCACTGTACCCGACACAGAGTCCTCTGAGACAACAAATCCCGGAAGGCCTCCCTTCTTCAGTCGGACGGCTTCCCTGTCCACGGTGTTCGAGGGTTACCACCCCTTGAGGCACCTAAGACCTTGAGAGACCACAGCTTTCCGCTGCAGCTTCAGCAATAGAGGCTTTGAACATTGCCCAATCATGTTCAATGTCCCCAACCTCCACAGGGATGCCAGAAAAGCTGCGAGTTGAAGATCTCACGGACATGGGCCTCCACCAGACGTTACCAGTTCACCCGCACTACCCGTTTGGGCTTACCAGGTCTGTCCAGAGTCTTCCCTCACCCCCTGACCCAACTCACAACCAGCTGGTGATCAGTTCCGCCCCTCTCTTCACTCGAGTGTCCGAAACATGCAGCCTCAAATCAGTTGAAACGATTACAACATCGATCATCACTCCTCGGCCTAGGGTGCTCTGGTACCATGTACACTTATAAGCATCCTTATGCTCGAACATGGTGTTTGTTATAGACAATCCATGACTAGCACAGAAGTCTAACAACAAACACCCACTCAGGTTCAGATCAGGGGGGCCGTTCCTCCCGATCACGCCTTTCCAGGTAACTCCGTCATTGCCCACACGTGTGATTTGAAGTTACCCAGCAGAACTATGGAGTCCACTACTGGAGCCCCATACAGGACTACATTCAGGTTCTCCAAGAAGGCTGAATATTCTGAACTGCTGTTTGGTGCATATGCACAAACAACAGTCAGAGTTTCCCCCCCCCGCTATCCGAAGGCGTAGGGAGGCGACCCTCTCGTTCGCCGGAGTAAACTCCAACGTAGCAGCGCTCAGCCAGGGACTTGTGAGTATCCCCACACCTGTCTGGAGCCTCACACCTTGAGCAACTCCAGAGAAGAATAATGTCCATCCCCTATCAAGGAGCACGGTTCCAGAGCCAAGACTGTGCGTGGAGGTCAGCCCCACCAGATCTAATTGGTAGCGCTCCATCTCCCGCACAAGTTCCGGCTCCTTCCCCCACAGAGAGGTGACGTTCCATGTCCCCAGAGCCAGCCTCTGCTGCCCGGGTCTGGTCCGTTGAGGCCCCTGGCATTCACCACCACCCCTGGCATTCACCACCACCCATGTGGCAGCGCACCTGACCCCTGCGGATCTTCCACTCTTAGAAGAGGGCAACTGAACTGAACTGAGTCCTGACTCTTGTTGTACTGTGAGACGACAGCCTTCTCTTGTTCACTCACTGCCGTAATCTTTTTCTGAGTTTGACTCACAGATCGTAAACAAATTCAAATACCTTGGTATTGAACTGGATCCACACTGTCTTTTAAAAATCAATTCATTAAATCTTTGATAGAAAACCGCTTTCATTTCATCACTGCTTCATCCTGCAGAAACACAACCTGCTAAGCTTCAGTTCAAATATGCCTGTGCTGTAAGATCCTACGTTGACTGGCCCCGTCCCCACTAAGTGAGTACATTAAACTGAAAACAATGGGAGGTGGCAGAACTTTAACCAGGGCCTCCAATAGAGGTGACTGTACGGTGCCTTACAGACCTACAACATCTGGACAATATGTATTATCAGTTAAAGGCTCAGAGATCTGGAACAAGTTACCGGCTGCTGTGAGGGAATGTCTGAGTTACCCCAGCTTTAAGAACCAGCTCAAACAATGTCAAATAATGACACATCAAATGTGTGACCACTAACGCACTCTGTTGTACTGTTTATATATGTGTATGTGTACCGTACCAGATCCAGCACTTTACTGCATTAAACAGCACTTTAACATCATTAAAATATACTTCACAAATAGATTAGCACTTTACTGTGTATGTGTAAATGTGTGTGTCTGCTGTACGAGATGCAGCAGCCTCCTGCAATTAACAACTCTCAGACTAAATTAATGGCACTTTAAATGACAATTCTTGTCTGCTAACTGTGGTGTCTTTTATAATATGTTGTTGAAAATCGTGGCGTCTCTTAAATTGTGTTGTATCGTATCCAATTTCAAACTGTGTTGCCTGGTATTGTGATGACCTGACGGGGGATCACAGACTGTGGCATATTTACATTGCAGAAAAGCTTAGACGTCCATTAATATGCACTGTATACACATTTTATTGATATAAATGTGAAGTTTGCAGCAAAAACAAGTCAGATTTAGAAAGACCACGACTCTATGAAGTGAGCTCGCTACAGCAGATCAAATGTGCACAAGGTAAAATAAAGAGGGAAAGACACAGTCACACTGACACACATGACGCAGTCTGCTCGTGCACACACTGGCACTGTGCACCTGCATTTTGTTGCTTTGTACCAGTGACATGCACAATGACAAAGTTGAATCTAATCTAAAGTTTTATAACAGTTTGTTAACAAGGTTCAGCCTTTCTAAATCACAATCTTAACAATCTTAACATCACAACATTTTTAACATTTAAACATATTTTTAACAACATGAGGGGTGTTGCTCCAAGAAAACTTTATTAAAGTGAAAATCAAAGTCAGCACAGTTTGTACACAACAAGTTCAGCCCTGAGGAGATCATTTCACCATTTCTAAGAAAACACATTTCTGACATTAAAGGCACAATCAGTGAGCCAGATGTTAACCAAAGTGAAGCCTCGTCCACCACCAACATTTAAACCACAGGACTGGATTGTCTCCCTCTTACACAGAACACAGGGAGACTGAGGAACCAGAGCAGAATCCAAACCCAGGATAAAGAGGTTCAGTGAATGTGGTGTTGAAGGTGTGGAGGTGGATCAGTGTGTCAGAGGAGACTCTGTAGAAGGACAGAGAGCCAGCAGGACAGTCCACATACACTGCTACTCTGTTAGAGGAGGAGGAGGAGGAAGAGGAGGAGGAGGAGGAGGAGGAGGAGGAGGAGGAGGAGGAGGAGGAAGAAGAGAGAGGGAGGTCTGTTCCTCTGTTGTTGTGACAGACAGAGTAACGACCATCAGAGCAGCTCAGACTCCAGGACTGATCATTCCCTCCAAACACACAGTCTTCACTGTCTCCTCTCCTTCTGATTCCTCTGTAACTCACTGATATATAAACTCCTTCTCTCCACTCGACCTCCCAGTAACAGCGACCAGTCAGACCATTTCTACACAGCAGCTGAGGCCACCAGTCAAATCTCTCTGGATGATCAGGATATGGCTGCTCCTCTCTCACATGTGTCACCTTCCTGTTGTTGTCAGACAGTTTGAGGAATCGGCTTGCTGTGTTTGTGTCCAGTGTGAGTTCACAGAAATCTGAAGAGAGAACGAGACACAACACAGCAGCAGTTTATCATCAGACACATCTGAAGGTTTATTCTTTGTTTGTGTGCTGATGTTGTTCATTTGTATAAAGTTTAATGATGATGCATTTAGTCAGTAATGTTTTAATGAATAAATACCACAACTAGCAACTTTGTATTGAAAGAGAAACTGACTGTGTGCTGTTTTGTCCTCATGAGTCAGACTGAATCCACACTTACACTTCCTCAGACCAGGTTTTAACCTCTGCTCTCCACCATGGTCCACACTGGAGGAAGAAACACAGTCAGAGTGATTTTCTATCCAACATGAGTCCTAACTGCTGTTCAACATGAAGCAGTGTTCCTCAGTTTGTCAGTGTGACAGAGAAACAGGCTGAAACTCATCTGGGTCAACTGTCTCCAGGATTCTTTCACTGTCTGAGAGAAAAAGACCTGAAGAAGAAGTCTATTAAGATTCTCAGTCATCCAGGTCATAGTTATCCAACGAAGGTTAAAGTCAGGACAGTTCTGAACTGAAGAAGTTCCTTGGATGAGGGACGAAACGTCTTCCAGTATCTTTCAACCAAGTCCAGTTGCCCTTGACTTTAACATTCGTTGGTTACCTGAAGAAGAAGAAGACGAAGAAACAACTAATATGAGAGCAGGATGTCAAATATCGTCCTCTGCATTTTGTCCCGCTAAATAAACAGTTTGACCAACAGTCACACATGAACAACTAAACTGTTTCCAGACTGTTCTCAGATCAGTCTGACCACCAGATTCAACTTGTATTGTGTAATTTATATGTCAGAAACAGGGTCTGAGGACAGAGAGTCCATATGATGTACAGATTGTAAAGCTTTCCTGGAACAAGTTTGTGATTTTGCACTTGATAAATAAAACTGACTTGACTTGGGAATTTCATATCAATAAAGGACTGTATTTCACAGAGACAGATGAGGCTAAATGAATAAATAAACAAGCTAACGTTGTGCTGTAGAAAACAAACTTTCAAATGATTTATGATTCAATATGGAGAGTTTTCGAAAGAGCGGACAGACTTTTACTTGGAAAGTGCTAACAAAGATGAGATTTACACGATCTAAAGTTCACAAACTTGGTGTAAAATAGACAAAACCTAATGTTTAGAAATATAAATGATATATACACTGTAGGTGGGGGTCAGTGGGTCTATTGCTCGTCTCCAGATGGTACAAAACGCTGCAGCGTCTCCTAACTGGAACGTAAACATGAGCACATTTCCCCATTTCAGCCTCACTCCACTGGCTCCCTGAACATTATAGGATTCACTTGAAGATTCTTTTATTTGCTTTTAAATGTCTAAATGGTCTTGCCCCACCCTACATCTCTGAGCTGCTACCCCCCTATAGACCCACCCGTTCTCTCAGGTCAGCTTAAAACCCACCTCTTTTCCTTGGCCTTTGAAAACTGAAGGGCACATTTCTTGTTTGGATTGTATTGATTTTATTGTTTTATTGTGTGGTTGTTGTTTTTACTTGGATTTCATGCATCGTGTGAGCTTTGTATTTAGTGTCTTTTATTTATTTAGTTTTTATTTATTTATATTTCTTTTTTATGTACAGCACGTCTCTGTACTCTGTAAAGCGTCTCGGGGTCCTCCCCAGAAGACTTTGAACATTTAACACTTAATTTCCTGCATTCTGGAGACATTTTCTGACCAATTTATGGTGAAAATGTCTTTATTTATATGAAGGCAAGGCAAGTTTATTTATATAGCACATTTCAACAACAAGGCAATTCAAAGTGCTTTACATAAAACATAAAATCAACAGGGAAAACCAATAAAAACTTTTGAAAGCAACATAAAATATAATAAAAGTTAAAAGAGTTAAATGGAAAATAAAAACAGGCTGAGGGGTTGAGCAAATAACTGAGTCACAATCATTCTGAAAAGAGAACAAACAGAGAAGTACACTTAATCTACTCTCTCTAGCTAGTCTGTACTCGGGTCCACAGCAATCTTTGGGTCCACTGAAACTCCAAAAACCCTCGGACACTACAGAGAAACCAGGACATGTCTGTCATCAGGCCCCTTTGATCCAGTTATACTCTGGACCCACCTGCACGTTTATAGGTGGACAGAGGTTCCTGCAAATCACTCGGGCGTGAGATTTAAGATCCACTTCCTTCACTCTGTTCAATCTCACTTCTAAAACGTCCTAACCCAGCTACCTACTCATTTCTCACCGTGTAAATATTTAATTAAAAGCAATGGTAAAAAGCTAAAAACAAAGAAAGAGAAAACAGGACAGTAAAAGTTACAGTGCAGAGTAAAAGAAAAAACTTAAATATTTAATTAAAAGCAGTGGTAAAAAGAAAAGTTTTTAGTCTTGATTTAAAAGAAGTGACAGTTTGAGCAGACCTGCAGTTATCTGGGAGTTTGTTCCAAATATCACGAGACATAATAACTGAACAGCTGCTTCTCCTTGTTTAGTTTTGACTCTGGGGACAGAAAGCAGACCTGCCCTAGACGACCTGAGAGATCTGGTTGGTTCATAACGAAGCAGAAGATCAGAAATATATTTTGGCCCTAAACCATTTAGTGCTTTGTAAACTAACAGCAGGATTTTGAAATCAATTCTTTGACATACAGGAAGCCAATGTAAAGACCTCAGAACTGGAGTGATGTGATCCACCTTTTGGTCTTAGTGAGGACTTCGAGCAGCAGCGTTCTGAATCAGCTGCAGCTGTCTGATGGATTTCTTAGGGAGCCCTGTAAGGACACTGTTACAGTAGTCAAGTCGACTGAAAATAAATGCATGGATAAGCTTTTCCAGGTCCTGCTGAGACATAAGGCCTCTTATCCTTGATATATTCTTCAGGTGACATTAGGCTGACTTTGTAATTGTCTTAATATGGCTCCTCAAATTCAGGTCTGAGTCCATGACTACACCAAGATTTCTGGCTTGGTCCATGGTTCTTAACATTACAGATTGAAGTCGAGCACTGACTTTCAATCGTTGCTCCAAAAACAATAACTTCAGTCTTATCTTTGTTTAATTGGAGAAAATTCTGGCACATCCAGTTGTTGACCTGCTCAATACAGTTACTCAGCGCCTGTATGGGATCTTAGTCTCCTGGTGAAATGGTTATGTAGATCTGTGTGTCATCTGCATAATTATGGTAACATATTTTGTTGTTTTTCATAATCTGAGCCAGTGGAAGCATGTAAATGTTAAACAGAAGAGGCCCCAGAATGGAGCCTTGGGGAACTCCACATGTCATTTTTGTCAGCTCAGATGTGTTGTTACCTATAGACACAAAGTAGTCCCTGTCCTTTAAGTACTGTGCCAGAAAGTCCAACCCAGTTTTCAAGTCTGTCTAGTAATATGTTGTGGTCTACCGTGTCGAATGCAGCACTGAGATCCAATAATACTAAGACTGAGATTCTGCCACTGTCAGTGTTTAAATGGATGTCATTGAAGACCTTAACTAGAGCCGTCTCAGTGCTGTGGTGTGGTCGAAAACCTGACTGGAAGACATCAAAACAGTTATTTAGTGCCAAGAAAGCACTAAGCTGTTGAAAAACAGCCTTTTCAATTATTTTACTTAAAATGGGAGATTTGATATGGGCCTATAATTCCTCATTAGTGAACTGTCTAGATTGCTCTTTTTTAAGAGTGGCTTAATGACTGCAGTTTTCAGGGCCTGTGGGAAAAAACCTGAGAGGAGAGACATGTTGACAATTTGTAGTAAATCTGAGGTCATGCATTTAGACTCCTTTTTGAAAAAACCTGTTGGCAGAATATCAAGGCAGCATGAGGAGGATTTCAGATGTTGTATTATGTCCTCCAGGTTTTTATGGTTAATAGAATCAAATTGTCTCATGCTATATGAATTGTTTTCAAATGGACACAGGGATAGGACATATCCTGTCCCTGACATGGAGCCGCTGATTGCTTGTCTAATTGTTTGAATTTTGTCTGCAAAGAAGGAAGCAAATTCATTGCAGGCCCTGGTGGATAGAAGGTCAGAGGCAACAGACACAGGAGGGTTGGTTAGCCTGTCGACAGTAGCAAACAGGGCACGTGCATTATTAGTGTTTTTGGTGATGATGTCAGAGAAGAAGGAGCGCCTAGCATTTCTCAGCTCTAAATTATAAATGCGAAGTCTCTCTTTATAGATGTCATAATGAACCTGGAGATTTGTTTTTCGACACTCTCTTTTTTGAGTTCTAACCAGCGTGGCATTTCTCCATGGAGATCTTCTCTTACCAGAGACCACCTTCACCTTGGCTGGTGCAATGGCATCAATAATATTTGTAATTTTAGAACTGAAATTATCCACAAGCTCATTGACTGAGACCTGTGGAAGGGCAGGTGTCGGGGAGAAAGCCTTAATAAATTCTTCACTAGTGTTTTCAGTGATATGCCGTTTTGTGATCACCTCTGTTTTAACATTTGTGTGCACGCAGATAGCACTCTCAAAGAAAACACAGGAATGATCAGAGAGAGCAACATCAGTCACCACAACCTTGGGAATGTCCAGACCATTGGAGATGACCAAGTCCAAAGTGTGCCCCTTATTGTGTGTGGGCTCTGTCACATGTTGGGTCAGTCCATAATTATCAAGAACACAGAACAGTTCTTTAGTCCCTCTGTCCAGGGGGTTGTCAACATGGATGTTAAAATCACCAACAATAACCACACAGTCAAAGTCAACACAGATTATAGACAGCAGTTCACCAAAGTCATCAAAAAGTTTGCACAGTATTTAGGGGCCTGTAAATGTTTAGAAAAAATAGCTCTAGAAGGGGAATTCAGCTGAAGAGCCACATATTCAAAAGAAGCAAAATTCCCATAAGAAATCTTTTGCATTGGAGGAGTCATTAAACAAAATGGCAACTCCACCTCCTCTCTTATGCACTCTGGCTTCACTCATAAAACTGAAGTTGGGAGGGGTCGACTCGATAAGGACAGCTGCACTGTTATCTTGGTCCAACCAAGTTTCAGTTAATAACATGAAATTAAGATTGTGAGTGTTTATAAAATCATTAATTAAAAATGTTTTTCCTGCCAAAGACCTAACATTTAACAAAGCTAATTTTAGTGAGTTAAAAACATTATCTGGCCCACTTTTTTCAACAGGCTGCGGCTGACGAGGAATTAATACTAAACTTGCTGGCTTCCTGCTTTTTAACACATTCACCACACTTTTTCTGTTACCTATCAAGACAGGGATGGAGAAGACTAGCAGCACATTGGGCCCCGGCTTGTCCTGGGAAGAGTCATGAGTGCTATATTCCTTGTAGCCTGGACCCAGCACATATCAGACAGAGCTTACTGGGCTTTTTCGCCATAGCGGAGCGGGAGGGCGAGGTTGTGCCTGGAGGACTTAGGAGCCAGTGGTGGGGGTGGACGGTGAGGGGGTTTAGGGTAGAGAAAATGGGAGTGGAGCGAGGGAAGGTGCTTGTGAGTAAATTTTGTCCCAGCTCTAATCAGGTCTTCCATGTGATCAGTGAAGTCCAGCAGAGGGGAGAGGGGAGAAAGTGTGTCTGGAGATGGGGATTGGGGGGGTAGAAATGTTGAATCCTCACTGTTGGTTTTCAGTGAGAGAGGTGGAGGCTCTTCCTCTTGGCTCAGATGTCTCCCGTGATCACAGCTCTCTTCCGGGGCTGGGGTGGCTCTCCTTCAAGGTTTCTGGCGTGTTGTGTTATGTCTTCTTCTTGTTTTGATTCCTCTTGTCTCTTGTCCTTGGCAGAGGGAACAGATGAGTGACGCAGAAAGTAAAACAGGTTGGAGCTAAACAGTTTTACTCCTGACTTGTTAAGGCGAAGTCCATCTGCCTTAAAAAGATGCCTGCGGTCCCACAGAATGTAAAGGTTTTCGATGAAATGCACTGAATGGACAGCACATGCCGCTGAGAGCCACCTGTTCAGTGCCATCAGTCTGCTGAATCATTGTTTCATTTGTAATTTAACATTCCTTGTTGCTGTTTTTCAGAACATTTTTAACAAAAGCTTTCAAAAAGTGATGGAGACATTCTGATTCTGACCTGTCCCCAGCATCCCCTGAGTAAATGACACCTATCTGTCAATATTTTTAAATGTCCCGCCCCATCCAGGCTGTGATTGGTCGGTTCACAAAAAGTGACATTGACGAGTTACTTTCTGAACACTGCAAGGCTCCTGAGCTTCTCTTCGAATGGGAACGGGAACGAGAACGGGAGGAGGTGAGCGTCACATAGCGCCCCGAGAACCTGATGTGGAGAGGGCAGAGGAGAGGACCGGCAGCTTGGAAAAGTCCCAGTACACCAAATGTTTGCGGGTCGCTGCCTCAACCTGTTCGGTTAAAACTGTACTGCGCACCATAGTGGCTGATGGTGGAGAACTGCAGCCATCCTGTCAGTCGTGCGGTGTGCAGCGTAACATTAGTTCATTAGGAAAGTCTGTTCATTTAAGTCTGTTTATCTTTTTAAGGTGAATAATAGTACTAATTACAATAAAAATATATTATTTGTGATTCAAAATAATGGTTGTTGATAAATGAATTAGTGACCGCAACAGATGCTGATTTTACTGCTTCCATGGAGCTCAGACCTCCTTATGGGAGGGTTGTATAAAATAATATTATCATCTGTAAGATGCTCCCTGTCTGGACACTTTCACAAATCTGAAAACCCAGGCATTCAATCCTGAATGATTTTTTGTTGTTCTGTAACTATGTGTAAAGCATCCTTGGGTCCCATGAAATGTGCTAAAAATAATTATTTATTTATGTAACGTTAGCTAAATTAGTAATGAAGTAATATTAATTATCAGCTGTATGTCATTAGTAACTAACCTACTAGTCAGTGGATGAGAACATCAGGTACAAGCTTAGACTAAACAGGTGGACAGCTCTGTCCTGTGTACGTACTGAACATCCTGATAATTATTTTTCAGTGTTCAGAGCAGTCTGACAAGTGGTTGTTAATGAAATGAGGGACCATGGCAAGCTGAGGTTGATAAAGTAAATTAGTAAAAGGGATGCTAACTAGTCCTATTAAGGTAATTAGAAGATGTTTCCTTTGGATTTTAATGCGCAAGTTAAATGCTTAGTAATTATCCAGGGATCCTGTATAGAAAAAAAAGGATGCATCAAGATGCATCGATAATTGTTTTATAATCGAATCGCAGCCCTCTGAATCATAATCGAATCGTGAGGTGCCCAGAGATTGTCCCCTCAAGCTTTACACCACTGCATCTGACGCTTTGCAATGCACTTGGTGATGTAAGACTTTAATTCACTGAGCTCCTGAGAGCGACCCATTCTTTCACAAATGTTTGTAGAAGCATTCTGCATGCCGAGGTGCTTGATTTTATACAACTGTGGCCAGAGGTGTGGACTCGAGTTACATGATGTGGACACAAAAATTATGACTTTAGACTCGACTTGACAAAATCAAAGAAGACTTGCAATGACTCGTAACTTCACTTGGACTTGAGCCTGTTGACTCGAGCTGACTTAACACTCCCCATGCCCAAATGAAGCCTAAATTATGATATAAAAAACTGTGCAGCACATGAACATAGCGCTGTGCAATTAATTAAATTTTTATCTCAATTAGACTGGAGGGTCTGGTTTCTTCCAGCAAGGGGGAACAATCACCGACCGGTGTCGTGCCAAGGTAGTTGACCCCAACAGAAAGTGTTTCCCCTGGTGCGGGAGCTCGCGTGCATTCAGCGGGTTCACAAAGTGAATGAAAAATATACCATGTAGATTGTTTAATCAATCATTTTAATATTGTTTTATTAAGAAGGTTTGTGTAGAGCAAACTGGCACTCAAACGTTTTTATAGGCTTACGTTATGTGTTATCGAACTTCGTAATATTCATTGCACTCAATTGAGAATGTCTACACAAAACGAGCATTTAGTTTCACTCATAAAGCACACATTTATTTCACGATAGTCTGGTGATGTTATAACTGACCACGTAGTCGATCACTTTGTCATCCATGTTGCTGTTTAGAAGCTAGATTCAGACAGACTGTCACCTTTTTCAGGTAAGCTGCTCCTACATACGCCATTGATACTGTATCAACATCACTGTAATCAGTTTAACACTTTGCTCGCCTCAACGTTACATCTCCTTTACTCGAAATGTACATTAAACTGAATGCAGCATTGTAGACAATATTTTGTCCTTGTAATCCATGTTTCCATTGCATGGCCTTTGGATATTGCTGGAAATTGTCCCCCTCCTTAAAGGGTAAATTATCATCATAACAATTTAATAATGCATTGCATTTAAACAGAACTTTTCATACACAAAAAGCCATAACAGTAGCCTACTGGTCCTACCAGGCTGGAGATGCAGTCTGCCAAAATATGTTTCCCCCTCCATAATGCACAGATGATGGCCTACCATCAAGTATTTCATTTTGTGCATTCTTCACATCATGACTAATAACAGTAGGTTGTGTCTGTACAAGATTGAATCTCAGCACATTTAGTAGTTTCAGTCTGGACCAAAGCGGTGGACTGACCAACATTTCCGTCTCTAAAGCCATTCTGCCAGCTGGGCTAACATGAGAATAATTTTATATTTTCTAAGGTTTTGATGTTTCTAATGAATGTGTGTTACCTTTCAATAAGACTTCTAACAGATCCATGTGTTTCCTAACTCATGCCAACTCACTGCTCTGAACAGAATTAAGACAAATAAACTGTTCCTGATGATGACGGACTCGAGTAGAGAGACATTAAATAAGAGAAAATAGAGGCACCTGCAGAGTTTAACTGTTGTTGTTTGTCCATACCTGAGAGTGTTCAGTCTCCAGTGTGGATCCTCCAGTCCAGTAGACAGCAGCTTCACACCTGACTCTCCTGGACGATTGTAGCTCAGATCCAGCTCTCTCAGATGGGAGGGGTTGGAGCTCAGAGCTGAAGCCAGAGAAGCACAGCCTTCCTCTGTGATCAGACAGTCTGACAGTCTAGAATCAGGAAAACATCATATACTTTTAACATGAACCTAAAGCCAGATGAGGAAGATTTAACAGATCATCTGTTTAACAAATAGCTTAATACTGACCGGAGAATACAGACAGTTAGCCTTAATAGAAATGTAAATATTTGACACCATTGTTCTAACATTTAATGTGATTGAAAGCCTGGTTAATTATGCAATCTTTTCTATTTCTCTGGTTAATGATCAGCTATTGCTACTATTTAAGTACAATAATTTTAAAATCTAATGTGATCAGGGCTTGACATTAACACCTGCCAACCTACCGTGGCGGGTAACACAGTTACTTCACCTAGCCACTTTGGCATGTTGAAAAATTGTAGTCTCTTCAAAAAGCACCTGAAAAAACAAATGAATTGCAATTTGACACTACGATACTATAATTCCCATGAGTACTACCTGCATGTAGTGTTTGCTCATTGGCCCAATCGTGAAGCCTATTGTCTTGCACCACATGCACCAAATATGACATTCAGACTTTTGTCAAATGAGAATATAAAAGTATAATCTGTCACAGGGCAGCCACAGGGCCATAGACCTGTAGACCGTCGGCCTCCTGCCTCCTTTTAACTTAATGGTAGGATCTCTGTCATCATATATGACTGGTCACATGCACACACACATCAACACAGCGTTCTTTCAGTGCATGAGTGTGGGTGGCCGAGCGGTGTGGAGAAAAAATTAATTGCTATAAAATTATGAACATCTTCATGATTAAGGGACATGGTGGTGTTTAAAAAATAAACAGACTACTGGCAGGGCTGCCCATATGTCACAACATATCGTAATATCACAATAACATTTACTTTAGTTGATCCTCTGTTTTAATAAAAGTACTCATGCTATGTAGGAAAGTAGGAAATGAGTTTGTTTGGGAATAATCTGGAAAATAAAGACCTGTTTACTCTTTAGATGTATCTCCAGTTACTCAGAGCTACCAGAGCTTAATGCTGATAAACACACATATATGTTTATCACCATGAACAATCCTCAGAGCTCTGACTGTAAACCAATGCTGAAAGTGCATAAAAATAGCATAGGCCTACATAATTTATTTTTTTTCCACTCAAGTGTGGATTTTTTCTGAGACAAATGCAGATCATTTTTTCTACTCTATATTATGGTATTTACTGCTGTTATATATCCATATTTAATGCATTTGATGCAAATCTGTTTCAGTTTAGTTTTTATCTTTTCAATTAATCTTCTACAGCGATGTAGCACTTTTTAAAATATACAATAAGAAGTTACTCTTTTAACATGTTTATCTTGTTTTAATAAAAACAAGACAAAAACTGTCAAGGTAAACTAAGGTGTGGACCCAAAATGCAGAGACTGGTGAGGAGGATGCAGTTAAAAAAAAAGTTTAATTGAATAAATGAAACCGGTTTCCGTCCAAGTAAAGGCAAAATTTCAAACAAAGGAGTAAATCCAAGAGGCAAGGTAATCCAGAAACTAGGGGAATAATACAAAAAGCCAAGGACACAGATAACGGCAGAACACTCGCAGGTGACGAGGACACAACAAGGACTAAACAGAACTGAGCACATTAAATACGGGGGCAAACGAGAAGGGAGGGAGGGAACAGTTGAAAGAAATGAGGGATTAATCAGGCACAGCAGACACACAGGCAGTAGAGTGATACAGTTTCAATTTCAATTTTATTT